>JAWMRA010000041.1:61024132-61180922 GCA_035584735.1 Pseudotriccus pelzelni
TTTTGCTTAATTAGAATTGTTGTAGATGTAGTTGTTTAGTTTTTATTTTTGCTAGTAATAAATCCTAATATTATTTTTTTCCCCAATCAGATCTCTTTGTCTACATAAACCTTCTCTCACCTTAGAACAATTTGTGGGGGGTGTGGTAAAAAAATTGTCCCTAGGCAAACCCACAACAACGGGCCGGAAATCCTGGAATCTTGCAAACTCATAAAGTGAAACTAGCTATAACTTTAACAAAGTTTTACTCTGCAGCTTGAAAAAAAATTCATTACAAGAACTAACTGATTTGGAGGGTGAGAAATTCTCTTGCCTATGGTATCCTGCTGCAATCTATGGTGCTATGGAGTAAAATATGAGACATCCTGCTTAAGGGGAGAGTAGAAGTAACTTTTCCTAACAGTGTGGCTTGCAAGGGTTATTTACTTACTGCTGAATGACTTCCCATTGCACATACACCAGGAAGCTTTTGACATTACTGTGCTTTCCACTACAGCAACGGCTACCCTGATTTATTACTGGGTCAAGGCTGAGGATGCAAAAAAATCAAAGGCTGTGCAAAGTATGATTAGATTGATGATGACAGGCTTCACCTGGAAACTGAGAGTTTGCTTTGTGAAAGATGCAAGGGGGGGGAGGAAACCCACACAACACTGTAGATAGGAACCTCCCAAGTGAGCACACATAGAGGGGCACTTGGAAGCTGAAACCTCAGCAATGAAAACCTTCCCCCACACTGCAATGACAGAAAAAAGAACATCCTCAGAAGGCTCTTTGTGGAAGTGCTCACTTCTTCTAGTTGTCCAGGTTTTGCCGGAAGGAAAGGCGTGCAATTAGACCCTCTTGTCAACCACCTTGTTTTTTGTGACAAACATAGCACCCAAATCTGGAAACATGATTCTCAAAATTGCCCATCAGAACCCTGGTTCAGAGACAATGGAGTGAATCAGAAACCATCAACATTATTTTCAATGGTTCCAAACAACTGCTCAGTAATTTAACTTTCAGTTATTACTAGTTTGGGACTCACTGACCAGAAATACTGCTAATATATTTTCCTTCTGTGAACAATATTTGTGTTAAAAAACAACAGTTGTGGGTTTTTTTCTCCTACTCTTTTGCTGCTGCTGAAATTTGTGAAGAAATAAATTTTTGTCAATGTTTACAATTGACTGAACTACCCCTTGAGAAAAGTGTTTGAGGGCAGCGTTCTAACATGGCTTTCTGAAGACCTTCTGACAATTTGTTGGGCTATTCCCAATGCTCTCAGATGACTAGTTTTCTTACCAACACTTGTGTCTAAGGGAGCAGAGAATGCTTTTTTTTTGTTAATGTGTTTCTTATACTTTCTGCAAAGCTGTGTGTTATGGAAAGTCTCATGGTATGTGACATAAAAACGGCACAAACCATTTACAGAACAACACAGCTCAGACTTAATTTCTGAGCTCTCATACTTTGCTTGATGCAAACCTGTGCTCCAGGTTACTTCTGCCCTGTTCCTTTTAACTAGCTGATGAAGTACAGTAGCAACAGCTGCTGGCACCAGAAGCCAGCTAACAAAACAGATTGGTTTTGTTCTAGAAAGCCAAAGGAAGGTATTAGAAAGTATGTTTTCTGGGTTAAAAGGTGAAAGGGGAAAAAACCTCCAAACTTCATTAGGGTATCAATTTTTGTATTTGTGTAGCTTAACAAGATACTCCTGTATGGTCCAGTGTTACAACTGTTGCAACAGAAGCAATACTGGCAATTGGCACCAGAAGTGCCCATACAAATACCAGATTGTCCCTATGCAAAAATAAAAAAGGCAAGAGAAGCACGTATGCTGTGTTTTCAATCCTGAGCTTCTAAGCTGGAGAAATATATGAATATATGAAGGCAACACTGAGAAATATTCTATTTCTTCCCTATTTTCCACTGCAGATTTCATTGAGACATTAGAGAGACTTCCCAAGTGCATATCTGTTTTGCTGAAAGTCTCGTCATCTCCTTGCAAATATCTCAGGCTGTCTATTTAATCAAGTTCCTGGACCTTTGGCTTTGGATCTGCAACAAATGTCTCTGATATACAGCTTCATACTGCTCCTCCTAAGAATGGTTACTCTGATTGCCTCCTCTGGCTCCCTCACTTTCACAACCTGCCAAAACCTTTTACCTCAAATTCCTGTCTCTTCAGTTCTTCTGAGGCAATGTTAGAATAAATGGGCTTAGTGTTCCTCCAGTAAAGAGTTGTGTAGATGTCTGAACTGTTGGTCTCTTTTCCTTCATGTCTGCAAACAATCTTGACCTTAACTATCTTATTTTGTTCATAATCTATCATTTTATAACACAGACATGCCATGTTCAGAAATTATTGCACCACAGGTACATTTTGCTCTCTCAAACTATCCTTCGTTCATATTCACTGAGCAACCGAAAATAATTCTATCTCCAGTTAGCTAACTTACCATATAAAAATAATACTAAAATAATGCTATAGTACTGTTCCTAACAGCAATTAGATTGTTTCTCTTTGTTATGGAATGACACACACAAAAAAGAACAAGCCAGATCTTGTTTGTGTACTTTTGAAACTTAAGAAAAGTAATTATCAAGTACAGTGAATTTACCACAAAATATCCTTGGTAATCTCATTTTAAACAGAGTGTTCACTGAAAAGGTCACTTACACATACATCCATTAAACTCCTCCCACAAAACAGAGTCAACAAACCTTCCTGCCACTTTATGCAATGTCAATAAATACTTTCAAAAAATACCCAGACCTTGCAAAATCTTCCCTCACATCTGTTTCTAGTCGTCACTTCATAATTCAGGGTACATCTCCCATCCCACTCCGGAAACCATTTGGACTTCATATAAAAAGATAAGGCTTCCTCCTGTCTGGCCCAGATACAGTTTATACCAAAATTACTCAAATGCTCTCCTAATTTATATAATGAACAAGGCAGATCAGTAAGTTTTGCTAGTCAAGGATCAGTGTTTTTTGGAAAGTAAGATCAATCAGTAGATGCTTTGCCAGATTTTAGCAGGAACAGCTGGAAGGTACACTTTCAAAACCTTGTCCATGACATTCCCCTCTAGTGAGCTTTTGCTCCTGCTGACAGATGCTAGTAGCTTGATCTTCCTGAGAGAAATGTTTTAACAGCCCTTTTCCCTTCCCTCAAATCTACTTTGGTTTCCTACTGCTAATGGTTTCTGGTCCCTCTAGAAGTTACAACCCCAGGCTCCCTCCCATTCAATAGCTGTCACAAAATACCTACACTTCTGTTCTTTACTCTTTTTTCTTCATTCACATTCATCTTCCCACAGTCTTACTGCCTTTATGTCACCCTAAAGACCTTTTCTCCCCGTGTTGCTCCCCCGTCTTTCAGTGAAATGTCACCATCCAAACCTTTGGAAAGCAAGAAACTCACTTTATGTTACTATACTTGAGGCCCAAATTCCATGATTCCTAAACCACGTTTCACATTATTTGCTTCAACCAGCATTGTCCCCCACTGAACACCCTTGTCTAGCATTGAATGCTGCAGTCAGAGGGGTGTGCAACTCCTTGTTACTTTCATTACTTTTTTTCTTTTCCAAAAGTAGAGCTTACAAACCCTGCCTGCAAACCAGGACCCCTTTGTATCAAATTCAACAGACACAGAGCAAAGCGAGCCAGAAAAGATGGTCCTTGTCTCTCTCTATTAAACAGCCAGAGTACAAATCCCAGTTTTGGAGCTGGCTCATTCAGTTTTGCCTCAGGGATATTTGCACCATGGTGTGTCACAGTGCAGCTGTGCCCTAAGTAAACTTTAAAAAACCATTGTACAGACTTGTGACAGGCAGACATAATACAGAGGCATAAAACCCTTGAAAAGCCTTAATCATCAAGAAAAAGAAGAGCTTGTTAAGGACAACGTTTGAAAGAGAAATAATTTAATAAAAAAAAAGGCAAACCTGAGTCAGAACCTCCGGATAAAATTTCTGGCAGTGGGATACACGAGCGTGGAAATCACCCTCCAAGAACAGCGACAAAACCCTTGGAATTTTAAGGCTTATGTAGACTGGGCACAGAGCAGAGTCCAGAGAACAACATTAGGTGCCATGAAAGACTTACTCTGCTGCTAAATTCAGTGACAGAGAAATGAGCTGAAAGCTCTGGTGTTACTAAGGTACCTCTTATTCAAGCTCAGCTCTCTTTTATGTTTAACATTCATTACAGTTGCTGATGTGGTGTTTTCTTCTGTACTCTGATACGGATTTTAAGCTGAAAAACACCGAGAACAAGATTGAATTACTGACACAGATACATTAATTGGTTATTTGATATTGTCAGATTTTATATTCATCACGGAAATCATTAAAATTATTTCCCTTCCTTTAAAAATGCGAGGGAAGACACAGGCAAATGTGAAATTGCCTCTGAGGCCCACAGAGGCATTGGTGACGTGGGCATTCACCTCAGCAGCCCAGCGAGTCATGTGGCTGGCACATGCTCCTGAGCAGCCAAGTCTTCAATAAAGATAAAAGCATCACTAAGTGCAGTCTTCCTTCTCAGGTGCCACAGAAGCAGGCTTTACCCAGACTGAGGTCAAAGCACTAGAATAATTAGCCTGAGATCGTGGTGGGCTGGTATTTGTCTGCTGTGATGACTTTCCTGGAGTGGAGCTGCATCGCCAAAACCTGCCTCTAAAACTGACCTCTGTAAGTGCTCGTTCTAAATACTGAGGTTGAGTCCCAAGAGTAAATGCAGGGCAAAAAGACCAAGAAGTTAAGACAAAGGAGGATTTAGGACACCTCTCCTGAGAACTTTTCTGCTGAGCTAGGGGAAAGCCACAGGACAGAGTAATCTTGTCCCATGGAAGAAATTAAAAAGGCACGAGCTGCAGCTGCTGCTGACGTTTGGTCAGGAAAGCTACTGGAGCATCTGCAATTTGAGACAGAACTCTTTCCTTCTCCAGTTCTTTTCAGTCATATTTTATGCAATGTTAAATTAAGGTCAGATAAAGGACATGTTAGGAGTGTCCTTGCCGGTGAAAACCACAAGTTCAGTGTTAAATTATGTTTATTTACTCAGTGTTTGATAAAAAGAGTTTCCCTTTGAAAGTCCATTTGAGGAACCTGTGAGGCTGAAAACAATATTTGGACACAGCTCTGAAGAGTTAATGGAAGTTCTCTGTGCTCTGTTTGAAACCAGCTGGGGTTCCCTTTTAGCACATTAGTTGAATGTATACACTGGGAATATTTTTCTTTGTTTTATGTTATTGCAATTTGCAAAACTTACACTAATAGTCCAATTTCATGCAATTATCTGAATGCAAAACACCGTTTGGTTGAATTCCCATAACTTAATCCTACTAGTTCCCTTCGCTGTCTCACTTTCAGTTATGAACCAAGGTCTGCACATCAGATGAAGTGCTGCTATTGTAAAAATGGATCCTTTCTTTAGAAGTTATTTTCAGTGGTCTTCTGCCATACAGGCTGTTTTCATTGCCTGCAACCAAAGGCACTTTAAGGAAATCTGATTTTAACATCACAGGCTGCAATACATATACTTTAGCTAGAGTGGTTTGTTGTGTTTTTGTGGTAATGACCCAGTGATGTTTGCACCATAATTGTACCTCTAAATGTCTCTTAAGCTGCACATATAGGGCAAAGTGTGGATTTATGAATACACAGGGGAAGGGGGAGGAAAGAGGAAGGCCATACAAAGAGCTACATCCTTTTTTCCTTACATATATAACACAGCTAGCACAGTTTTGGAAGGCAGGCAATGAACGATGTTAACACTACATTAACGCCTACATGGTGTTCAAATCTGAGTATTAAGACATCATAAGGCTGGCTAAGGAATCATACATGTCTGGTTTAATATTTGCTGTTCCCTTCTTGGGGCCTTTACAGTTTGTATCTTCAAGTTTTACTGCACAATCTAAGAAAAAAAAAATTGAGCTTCTTTTTCTTTTTATGTGAAGTCCAAGCTTTGTTAAATCACATGAGTCCAGGATCCAGGACTTCAAGAAAAAAACCAAAGAAGCTGAGACTTATAAGAGTTAGAAACAACATCCTATGTTCTTCAAATCAAGTTAAAGAATTAACCCAGCCAAGTGATCTGCCTTTCTGGAAGGAAAACGTACATCTTGAAAAATGTGGATAACGTCATACTGTGGAGTATACTTCCTTGAAGCTTTGGAAGCTTTGACTTCTGCTCTACTACATCCCTTTCTTCCTGTTCCTCTGAAATACCTATCCTGCATTTCCTCATTTGTGCTCAGTTTACTGTATCCTTGATTGATTACAGACCTCTCCTTTTGGGTAGGAGGAAACCATTCTTACATCCACTTTGGAGAGAACTTGCATTCCTTGGCTCAACCAGGACAGATGTAATAGATCCTTTTTAACTCAAGTTACATGCATATATTTCTTTGAAACTCAGTCTCTAAGCTCCATTCCTTTGTTATGAATGCAAAGAAATAATATTAATTTCATTATAAGGTACGACAGACATCAGCCTCTGGCCTTACCTGACTTTCTCCTCTGTCTATAGAGGAAGGCTTCAATAACTAGGACTTTTCTTGTGGATCAATAAGGCTACATGAAATCAATCTCAACTTTGATGTCACATTTTGGATACCCATAAATCCAAATAGTAAAATTAAATTCCTTTTTCATTTTCACTGCCTTAAATAGCTTCCATCTTTTTTTGCCCTATGGAAACAGTTCCTCTCCAGGCAGTGAAATTTCTGTTCCTTATAAAAGCTACACATTTACCTGATGTCATTATTCAGGTCTCCAAATGATCTTCATCAAAGAAGAGGAACTGGAAACATATTTTGGTTATTAAAGGGTAAAAAATAAGCAGAGGAGGGGATGAAAAAAAACAAGTAAGATTTAAAAAGGAGAATAAAAAAACCCCACTGCTTTTACCTTAGCATTTCACCTTTTATGCACTAATTACAAAGTCACACACACAGATAAACACACCTAGATACCCATTACTAATTATCTTTAAGGAATACTTCAGACAGTAAGGCAGGATTCTCCCATCTTATTTTGGCTCTATTTTGGCATGCTCTATATTTGCCCTTTCTCACTGAGCCTGCAAACATGGCCATTGTGGCACTTTACTTACACACTATTTTATTTGTGAAATTACATGTTAACCCAGAAGAATGTCTTGGGGAAAACAAATTTCATTTTATGCTCTATGCCAGCCACCTCCAGATGCCAAAGAATAAAAAAAATATAGATTGGCTCTCTAAGGATCCTTTTATCTTCTTCATCTGCTTTGTTAGAACTGCCACAGTCGCGTTCTCCTTGCAGAGCATCAGACAGGCACAGACACATGTAACATCTCCACTCCCTTGCACAGGGAATCACTCACAAAGCTGGTTTCCTGTCATTAAGGCACTCTGAGAAGTAACTGAATGTGATGCAGGCCTCAGCAATTATTTAACATCACGAACAGACAGAAATAAGTGGACTGGCTGCCTTGATGCTGCAGCACTTCATCCTCACAAGACTGTCTGGAAATTCTGCTGCCCCGAGCCTCTGGTTTGTAGTGATTGTGTAGTAATGCCCCAGCCTCTTGCTCGGGGATGCCTTTCACAGGCATGGAACTGTCTAACACCTTTTCCAGCATTTATCTGTTAAATGCGCTGCTGGCACGGAAGTTTGCATTGAACTGGCAAGGTTATTAATTACTATTCTGATTCAACCTTGCTCTGTTTTTTTGCACCTTTGCAAAACATATTTATATATACACACACACATATACATACACATGCATTAATATATATATACATGCATACATACATCTATAAATATATAAGCATTTGATGCTCTATTTTTGGAGCAGAAATCAATGCTAGCTGCCCACTGCCAAGTGACTCCCCAGAACGCGTGGCCATGAAATTCTGCATTAATAAACACCCGTATATGGGGTGTAGAGAAAGAACAAAGAAAAATGTCCAAATGAAGGCATCTTTTCGTTTCCCACTTGCAAAGCACTGTATAAACAGAAAACTGGAAGAGAAATCAAAATCCACATTCTTAGAGTTTCTTGTGTATCACATATTGTATTTCATTATACATTTTTCAAAAGGCTCCACCTACTCTTTGAGACTAGAAATCTTTTAATAGCATGAAGTTAGTCAATCTTTCTTTCATTAATATTCATACATATGCCCTAGTTCTTACATTTAAATCCACTAATGAAGATTCACTGCTGCTGCAGCCGAACGCTGTGCAGGACTGGGACCCTTTTGTGCTGGCAGCCCCTGTGGAGCACTGAACTATGTGGTGGGCAAACAACATTGAACACCATTTAACAGCAGCCACTTCACCTGCTTTCTGCTCCCTTAGCCCTTCTGCTAGTTCCTTGGACATCTTCAGCACAGTCTCAGTTGAGGGGGGTTGTGTTTCCATTGCAGAGATGTGAGAGATAGGCAGAGACTTGTAATGTCTCTGGCATCTGTGCTGCAAAAGACATTTTTAATAACTTTTGCTGGGTTATTCAATCTTTTCATCTTTTGCATTGTAAAATGTTCCCCGTTTTATGAAAGGGAGACAATAGTGCTTCTCTTCTTCCCAAGGATTTCTCACAGCCATACAGCTTCTGGTTTCCATTTAGCACTAACTCGATCCCTTTATGCAGCACCACACTGTGATATGTAAACTTAGCCTGGAACAGAGTCTGAAGGCAGAAGAGACCATTATGATCATCTAGGATTTTTCTCAGGGATTCTTGCATGAGGCTCCACGGTTTCAGTTGCCAAGGAAACAATTATCAATCTTTTCCATCCCTCACCATCCTTATCCCTCCTTTCCATTTTACTGCTTCGTGCTGCAATGAAAGAACCTTGTCAAATGTCCTAGTCCCCAGCACTTGTGTGCTCACCTCCACCCCAAAGAAAGAATAGGAAAGGATGGCAAGGATCCTTGGCTGGGAGTTCAATCTGAAGCTTACCTCTTATCCTTAGATTTTGTGCTGCAGGTGGACAGCCCTTTGAAAATGATCCGTTCAGCTGCAGACAGTTTATCAAATGCTCTATTGTTTGACTAACACAAGACATTATTTTTTAGATTACCTAGCAATGTACCACGTGATAGATTTTTGGTATCTTTCCTTTTACCACAGCCTTAGCTCCACTACAGCCTCATGCAGAATTGCTTTGGAAAAAAAACCCACACTTTATTACAACGTGCAGCTGAAGGGCAAAAGCAATAATGAGGAAAAGAAAGGAAGATGCAAAGAAATAGGGAAAACTGTGTAGGAGGAAGATAGAAGGCAAAAACTCTGTATCAACTAGAGAATAAATTAGATGTAGTAAGAGACAGAGATAAAATTTCGGAGCCTCAGGAGGCTAAACTTGGGTACCTTCAGGCAAGTTACAGAATATCTGCATGGTCCCCTAAGGTCTAATCAGTCCTACCTGTAGAGTTCATAGCTTCTGACAGTTGCACTGATTTTATGCCATTAAATACAACTGTAGGATAGAAGGGTGTCTCACCAATGTAATTTGAAAGGTACTCCTCTCAAATTCAGTGGAATTACATCAGCGTAATCAGTTCCTCAGTGTGTGCAGGAAGAAGGATGAAAGCAGCAGCTGCTGGAAGGGAAAGAAAAAAAACACATACAAAAAGCTTATGGGCAAGAGGGCTGCCATTTGGCATGTTTTGATGATTTACCACTTAAGGCAATTGTCATGCTTTTATAAGTAACCTAACAACAGCTCACATAAAGGAAGACAAACTTACAACGCGAACCTTTGGAATATCAAATAATCAAGAAAAATCAGATATGTAGGACCTGAAACATTCATCAGAATATGGATCTAGGGAGGGAGAAACAAGGTAGACCACATTAATAAGACAATCTTCTGGACACTCATTTTTGGAGCTTGCTAAGGGGTTTTTTATTCTCTGTGTGTATGGAGACATAACAGGATGGTTCTGAGGATGGCCAAACCAGGCACGTGTACACAGAAGGTGTTATGTCAAACATACACCACCGTGGAAATGCTCAGCATATGTCCAGTGGATCTGACACCAGAGCCATTGTGCCTCTGCTGGGGCCTCCGTGGACCAACCCCTCAGGATAGGGCTGCGCCTCTGCTCACTATAAGCCTGGTAAATCTGGATGTTGTGGCCATTTGGGTCCACTTATTTAAGGCATTACACCTAAATGTAGCCCAGAAAGATGCACCATAGCAAAATCCCTGAATTTTTTTTTCTGCAGAAATTGCTTGCCGGTTGTTTAGGGTGGTTGTAACAGAAGCATCAAGAAAAAAATCTGTGTGTGAAAAATGATGAAGAGGACAAGTTATTTTTATGAATGTCAACAATATCTCAGTTTTCCTGTCGGCTGTTTTCCTGTCAGGCTGTACAGAAGGATGTCAGAGATGAGCAAATACGAAGACAACAGTGACAACACAGCAATACCGTTTCAAATATCACGGAGCTATTACAGTAGTGTACTGCGGAACATACCTTCAGGCAGGCGAGTGTTAATTTCTCCTAAGTCCAGGGAGAATAAAGAAGACATTGAACTGCTGAAAACCACAGCTAGATAAAGAGGAATGGATGAACAGCAGTGTTGAGATGAGTCAGAAAAAGCCAGTCTTTAAGAGAGAGTTGGGTTTGGCACTTGACCTCAGACAGGTGCGTTTATGCTCTGTGGAAACTGTTGAAACAAATGTGTTTTCTAGTAAGACTTATCCACAAATGCTCTCTCTTTGTTTCATCTTACGTTTCACCTGATATATTTTTTTTTGGCTGAAGAAACATCTTCTCTGTAAAGAAAAGATATTCTTGAGCCCCCTGGATCAGCTGCTGGCCTGAAATATGCTGGTTGGGTCAGTGCAGTACAGAGCAGGCACTGCTGGCTTCTCTGTTCACATGTTCACTGCTGGATTCAACTACCCCAGAGAAGACTTATGTGGAGGCAAAAAGAATCCCTGGCTGGCAGTGACATGAGATGACTTAGTGTGCCAGCTGCCTCCCAAGCCTGTGCTTCCTCCCCTCGGCAATGGTACACAAGTGTGAGAACTCATTATTCTCATATCAGAAAAGCAATTCCCTAACAACAAAACAAACCAAACAACCAACCAGGAAAAAAACCCAACAAACAGGTAAACCTGAGAAGGGTACTGTCACTTGACCTCACTGTTTCTCCCATTGGGGTGTGCTGCATAGTTCCCAGGCAACCGCTCTCCTGCTGCTACCTGCTCCTGCCAGGCTGATGGCAGGGAAGGGAGTATCAGTTTGCAAAAAGAGGGATCGCACTCCACAGAGAAACAGCACAACCTTCCCTTGTGACAGACCTGAGCATATTAAACAAGCAAACAGCACCAGAAGGCAGAACCTGAAGGCTCTCTCTCCTCCTGCGCACATGGGCTTTGAACTACTCAACTGCTGTTCACACTATAGGACAGTGGGACTGCATTCCACTTGGCAGTAGGATGCATGCAGCAGTACCTTCTCCACAGCCCTGCCTGGAGATGTACTGGGGAGGAAAAAGCTCTCTGTTGCTTAGGAAGCTTAAGAGAGGGTCAGGGAGGGTTCTGATCATGGAGGTCTTGTGTCCTGGAGACAGACCCTTTGTGCACTCAGGATCAAAAATAGCTCATTTCACTAAATCTCCTGTAAGATTTTGAATGTTTCAGACTCATCACCACCACTCACTATGCCAAAACTTCCCTATCTACTCCCACTCACATCAGCTTTCCAAGACTAAGTAGCCCTTTGCTGTCAGACCATGCCTGATCACTCTGCGTGACTGACTGCATCACTGTCTTCTGTCCTGCCATCCATTGCCAACCCCTGCTGTTAGCAAAAGTGATTTCATGTTCATTTACATCATAGATTAAATTGTTACATCAGTGGACTAAGCAGCTTCCAGTATTGCCCTAATCTGCATGAGCCTCTCCCAGACTTTCCTCTGGCTTTCTCAGGTTTGTCATTTGGCCTCCGCTTGGTGCTGTTCACACAAGCTGTATTGATATTGCACAGTGTTCATTTTTAGACTCAAAATGCAGGGCGCTACTGACTCACATGCCCAACACAGTTTCTCATACATTATTACTATGCAGTTATCTTTGTCAACCAAATATATAGTTCCATCAAAGCACAAAAATCAGCTTTGTTTGGCAAGTTTGCTTATAGTTACCATAAAACTGTTTCAGTGGCATTAATCATATTCTTTCACTTAGTTTTTCCTTGACTGAATTCCATACAAACTTCCCTTTGTTTTCCCAGGAACTGAGCTAAGCCTAGGCAGCCTCCAATTACTGGAGTCATTCCCTGGGACAAAATTAATACTAGTCCTTTTGCCCTGTTCTTTGCCTTTAATGTGCCCCGGCCCCATCTTGCTCTGACTGTCCCTGCTCTGCCTTTCTTTACAGAGTAGCATGTCCTCTTTTGCTCCTGGAGAGGCTTAAGGGAAGGGATTGAGGCTTCTTCCTCTACCTTACAGAGCACTGGAGAGCTATTGCATGGATGAAACTCTGGGTTCTGGGAGGTCAGAGGGTGAAAGAGAGAGCTGTGGAGATCTGCATGCCCACAGTACCACCTCAGTACCCCACAACATCTTGGGCTGTCCCAGAAACAGCCCCTGGTGACAAGAGGGACCAAACTGCCCAAGAGAAGAGGAATGAGCGAGTAGGGGCAGAGCTGGAGAGTTCTCCTGCTCCTGCTTACACTTCTCCTAACCTCTGCCCAAAAGTTTTAACAGTACTACCGTGACTGATGATACCATAATATCATCCTGCTGGTTGTTATCAGCAGCGAGGTTCAAATGATATCATTCCTCCTTACCTGCAGGCATATTGCAAAATCTGCTGGAGTCCTTTTATTAGCATCAATTAGCATGAGATCAGAGTTTATGATTGCATTTCCCTGGAGGTGTAAAAGCTGCTTGCACTCCTTCTCTTCCTTTTTTGGGATGCTCAGCCTGATCAGAGGGTCTCCTCTGCAGGAGAGCATAGCAGTTGCATTTGCATCTCCAGAGGACTTACAGGGTTTCTTCCCACTCACCAGGCGCCTTTCACACAGCATGCAGTTACAGAGCCACTGGTGTGGCTCCTTCCCACCAAGCCAGATTCTGTAATTGCAGGATTCACCAGAAAATAGATTTTTCCCACAAGTCCTTAAAGAAATCAGTGCTTACTCAGCAGGAAACAGACTCAAGATCATATAGCTGTCCTGCAGGGGTAACCTGTCATATAAGCCTGTAAAAAGAAGATACGCCAGGCCAGAGAGCACAGGAGAAACACACACTGCACGGTACAGAGGGTAGATGCAGCAGAGTCGGTTTCAGATGATGATTAGTGTATTCAGCAGTGTACTTCAAGTGCCATTTGCTGGGAAAACCTATTAATAAATGGAGACAAAGGCCATAATAAACTAAAGAGCAACTGCTTCACAGTTCAGAGAGTAAATACAGTGCCCTGGGCAAGGAAGCAAGATGGCTCAGTAACAGAGAGCTTGGCACAGAACGGTTCAAACCATTGATAACTCTGCTTATCACAAAGAGAAAAATCAGGATGATGGGAGAAAAGAAAGAAAATAAAGAAGAAGAAAAGTAAGAGAGAAGGCAGTAAGGGAAAGCTAAGCTTTAAAATGAGTGTGTGCATTACCCTCTGACCCTGCCTGCCAATAGTTAGAGAGCAAGGAGGCACATACCTTACTAAAAATCTCTTAAAGAACCCAGATCCTTCCTTCCCTTGTAGTGAAGCGAGGTCATATATGGTTCTGAAAAAATTTCTAAAAATTTTCATTAAGCATCAGAAGTAATAAAATATTATGAAAGGAACACAAGCATTGTTTCTAGTGTAAACTGCAGGTGGTTTACTTCTCAGAAAGTGCTTATCAGTTACGCTTTTACTGCAAAGCAGATCATTGGCTTCTCAAGTGTTTACACGCAGCTCAAAACTTGAAGCATTTCTTGGTGAAAGGCCTGTCTTCTTTGAAAATTCTGAAAGTGGTAAGAAGAAAAAAAGCAAAACAGACACCTTTCTCCACTCAGGTCTTTTTTGTTTTGTTTCTTCTCATGGAGCTGAAGTCAGGATGCTGTCTTTGCAGCTGAGGTGAAGTATACTGGAGGGAGGAGGTAGGAAAAAAATTACCAAGCAGTCCAAATAGTTCCTCACCTTCCTCAGAAGTGATGTTCTTCATCTTCATTACTGTAGCCAGAAGCCTCTTGAGAGAAAAGATTTAAGAAGCCAGAGACTCCCATTTCTAGTGAAAGGAAGGGCAACTGAAATGGATGACTGGGACCCCATGACCTTTTTCCCATCCAGTTTTCGCATTCAGGTAGTTCCATCGTTTCGCTGGTAATCTCACAATCAGTGGTTCCAGCACTAGATGTGTCAGAGCTGTTATTATTTGATATCCAGCTGAGGTATTATAATATCCTCTGCACGGGCACAGCGCTGTTCCCTGTGATCAAAAGCAAGTCCTGTGATCAAAGGTGTGTGTTTGAGGATCTTTGGCTCCTTCTAGAGAAAAGCACCAGCGATATCCTTACTTGAGTGCTGAATGAATATTCTGCTCACTCTTGCTTTACTTTTAGTGCCAACTATTTTTTTGCCTGGAATCTTTTTTTTTTTTTTTTTGTAATTACCTGTATGTTCTCTGAATTCTTCTGGCACCTAAATTATAGTGTCTCTCATGTTTCCCAGCTCTATCAGGTTCAGCTGGGATGGAGTTGGTCCATACAGCCCAATGTTTTGGATTTGTGTCCAAAGCAGTGCTGCTATTAATGGGCAGTGCTTGCACGGGGTCAAGGCCTTCCCTGCTTCTCCCTCTGCACCCTGCTGGGGGTGGGCAAGAGGCCGGGGAGGGACAGCTGACCCCGGCTGACCAAAAGGATGTTCCACACCACATAACGTCACCTTCTCAACAAAAACCGTGCGGAGGGGGGAAATTCCAAAGGCGGTTGCTCGGGGACCGGCTGAGGTGGTGAGCAACCTTGCATCGCTTGTGGGTTTTCTTCTTTGCTGTCTTAATCTGACTGCAGCTAAGCAGCAGGAGTAAGACAGGGTTTTTAAATCCCTTGCCTTCCCGGTGCCGGCAGCGCGCACCTTCCCCTCACGCGTGCGGCCGGGCCGGGCCGGACCGAGCGGAGCGGCGGGAGGCCGCGGGCGCCCTCTGGCGGCAGGCCCTCCGCCTCCTCGGGGCCCTCCGCCGGCAGCGGCACCGCATTCCTGCCGCCCCCTGGAACCGCCTTGTGCACGCTCCGCTTTGCAGACCGCTGCGCCACCGGCTGCCTCCAAACCTGGCGGCGAGAGCACCTGATTTTTTTTTTTTTTTTTTTTTTTTCACAGCCTGAGCACAACCCCAGTCTTCTATGCTTTGGTTAGAGCTCCAGGAACTCACACCTTCTGAAATCCCCTCTTTCACATCGATTTCCTGCACCTCTTCGACCCCTTGCCTGCTTCCCCCTCAGCTGTGTTTCATTTCCCCTCGTGTCTGGTCTCAAAGCATTTCATCGCCTTCATTTGCCTTTCCCAGTAATACCAGACCCCAGAATCACACAGAATCAATCAGGTTGGAAAAGACCTCTGAGATCATCAAGTCCAATCTATGATGGGACGCCACCATATCACCCAGACCATGGCTCCCAGTGCACATCCAGGGTCTCCCTAAACACCTCCAGGGATTGCGACTCCACCACCTCCTTGGGCAGTCCATTCCAATGTATTATCAGCCTTCTGTTAAGAAATTCCTCCTAATGTGTAACCTAATCCTCCCCTGGTCCAGCCTGAGTCTGGTTGGCAACCACCCTACTTGCCTGGGAGAAGAGACTGACCCACCTGGCTACAGCCTCCTTTCAGGTCATTGAAGAGATTGATAAACTCACCCCTAAGCCTCCTCTTCTCCAGGCTCAACCCCAGCTTCCTCAGCCTCTCCTCATAACCTTGTCACGGGTGACAGCTGCGTCCAGGCCTTGCCTCCCTGTAAACATAATTCCTGGTATTTTTTTAAAGCCTTAAAAAAACCCAAACCCAGCGTAATGGGATTTGCTTTTGCTGTCACTCTTCACTACCCACCACTGCCACTTGCAGGCCACAGCCCCCTCCCTGTGCCTCTGGGGTCAACACCACATTGAGAGAAACTGAAGGGTGTGAGAGGAGAAGTGAGGAAACAGGAACATGCAGGACAGCAGTCACTGAAAGAAAAAAAAAAAGAGGAGGGAGTATTTTGAACCTGGGAAAGAAGGGATAAGGAGGGAGATGTGACCAGCACGATGATACAAGGGAGAGCAGAGCTCTGAAATCTGCTTCTCCACATCATAAAGAACAGGATACAGGACAGACAATCTGGTACATGCAGGTGAAGTATGGTTGAACCTCCATTGATGCCTCCTGTGGTTTCCTTTCAGACCCATCGTTGTTATTCTTATGACTCCTTATCTGTAAACAGGCCTGAGGAGGCTTGTTGCTGTCTGAAGGAGAGAGAGAGAGAGATTAAAGATATTTGGGTGTGGAAAAAACACTCTCAAGAAAAAACAAGTGAGCTTTTCTTGAGCAGCCCAGCAGCACCACGATAAAACTGTGACCCAAACCCTGGTCCATGGAGGTGGAATTCAGTAGCAGCCTCGTTCTTTGTCAGTGTATGAATTCTCCTCTGCAGTTTTCAGACTGTCCCTGAGTATCTAGAGAGGATGGGAATTTTTGACACAGGGTCCAGTCACAGTATTGTGGGTAACAGTAAGTTCTTCTTTTTAACCATACTTCTCCCCTTATTCTCCCCTCTCCTCATGACATTACAACAAGTTTTAATTTACTTTTTAACAAGCTTGAAATTAAAAAAAGGGGGAGAAAGTGACTTTTTTGTATTTAATGAGTTCACACACCAGAACCAATATGCTGTGCAAATACAAATGGGAGGTGTTCCAGTTGCCTCCTGTGCCCCAAAACCACATGTCTGGATGTGTCCGGAAAAGCCTGTACACAAATGCAGCCTGGAGTTAAGTGTTCTTAAGCTATCTGGAGTGCCTTTCCCATTGGAACTTCTTACAGTGTTAACACAGGGGTGACAAGTCTCCCCATGGGGATGGAGTGCTGCTCCCTGCCTTGTGCTGTGTTCCCAGGGTTGACAGTGCTGCCTGGAGAAGCCTGCTCCTCTCCCAGCCTACTGCTTTGACAAATGGCTTTTAGCGCAGCTCTGGATCTGTGCACTGACCTCCTCCCGTGGCTGCTTCCCTGCGAGCAAAAGCCCCAAACAGCAGAGACTTTGACATACAGTGCCGTATGGGGGCCTTTAAATAACAGCCTTCACTGCTCATTATTTGCACAGCCACCTTCCAGGAGAAAACATAAAGACAAAGCGCATTGCAGGAAATACTGATGCAGGAGCAATTGCTGTGGCCTGACCAGCATAGTAAGGAGAGAAGACACGAGAATTGACAAGATGCAGGTCCAAAACACACTTGCACAGGTGACTAAAGGGCAACAGCCTGTGTTTCACAGAGCAGGACCATTTCTCTCCCTCTGCCGGACATGCATTTCCAGTTTGATTTGACATGAATAGCAACTAGGAGGGCAGAGCTGCATTGGAGGTCAGACAAGCTCTCCTCATATGCATAAATACAAATTCAGGTGCCAAACTTTGGACTCCAAAGAATTAAAACATAGCCACTGCACTGGAAAGCACACGCAGCACATGCTAGAAACAGCAGCATTGTGCATTAGGCTGTGTTGGTGTATGCCCCATGTTCCCAATTTTAAATAACAGCTATATGTACCTAGAAGAAAATGATCTGACTGAGGTGAGCACTCTCAAAGCATCAGCAGAGATTCCTTATAGCCCAGAAAGAGCTGGACTAGCTCAAGTTTGTTGGTGGTTATTTGTACAAGCTGCTCAGGACTGTGCTCTCCAGGTGCTGACATTTACTGCAGCTCTAGTGAGTTTGAGAAGACCCTTCTCAGTCCCTTATATGGTGGCTGAACCCCTGACTGTTTCCTCTCACAAGGCACTGCAGGTACATTAGAAGCAGCCCTGCTTAAATTGAGAAACTATTTTCCCTTTCCAGGAAAAAATGGTCAGGAAGTACATTCTCCAACTAACAGTGCATTTTAAACTATTTTGGTCTTGGATGACAGAGTGACAAATATGTTTTACAGTTTTATAGGTAAGTTTTACAAAAAGAAGAAACAAATAAAGAAAGACACCATAACACAACACACAGAGAGAAACTCCGCATTAGTTAATCTTGCTGTTCTAGATTTACAGCTGTTTCTGAGCTTAGATCATTCACTGGTGTCTCTCATACCATGACCCAGTAAACTCCTCATTTCCAGCGGAGCACCTACTTGTGCAATTACTTGTTAGCTGTTTAATAGGACACACGATTTTAAATTAAACACTGACTTAATTGGTTTGCTGGACGGGCACAGATGTTACAGCTTTAATTGCTTTTACCGAGTTGGGGTCCCAGCCAGCTCAAGGCATCTGGGAGAAAGGGTCCATGACCTCCTGTTACCAAAAGTTTCATGTCCACCTAGAAATTCACTGCAACAGCTCCTGCAATGCTCTCTGCTTATTTCAGGGAGTTTTTAGAGAGAAGGCTGAAAAACCAAGCTGCCAATACTCACTGATAAAAGGAGCCTCCTGAAGGTTTACGTCCTGACACGATCCCATCGCCCGGCAGAGCCGTGCAGGGCCATCCAGCAGTTATCGCACGACTGTAGAAGCCATTTGCCAGACGCCAAATGCAAAGTGCGGCCCTGTACTTTAAGCAGCTCTTTGAACATTGCTGTGGCCATCCCAAGGAAGGGAGAAGCTGAATTAACAAGATGAATCCCACAGGCTGGACACGTAATAGCTTGTGCATGAGTCACTACAGTGGGAAACATCAGCAACAAATCCAGGTCGGTCTTACTCTCCCTCCGTTAAGAGGAGTTGTTGAGGAGCCCCTGGCCTCCTCCAAGGGGATGCTATGGTATAATAGGGAACCCTTCACAGATGCCTCCAGCTTGCTCCTGAGTGAACCTCACGGTGAGAATCAGGCACTGCCCAAAAAGCAGGTATGGCAATTGCCAGCAGGTGGTGGTTTCAGCATCTTAATGTCTACTTAAGCCTTTCAAAGCTCAGCTGGGACTTAGCAAAGAGAAGAAAGGGAGCAAATGAAATTAGGGCTCAGGCTACAAGGAAAACCAGCCCTATATTTGCAGCCGATATCCACTCTCCAATAAGCACTGTGGGACATAGCAGAGAGCTCTTGACAGAGCTGCACACGGCAGCTCTGAGCAGCCTTCTGTGTTTTGGCGAAGCACCTGAACGCAGATGCTCTTCTGCCCTGGGAAAAAGATACATCTTGCAAATCTAAACATGTCACCTCAAAGGGAAAGCTATTTATTATTAATGACACCATTAGTGCTGTTTTTCCAATAGACTGAGGAGATTAAATAATAGGATCTGAAAACTAACCAAATGTTCACACCAAACTAGAGAGAAGACATACAGACACACAAACTTTGCAGTGACTTAAAACAGTTTAATGTAATTCCAAGACAAAGTGTGATTACATTTCTACACATATACAATATGCATATGTGAGTTGACAAATTCTGATTAATAACTCGTTTCACCTCAGAGACCGAAAAAATGATCAAAAAGAAACCGTGAATAACAAGCTATAACATAGTTCACCACAACGGGACCTCCTTTCTCACCCTACAGTTAGTAATATTACAATTAAAATAACTATATTCTTCTATAATGTATTTTCTGTTAAAATCATCTCATAAATTTACAATGCTATTATTAGTTTCCAAGACTAATATAAATTCACTCCATTTTTCTACAACGAAAATGATTATTAATTAGAAGCACACAACGTCATGATGAAAAACACAAGCATTTTTTTTTTTTTTTAGTAGCAAGAACTTGATTGGTTAAGAATTAGTTTTCTTGTAAAACATTCTAAAGCCAAGTAAAATATCCATTCTTATAACATACCTATAATATGAGACTAAGGAATAGGTTACATATAGGTCTACAACACATCATTTTGATTTTGTTTTTTCTTTTAAAAGAAGAAAGACGTATTACTAAAAGAAAAAATAAAAAGAAAAAAGAGGAAGGAAAGAAAAAAAAAGAAAACAGAAAAGGGACAATTCACATAGGTAAAAAGCAGTACACAAGAAAATACTGTTGCACACAATAATTTTCACAAAGATTAACATGGATTAACACTCTTATTACAGAAACCGTACAGTGAAGGAACACAACGGCTCAGGGCTTTTGTGGGGTTACTGGGCTGAGATGACACTGTAGAGAAAGAACCACTTGAGATCCAGAGCTGGGGCAGGGGCATCTTTTCTCCTGTGATTACAATAGCATTTCACAGCTCTGGCCCCCCTTCCCCTTAATAATTTTGGTGCAGTGTATATTAACTTCCACTTTCCATCCAGAGTACGCTGGGCTTGTGGGCAGTCGAAAGGCATAAAATGTTCCCTCCATTTCACCCCTCCCGTTTTTAAAAGGATTTTACAGCTCATTTAAAAAAAATGTTTCACCCATTGGTTCATTTTTATCTACCCAAAATCTAGACTTTTCACCTTCCAAGATGCCCCTCCTTCTTCTCTCTTTCTCACTCCCTCTCTTTCTCTCTCTCTCACACACACTCCGTTATTAAAGCTATTAATGACACTTCCTCTCCTTTCAGAAATTGGATTTGGTATGAAATATACAGGCTACATTCTGGTTCTGCCCAAGTAGAATCTGGTACCCAAAATGCCTTGATTGCTTTGTTGGTGAAACATGGGATGTGGAGATCCTTTTTACACCTGAAATGGTTGTGCCCTGGAATATCTGTGGAAGTTCCATTTAAAAGAATACAGAGCAAAACAATATAAAAGAAAATTAAAAGCGATCAAACACATAAGGGATAACAGGGGAAAAGAAAAGTCAGAAGTGTTGTATGTAACCACGTGAGGTGGGAGCGTTCAGAAGCGCTTTTTTCCTTGTGAGGGCAGAGGTGCTATATGTAACCATCCAGATCCTACGGGATGTGCGTTACCAGTGTTGCAAACTCCTTCTTGCCTAACAAGCTGTAAGCCAAAGTACTCAAGACTCTCTGGCTCCTTTACTTGAGTGTGCTGGTATTTGCAAGTCTGACTCCTTCCCAAAAGAAGAGGAGACCAGGCAGGAGCCAGGGGCAGCAAAGCCTGTGGACTGGGTGGTGGCGTACGGTGAGGGAGGGTGGGCTTTTTCCGTCTGGCCCGAGTGCTGCTGACAATCCTGGCTTGCCGTGTGATACCTTATCACTTTGGGAATGTGGACAGCAGGGCGGGCACAGCCCCCCCGAATGGTGCTGCGGGAGGAGGAGGCGGGTTGCACTCACCTGGCCCCACCGGATGCTGATTGTACTGGGAGCAGCGCAGGTGCCCAAGTGCAAAGCATCGCCGGCTGCTCCTGTTCACCACCTCTGCTCTGAGCTGACTGATACAGCCCCGCCAGGCATGGTGCAAACACGCAAGGAGCCCTCCCGTGAGTACACGAGCTCCGCTGCTGAAGCCGAGATGTACATATATGTATTTTTAAATGCCAGTTCCTGTACTTTCATGACCTCAAAGTACCATTTTGCCCAGCAGACATTTATACCGTGTTCGTTGTTTACCCAAGTGAAAGAACACAACAGAAGAAACTAGACAGGCTAAGTGAGACCAGGGAGTGGGGAATGTGATATATCAAAATGCAAATTATAGAGTAACAGCAGCGGAGAAACATCATTATTGGGAACTGGCATGGGCTGAGAAAACAGAGTTGACAAGGAGATGGTCAGTGAACTTTGTATTTTGTTTACTGGTTTAAACATTTCTGTGGTGGTAAGCATCATTTGTAAGAATGGGGTGAACAGATGAAAGCCAAATTACAGCATTGCCTCTGAGTGGCTCACATACACACACACACATACGCTCTCACAAACACACCCCAACCCCACCCCCAAAATAAAACAGGCATTCACTAACTCAGGAATTAATTGTTTGGCTAATGATTTATCAACAGTACAATACAATCCTTCCTTTGAATATCCTTCATTCTCCTGATGTGGGTATCTTCATCCAGATGAGGATCCTACATAGAACAGTGAATTTTGTGTCGTGATCCCTGCTTCAAACCAGGGATGCCTGATAAAGCACATTATTAAAACAAGCGAACAAACAAGTAGCTTATCTGTTGAACTAAATCTTCAAAGTGGGTGGAGTGTTTTTTCAATCAGACTTTGGAATACAGTGGATTACTTCATCTCTGGACTGACTTTCCAACACTATGTTATATCTCAAAACAGAATATACATATTAAAAACACACTTGTACTTTTCCATTTTTAACGGGTGAAATTAAAAAGAGGCAGCTGTATTGAGTTTTTGAAGGTGACGCTTATAAACACAAGATTTCCCTTAAAAAGTACCAGTTTAAATGTAAACTATAAAACACTGTAATAACTATAAAATGTAGCCAGAAAACTGTTAAGTAGCTACAGTCTATTATTCAGTTCACATTGGTTTAAAATGTGACTCATTAATATCTTCTAGAAGGCCAAAGCATTTTACAGTAGCTATAAACATATATACTTACATGTGCATTTTAACATCACAATTGATTAAAATACATAAAAGAGTAATCTATTCCTTGGTTTAATTTTTTTTTTTCCTTTTTAAAGATTCACTGTCTTCAGAATTCACTCAAGCAACAATGACCAGGGTGGGCATTTATCGCTATTCCGCCCCTATGGAGTTCAGAGTCTTTGAATCAAAGTTCAAGCTGGCTACATGATTTCAAAAAGGCTAAAACCAGGATGAATGCCCACATTTGAGGTAATTATTGCCATTAGGTCACAGTTTGCGTAATGTAAGTGTATTTAAATCCTTCCTTTAAAAAACCGAAGATATCCCACCGTAGCAGGGGATACCCTTTGAAGCAATCAGAATCCAGAATCCTGATCAGTGGGTTTGCTTCCAAAGGAGCCGGCAGTCCCAGAGCACAAGGCACTCCTGGGACAGTTGCTGACCAGCCTAGAGCTCAGGCGAGCAAGCCTGCAACAAGCCTTTTTTTCTATTTTTTACTTTTTTTTAAAAGAAAAAGAAAACAGAAGGAAAATCAGAGGTGCCATAAAACAGATGGATAACATTTCTGATCAGAATTCCAGACCGAAGCTTTTATAATCTGTCTTATTCCTTTTCAAACAGTTTGCTTAAAAAAAAAGGAATAATAAAAAAAAAATACATCGGCTTAAATATTAACTCTATGCCAGCACTGCAAAAACTCCTTGGCTATGTTCTGAAAGTGGGATAAGCTTTGCTTTTGCTGAGCATTGTTGCCCCATTGCTTTCTGTTTCAAGAGGAAACCTTGTTTGAAAGAAAGAAAGAAAGAAAGAAAAGGAAGAAGAAAATGAGGAAGGAAGAAAATAAGGAAGGACATGAGAGAGGGAGGGAAGAAGAGTGGAAGGTAGGGGGGAAGGAAAGGTGGAAGGAAGGAAGGGAAGAAGAGAAGGAAGGAGGGAGGCAAGAAGAGGAAGGAAGGAAGGAAGGAAGGAAAAATAATCCCTGGCTGTCAGAAGTACACACAAGTATTTACAAGGTTTGTGTGAATCTGCACACAGTTCCCCTCACAGCAAAAGAGTTAAGAACAGAGATGTCACATATTTATCAGTGCAGTAAAAAATATCATTTTTGGAAAAAAATATACCTTTAGTATTGCCTTTCTTAGATTAACTATGATAAGCAAAAGATTAAAAACAAAAACTTTATCTTCAAACACACATGAATAGTCTGTTATAGCAGCACTGCTAAAACTGGAAGGACAAAGCTAACCCGTAAATGAGAAACAGGAGTTTCAAACCACAAATGCTGAATGCAAAGCCTCCTAGTATGCTTCCTAAGACTTCTGAAGAACCAAGCCAATCTACCATTCAAATTTCACTCTCCACACACACAAATGCTCTAAACCCATGTCTTCCCACTGAAAGCATTTGACACACGCAGAGCTCACCTTGGTTTACCTCCAGACGGGTTCTCACACCTCCACCTGCATCAGCAGCTCCTCACAGGTAACTAACTACCACCTCTGGGGTCATTCCCAGTGATTACGTCTGCCACCAGGGAACAAGACACCTTCAGCACAGAGCCCTGGCTTGGCAGTGCTCCCCTGCCCATTGCCTGGGCTTACGTCCAGGGGCTGCCCCTGCAGTGGGTCTTGCTGCATGCCCGGGGTGGGTGTGAGTGGTGGCATCACAGCAACACACACCGTGTTCCCGGGTGGTGGGAAGGACAGGCCACGGGGATGGAGACCAGCCTGGAAAGCCCAGCACCTCTCATCCAATGCCGTACTCCAGCAAGGAGCCTACACACAGCCTTTGACAACAGGACTGCCACCATCTCTTCCAGCACCGCTGTAAAATGGTGTAAAAATGGTGTAAAAAACCTCACTCTGCAACCCACGGTGAAATTCTCACCTTCGTCAGAGGCAGCTTTGTTGGAGTGCGGCAGCGGGAGAACCCCAGCAGCACACTCATCTTCTCTTCCCTAAGTTTGCAGAGAGCAAAGTGATTTGTAGGCACGTAAGTGAGCCTCGAGAAGTAAGATGGGGACTCCTAAACTTCAGACACAGGCCCTTCTCACAGGAGCACTGAGGGGGGTGATATAGATGAGTGCCCAGGACCACAGATTAACTGCTGTGAGGCTCCCACAGCACATGAGATCACAGCAGGGACAGTGGTGTCAACAGGAAGGGGGAAAACATTTCCTTCCCACATTTTTCCCTTCTGCATTTGCCTATGCCCTGCACACCTTGCGTAAAGGTATCCAGCATTTGGCCCACAAATAGCACTGCAGTTCTCTACTGGGCTGATTGCCAAGCCATGGAAGAACATGAGGGTAAGTCCAACATCCTTGCCCAGATGTGCCTGTCCTGACCATGGCACCACTGTTTGGGGTCCAACCCACAGAACAAACCCAGCACCCTAAATCCAGAGAAGGAGACACTATAGAAGCATGCAGAGCATCCAGAAGCTTATCCCCACTACACAGCTCACCATTTCCACTCTGCATTGTCACCACTACAACACTTAAATCAATGTGAACAATAACAAGAGAAGAAAAACACTTTTGACATCCACTACAGTTTAGGATAGCAGCAATATTTAGTGTGAATTTCTCTGCTCATCAAGCTAGTACTCAAAACAATGGCAGAAACTTAAGAGAGAGAGAAAAAGAAAAAAAAGGGAACAGAAAAATGGAGTTTGACAGCATATCCTCATTGCCTGGTGCTCATGACTTCATTTAATTTCTGGAGTAGGTGGGTCTCTTTCTCTCTTTCTCAAAAAAAAAAGTATCTTTGGTTAAAGAAAAAAACCAGATTTATTGCCCTTCATATTTGCTAATGGAACTGCCTTCAAACCAAGCTAAAAAGACACAATTCCTTGAAATTATAAAAAAAAGAAAATTGTCACAGTCAGACGCATCCCTTTCTTGGAATGTTTTACATATTATGACAGAACTACTAGAGAAAGAGAGAGTAAGAGACCTGCCAACCCCCAATTTGTTGGGTACAAGCAGGTAAAACTCTGCTGAGGAAGATGCAATTGCATTTGCTCTCTCAAATGACTGGATTTGACCCAATCTACAGTGAGAAGTGCTTCCATTTGGGTTTTCCAATCTGCTTATGTTGGCAGTTCTCTCCCCTCACTCTTGCATTCTGGCTTCACAGCAGGAAATGGAACATCCACCTCTGAGGAGAGGCAACGTCTATGCTTTCTGCACAGGAAGAATGCAAGACAAGCTGATGGGGAAAAGAACCACTTTTTCACTGTGCCAGTCATAAGCCACTTATAAAACTTCCAGCATCTAAACATTCGCCTCCTCCCTCAAGTTTCCATGCCATTTACCCCATGCACACAAGGAACACCAACTGAACCAAACCATGCCAATCCCATTTCCTCTCCAAAGGATTCTGCAAACAAAACAAGCTGGCTGTTACGTGTGTGGTACCAACAGCATGCAAAGCTTTTGCTTCCTCTGCTGAAATGACTGTTTCCCCTGTGACTAACCACACCTTTTTCCAAACAATGCCTTTATACAGGTGTGAGGGATGAGGTGTTGCTCAGCTCCCTCATACCCACCAGAATACAGCTCTCACACAGTGTTTCACCATCAAAGCAACTTGATTGTGCTGTGCATCTCTTGCAATCGGCATCCCATCACCACAATCACCTGACCACCTACAGCTGGCAGACCAACCAGCAACTCCAGGATGGACAATGTCAAAAGTGGCTCCTCCGACAGGCACCGCACCCCTTCTCACAGCCACCTGTGCTGTTGTAACAGCTCCAATGCCAAAAGCCACCCAAAATCAGATCTGAGCCCACATAGGAGAGCAGGTCAGATGGGAACACAGGGAAAATGCAATTAGTACAAAGTAAAACATTACTGTGATTTCGCTGGCCCTAGGCAAGAAGAGCACATAAACAAATATTTAACTTGAAGGGTTTAAGTCAGTTCTTTAGTAAAGCACTCAAGCACATAATTAACTTTCAGTCTCTGCTGAAGTCCTGTAATTTTTTTAATGGAATTTAAATTCAGTCACTGCTTCCCCCTATTCTAACAGAGCAGGTAATGCAAATGAAACCATAAATACCTAAACTGTAGCAACCAGAATACCTTAACAAAGTTCCACAACAAATAATTATAAAAGAAGGGAAAATCTACATCAGGAACAATGACCAAAAAATCAAACCAAGCATCCTGGCCCTGCGGACATCTAACTAACCTTCAGTGAGAGTAGAAGAGCAGGGGAGGAACACTGCCCTGTCTGCAGCCATGCTTTACCCAGCTGATGCCATCCACGTGCACCAGTGTGCTTTATCCAGTGACGAGACTGAGCCGCACGCGCAGCTGCCGTGGCTTCTTCAACACCTCTGTTTCTGGAGAGCCACCTACCTGCTTTCTCCTTTAGGAAAACCAAAATCTTAACATGTAGTGTGGCCTTGGACTCATCAACAGGGCCCAGTGATCGTGGCCTGGAGCACAAATAAGTCTTAATCTTACATAATGTCCTATCAAACTGAGTGATGGTGAGCTGGATCCTGGGGCACCAAGGTCCTTACCTGCCTTTGATCCAGCTCTCCTGACCAATAGTTACGTTAGCTGCTGTTGGGTTTTGGCTTCTGAATGAATGTTTCTGGACTTCTTCTTAAATGCAGATGTGACCCACAGGATAATTCCTGTTCCTCAAGGCTGTAACTACTCTCACTGAGTGGCCCCACATCCCCCAGGTCAGTGGCAAAGTTTTCATCCTTGGAATAATTTCATTTCTCCTTTCTCCTGCAGTTCTCACAATCACAGAAACCCTTCCAATGCCACTGATGAAGAGAAATAAAATTAAGAACAGTAACAACAATACTAAGAGAAAAAACCCCCTACAAAGTTTAAGGAATGCGTGTGCAATTAAAACCCAGAGTAAAATACAATAATAATAAAATAATAATCATAATCATAACAACCATACAATAAAATAACATTATCTTTCCTTTTCATGACATAAGCAGCATGACGCTCTCACTCCCGAACTGGTGGGAGAGGAGAGGAATGCAAGAGAGAGAGAGCAGGGCTTTATTTTCCTGCCTCAGGTGAAAGGGGACATGTTGTCTTTCCAAAGGAAGTGGGGGTGGGGGTAAGGTGCATAGGCTGCTGGGAGATTGCATCCTCATCTACAGTATACTGAGCTGGAATAAAGGATAGGCAGGAAAAGAAAACTGTGCAAGGGTAGCCCAGGAACCAGAGCTGGCAACCAGGGAGGTTATTTGGTGGTTTGCCAGAAGACAACAGCCTTGTTGAACAGCCTATGCATAGTGGGATCCCTTCTTCTTCCAGGCCAGCCAAGCACTTACCACAAGCCAATATATTTGTGCTTGTCTTTCTGTCAAGCTTTTCCAACCTGAGAGAGCCTTCTTCATCACTTCCACTCAGGGAAACCATCCCTTACCACCCTGCCAATGAACCTGCTATTTTCCAACATCTTGCAAAATACCTGACTACTTCATGCTCTAGTTACAGGGAAAAGAGAGTTGAACCAAGTAGCCACACAGACTTCAGCTTTCATGGAAATGTTCTACCAAATTCCTTTCTCTCCTTCCTCCTCAGGACATCCACAGGCATCGGTACTCTAGAGACATTTCCAAGTACTGATGTACCAGTGAAACTGCTGCTACCAAGGAAACTCCCCTCTGAACCAAACCAACTACAGGAAAGGCTCTCTTTGGAAACTGTTGGAAAACAAGACGACCATGTAGCATTCCTTCGTGTGGAGGACTGCAGCACCACCATGCTCTCCAGTTCCAGGGTCACTCTGCCACTGCAGGCAGCTTTTCAAGGTGTAGGTGAGAAGAGAGGAGGGGAGGCACACAGTGTCACAGCTCTAATAGAGTGGGTAAGGCTCGATGTATTAAAACACTCTTTTCACTTAAGAAACCTGAGATTGACTCTCTCAACTGGATTTTCTCATGCTTGCTCTGGGACTCCATCCCTTTCCTGACCCCTTCTCATCAACAGACACAGTGAGAGATGTTGGCAACAACTAGTGTTTTCCCCTTTCAAGGGCTAAATGTTTGTTCCCATTTCAGACACACAACCAGGACAACCCGATGATGAGAGTGGACGCTGTCCTCCCACTCCATCAAGAACATCGTCAAACAGCAGAATGGGAATTCAGTTTCCGGGGAGGAAACCTGCTATTTCAACAGGACAGAAACAGACCAGTCCAGAAACAAATCCCCAGACTCTCTGGCAGTCACCCTGGGTCTCACAACTGACCCGGTAACTTCCAGCCCATCCAGTGCTTGACAAAATACTCAGTTATACACACTTCTGACCCCAACGAGCCTCCCCAACACCTCGCCAAGTGAGCTAAGATTGACAACGTGGGTAAAAAACCCAACGCCACCAGCAGAAGGAGAAAATCGGCAATAACAACCCAAAGGAAAAAAAAAAAAGAAAAAAGGAAAGAAAAAAAAAGAGAAGAGAAAGAGCTGAGAGTAAATTCCGACTAGCCTCAGTCAGTTTCTAGGAGTACCAGTGGAAGTAAACCCTTAAACCGCGTCTGTAGTTCGGTAAGGCACTACAAGGGAATGATGTAAAACTAAGACTGTGACAGTTGTAATGGCTGTGCCGAGGAACACACCACAGAGAGAAGGCAGCATCTGCACGCACACGCACGCACACACACACACGCACATACCTGGACAATCACATTTGTTACATGCCTATGTTATATCACTTTTCTTTGTGCAATCACATTGAGGAATAGTCTATTGGTATCGTTGAAGTTCAACACAAAAGAGTAAAAAGGGGTATGACCTGTATAGTGCTACATTCTACCGGGGCTGGGGGCAGAGGGCTGGGGGCAGCTAAAATGTCTCCTCCTACACTAAAACGGCTAGGGATTAAAAAGGAACATTTCCAAAAAAACCCCACAACTGAAATCCAACATACATTATTAGAGATCTTGTTTAGGAACAGCATTTCTCAGGGATTTATCCAGTGTGTTCAAGAAAAGGGAGAAACACCCCCATTGCTTCTGCTCTCGACCAGCGCTGTATGGCCCGATTTGCCCAGGTGTGTTTAAACGTAGTGGTGTTAGGTCCGAATTTAGAGCACTGGGACAACGTTTTATCCTCCTACCTCAGCCTCCCTTACCCACTTACTTTTTCTATTAAAAATCCCCCAAAACCTGTGTATACTTTGGGATATGAAAACCACTGCAAAGATGGGGTATAAACCCTTTGAAAATCTGGATAAATCCCTAATTCATATACCTACAGGATTAAAAACCTAATGGATTTCATTTTAGGTGTTTTGGACAACAAATTTCTAAATGTAGCTCACTATTGGATGAAAATAACCTTTAAAAGTCTGTTGGTGAAATTCTTCAAAAGACAGGACCCACTGGAGGGTCCTTCTGCTTCTCTCTTTCTCTCTAGTTTGGTGCAGAATGGTTGGTTTTTTGTGGTTTATTTTTTTTTCTGTTCTTTTTTTTTCCCGTTTTCTTTTTTTTTTTTTTTTAAATAAAAATTGCAGAATCGGTTCTCCCCCTTCTTTCCTCTTTTCCTTTTCTTCCTTAAAGTCTCCTTCGTTCAAGTTTCACGCGAGCCTCCCATTGCATTGTTAAGTTTCTCATGTTCTTCAATACAAAAGCGGCTGCCTCACTCCCCCCGGGATGGGTGCGTCTCTCGCTCTTTTATTCCAGTGTTTAGATGTAAGGGTACTGGTTCACCTTGGTGGGGCTCAGTGGGTATCCAGTGTAGACTGTGGAGGCTGGAGAAGCACTGATATAGGTCTGGTGGGCAAACTGAGCCTGGTACTGGCTCGGGTGGATGGTGGGTGAGGGCAGGACGCGCGGGCCCATGCTGACAGGGACCTGGTGGACGATGCTGGCGGGGTAGGTGGTGTGCTGCACCGCGTGCCGTGCAGACCCTTGGGAGGCCACCAGGTGCGCGACGGTGCCCGTGGAGCCCAGGGCGGCGGGGGCGGTGTATGTGTAGAGGTGGGGCTGGGTGGGCAGGTGAGCAGCGGCCGCCGCGGCCAAGTGGGGATGAACTGTACCATGGCTGGGACTATTGTGCGGGAAAGAGTACGGGGCCTGAGCTATCGTTGGAGTGATGTAGGCTTGCTGTCTCCGGTGACTCCCTGTGCGGTCGGTCGTGATGTGCTGCTGGGCCTGGATAAAGACAGCAACAGTGATAAGCAGTTACAACACAAGAGATGGCTCTTCACCTCCTCAGCAGCACCTGGGAACCTCCCTGCAATGCCAGGACAGCCTCAGGGAAGTCTCCTGTGCTCCTCCTCATGCCCTCAGCACCACCAGTCTGCCCTTGAGAAACGGGTGACAGCAGTAAGGCCCTCGCAAGCCTAGGTTTCATACATCATCCCTGTAGTTTCTTACATTGACCAAAAGGTCAAGAAGTCCCTCAGTTTGAGCCACAAGCTGCTGGCACAGCTATCACAGAGGCACAGCCTTGGATGCCCAGCTCTCAAGAACACCTTCCACAAGTCCAGTTGCTCACACAAAACCTGGTTTTTGTTAGTGAACTCTGCTGACAAAGCATGCTGTGCAGATGTTGCCTAACTACGCCCAGAACAGGCAGTTTATTTTTGCTCAGTTTGGGTGTTTGTAGCTAATAATTTCCTTGGTAAGTAAAAATAACCATGTTATTTTTTAAAAATGTAACCCTTGGTTTGATCAGATCCTGCAGGTGCCTGGTGCCCTTGTGCAATCTCCTAGAATTACTTGGGCACAGGCCATTTCTTGCAGCGGGACAGGAGCAATGCACTTTTTTTCCCAGATATTTTCTAGGTTATTTTCTTGTACTGCGCAATAATGTAAGGAGTTTTCCCTGTCATTTACAGTCAGTTTTAAATTACCCATAAAGTAGGAATTAGAAGGCAAGAAGGAAAATGCCCCACGCTATTTCCTTCTATTCTTCCAAACCTTCTCACCCTCTTTGTAAGCACACCCTGCGCTGTCATTGTGGTCTGAAATGCGGCAGCCACTTTCCTCCCCAGTTCTTGCACACAGCATCTCACCCTATTCCTCCATTTTCACACACCTTTATTTAAAATTTGCTTACAGTTTAAAATTTCATCTGCATTTTGAGGAGGAGGAGACAATCATTTTTCCCTTTAAAAACAAGCTCTGTTCATCCAGTATCCTCCAAGCTCTCCAGACTTTCTCCTCTTGAGACATTGGTAACTGTGCTGTAACTTCTCTACTCTTGTAGAGTAGAGAACAAGTAACAAGAGCATCTTGTTACCTTGCCTCAGGGAAGAGAGAGGCCCCACGTGCAGGATGTGAAGAAGCTATTATTTACTAAAGTTCCTTTCTAACCACAGACTACGATTTTGAGAACTGCATGTTTCCAAGAAATGGGATTTGCCCAGATCTCAGCTCAGGTTTATCACAGGATGGATCAAACTCCTAGGTCATGTATATGCACAATAAGGTCATATGCTCATGAGGTCACGTATATGAACAGAGGCTTTGCTTTGACTTCTCTTCCAATCCCAGAGCTGGGCTGAGGCACTTCACTTGGAAGATACCCTTTCCATGGTTACCTAGAGCTAAGGAGAATCCAGTCTTTCCTACGTGCTCCTGCTCAACTCCGTTGGGGCCAAGCTGCTGCACTTCCCTCTCACGTTATTCCCACTCACATCTGACTTCACAACATGTGGTAAGAGTACCACCGGCCCACTCAGGGGTGTGATCTGCACTACCCCTGCTGCCTGAGCAGGAAGATCAAGGTCTGCAGTCAAGTAAAAACCAGCTGATCAAACTCAACATGGGGCTCAACTATTACTTGACTGGAATGGGACAGCCTGTGCTGGAGGAGCAGTAGGGAACAGCCGGATGATGCACCACCAAAATCAGTCTCGGATGACTTACCTGACTTAGATTAAGAGGCTGCTGCTGCTGGAAATGTGCTCCTGGTCGCTGCTGCCTATAGGCAACGGCTCCAGACGAGCTCCCTGAAGAGTGACCGCTGGTGGAGGTCACGGTGCTGGAGGACTTGGACTTGTAGGAGGATGAGTGGTGACTGGTGGTGACTGTGCCAGGAAAGGAAACACATTTGTAGCTTACATCACATTCTTTAATTGCTCACCCTACCTTTTCCTCACTGAGTCTCCTCCAGAGTGGCTTTTGGGAGAAGACATAAAACAGAAGCAGGGTAAGAAAACTGTTTCTCTTAATTAACAGAATACCTCAGCAATGCTTCGTATATACCACCAGCCTGTTATCCTAGAGGCAGACAAGCAGGCCTGAAGAAGGCTTTACAGACCCTTCAGAATTGTGAGTAGAACTGTACAACGCAGGTACAAATCCCAAGGAGATGAAAGAAAGTATGGTGTGCACAGCATAAAAAATCCCTGCCTTGCCTAACATCAAGGTGAGTGGGAAGGGAGGGAGAAGGTGCTAGTGGGGCGCTCACCCTTTGAACCTTTGTTTTCCACCAGCAGTGCATCAAAAGCAAGGACTGCCAAGTAGCTCAAAGCCAGTTGCTTCATGCCAGACTTCCGCCATAAACCTCTTTTCAACATATCCTACTATCTAGCATTGCAGAGGTTCTGGATGAGCAAACCTCATCAGTCCATAATGAAGATCCTGGGGAAATGTTCTTCCCAGAAATGTCAACAAGTTTGGATGAAAATTCACACGTGTTTTCAGTCTCTTACCCATTTTAAAATACACCTATGGAAAGGCAAGGCAGCAAAGGTTTACACCTGCATTTGTGAGCCTTTAATGTCAAACGCTGAACTACAGGCTGCATCCTGTTCTTGGGTTTGTACAGAACTAACTGGGTCCGACACTTGCCCCTGTGACTCCTGAGTGAACCAGGGCACATAAATAATGCAATATGGCTCCCAAGAACAGATGTGTCACTTGAGAGAATGGCAGGAGGCAGGAGCACTTTTTCTTTGTTTTTGGAAAACAAAACAAACAAACAAACAAAATGAAACTGAACAATGAGATTCTTCCAAGATAAATCATTTATTTCTTACTAATTTTCTTGACGGAAGAGGTGCAATTTACCTGGTGCCAGGCTATCGCACTCTACCAACACCTCACTGGCCTGGGTTTTCAGTGGTGGCACGATGATCGTTCGGGGGTTCCCACTGCAGTGAGTCTCTGGAACCCCTTTGGTGTCGTAGCTGTTCCCGTTATTCTGCCCTGCACGATGTTGCACAGCGTAAGGGCTGTTGTTACTGGAGGAGTCGGAGTAGGGGGAGTCATGCACGGTGACACAGCTGATGACATTCTTCCTTTGCTTGGACAAGGTGCTGAAACACAAGCAGACAAGTGGAAAGACTGATCAGGCAATGATTAGCTTGAAACCACTAGAAGACTCTGCCCGTGGCAGACGAGCTCCATAAAGGCAAAGCACACCCTTCAGTCCTCCGCCAGAGAGAGGTTGCTTAAGCCAAATCCCAGGCTTCAAAACTCACTTGTTACTATTCCAGGAAAGCCCTCATGGGGGTCAAGGAGTGAGTAAGACATTGTGGATAGATCTTATATTCACACTGCTTAGAATAGCACTGAACCAGACTGCCAGATTTATTTTCAGACTGCTTTTTATGTATGTGTGCAGTAGAAGCCCAGCACTTACACTATGCTTTGTTGCGAGTCTCACCACCCACACAAAAACGTGGCGGTTTCTCCCAGCCTTCCAGCAATGATTTAATAATAGATGCTATGACTTTTCATGCTTAAATTCCATGAATCTACAAAATACACTCCATTCTATTTACTAATATGGTGCAATGGGCATATATAGTCAATAAGCACCTGAAAATGAGAAGTGAATGACAAAGAAATGAGGAACGGATGTAATGCTTTTGATTTTCTTTCCTTTCTCTGAATATACACTTGGTCTCCTGACTAGTGTAGAATATCAAGGTCCTGCTGCAACTAATCTATCTATGACATCAAAAAAGTGATTAAAAAAGAACATCAACACTTCCAAGATTAGTGCTAGAAGTTCATTAGACTAGACTGCATGAGTACGATTGGGATTTGCTCTGCTATTGTGTCTAATTATTCCTGATGGTTTCTCCTTCCTGTTATGAGCTTGTTTAGGGAGAAAAAGAGAGCGAGAAAGAGGAGGGAGGAAGGGGGATGGTGAAGATTTGCCTAAATGGCTCACATCCTTGACAGTGCACAGACCTTGACTACAGAAAATAGCTGTTATGTTTCACTGATTGCATTATGTTGTTATGGCAACTGAAGTTTTTAAAATGATGAAAAGAAATGGATAGCACATAAAAAGCTAAGTAATTAGGCTTAATGGTGGAAACAGCCCCAACAGGAACAGAAATGACATGGAGAAAAAGGAATCTTAACTTCTTGAGTGTGCACTTTAAACAGAGAGAGATCTCTTTCCCATAGAGTGTCCTCTCCCTTCTCCCACTCTGCCTAGTCTGGTCCAGGGAAGAGCTGTTAAATCCAGTCTGAGTCTGTGACGGAGCTGTTTGTTCCCTATTCTCAGCATCGCTTCTTACCCAAGGAAAGGTGGGTGGAGCAGAACAGTTTCCCTCCACAAGGACATTGTTTGCCATATTTATTTTTCGCAGTGCTAAAGGAGCACTGGTGGATTCCCTTCCACTCGTCCATTCCAAAGTCTCCCTGTCAGCACTCACAAACTGCAACTCACCACCTCGCTCCCAAGACTTGGGATTGAAAAACTATTATCTTTTCCTTTAAAGAATGCCTTGGGGTGATGCATTCACAAACAAGTTACCATCACACAGACTTTCCCTGGGCAATCATCACAGGATGCTGGTGTGTCCCAGGGAGGACACAAAACCATGTCGTTCTACTCACAGTGAAAAACAAGCCTCAAGAGGCCCCTGCTATGGCCACTTGAGACAGGGCAGATGATAGAGAAGGAGAGGGAGCTATTGCACAATAATCTGGAATTGCAAAGTGATCCTTCCAGGGGCAGGGATGGATCAATAGGAAAGATGTACAACACCAAACCCTCACATTCTGGCTTTTCACAAGGAGCTGGAGAGCTCTGGATTACAAATGGAAAGAGCAATAGCATATCTTAGATGGACAACGACTGTATGTGAAGAAAGATGTAGCAGTTTGGATATGCTGCTACGAAGGAAGAATATTAAGCCAATAAAAATGACTAATATTGCATCAATATTCCCCTCTCCATCAGCAGAAATGCCTGTAATCGCACATTTATGAGTATCCACGCTGCTTGCCCTTTGCAGCTACCCTTGGCTGCCAGTTGGGAAGAGAGATATATTCTTTATCTCTGACAGTTATTACATTTTATAAAGAAAAATCAAGTCACTAAAGAGTTTTCTGACAACTGATAAGGTCTAACTGTTCTTTTACAGTCCCTTCCTTACATAAGTGGCTGAGCTGCTGAACTGGAAATACCTGCTCTCAGCTGACACTTGACATGGGAAGGTTGAGCTGTAGAACTGGAAAAGTAATTTTCTGTGTAATCTGTGCTATTTATTGTTTTAGAATGGACATATTTTTCACCAATTTGATTGAGGGCTTGTCAAAGCAGGGACCACGAGGATTTTTCTCCTTCAAAGTATTAAAGCTCCTCAGTTACAATAAGAAATTCAAGTATAACTGTTTGCCTAAACAAATAAGTGACCCCAAATCCAAACCTTTCCAGAGAAAGGGACTGTAGCAGGGTATTAAACTAATTTCATGGACTGGAACCTGAAAAGGACCAGAACTATGGTCCTGCCAGGCCTTATGCAAGTGCTCAGCAGAACTAACATGTCTCATCTCCCAAGGTCAACTGGGCTATTCCAGTAACAGGGCTAAAGCCCATGGGTAAATATTTGCAGGATTAGGGCCCAAGTGATCAGCCCCTTGATTCATCAGGCTGCATAATTTCAAGGACACGAGGAGTCCCATTCAAAGCAGCTGGATTTCTGTCTTTAGGAAAGGTAACAACTGCAGTTAATGTTACAGCAGGCAGAGAAGTCACTTGGGACTAACCACACACACCCAGAGCTCAGCACCTGCTGTACCATAGCCTGCCCCAGAGATTAAGGATGGGAATTTCAGGAACATCAAAGGCCCAGCTCATGTTGAAAATCAGTTGATTCACAGGCATAAAGATAAATGTTAATCCAAAATGGAGGCTTTTGAAAATTCTACCCAGCAGAGCTGGCATTCCACCTACTCAAAGCCTTCTTGCTAGTCTGCAGCTGTTCTCCTTCCAGCTCCCTCTGAGGACTCAGCTGCTCTCCTCACCTCACAGTAACCCAGGAGTTATCTATGTGAGGTCCAGACTGATGTATCGCCTTCCCTGCTCACAAACTATGAGGACGGAGAGCTTTTACCTGTTGACACAGCACATGCCTACTCAGCAGTCTTACTGTATTCCTATACTATAACTCAGCCACAGCTTTTGGGGATGTTTGTGCTTACACAGAAAAATACTATTAAAAATCTTGCCCCCTTCCTATTAAGCTCAGTCCAGGCCTGGTAATTGCTTTCCCTCCTGCAAGCAGAGTTGTGGCAGCACACGTGATTTAGTAGTTCTGGGAGTCGGTAGGTGTTCCTGGTCAGCTTGTGTGCCTGCCTGCATATGTGGGCAGGTGTATTTTAATTTTCCAGGAGAGGGAGGGGGGAAGGTTACTGAAGTGGCAGTGAATCCATCTACACAGAATAAAAAGCACTAATCCAGAGAGGCGTTTTAACCCTTACTGCGTGGGGCTGTGCCCTCCCTTTCGAAACAGCAGCTGATAAAATATGCATTGTTTTGCACATTTATTTGTTAGTTTATGAATAATATCCCATTCCCACCTTGTCCTGAAGAGCTTGTTCTCAAACTTGGACACAAAAGAAAAATTCATGTCTGTCCAATGTGCAGACACAGACCATGACCATGCCTTTGAACAGGTAGAAGTAGGTCTTGGAGATGGCTCTCTAACATAACACCGCCCTCCTAAGCACACAGCAGAGATGGACATGGGTCCCTATTGCCTCCAGCAAGGAAAAGTCTGATAGAAGAAACAAAAGACAGGCACCAGGCAAGGAACTAAGGTGGGCATCTGATAATGGACAGGTGCTGAAGGCAGAACAAAAAATGAGAGGAAATAAAGGAAAGGAAGATGCTGAATTAGGTGTTAATGCTGAAACCACATCAGTAGCCAAGGACAAGGACAGGGACAACAACTCTTATAACAATGCAACTTGAGATGATTTCTCCTTGTTGAAGGCCCAGCCCAAAAGCTCAGTATGTGACAGCATTGCATAAACAGGATATTTTTTTTTACCTGAATACCTTGAGTTACACCAGAATCACAGAAAAAGCAAATCGTGTCTAATGGGGACAATTCTTCACTGTGTGGTTCACCCCAAAAGCTACAAACCTTTCACTGTGGCCGACACTGTAGCAACGTAATCTTACAGCTCTCAAGCTCACAAACTTGGCCTTCCAGTTTGGAGGATGAAGGAAGCCATTGCACAGGAGTGCCTTTGAACTGGTGTGTATATACAACCAGGGCACGTAAGCTTTACCTCACAGTACAAAAGCTCTGTTCCAGGTCTCTGAAAACTTAGTAACATGCAACCTTTTCAGTTTGCTGCTTCAAAATAATCCACCTATCCTAGGAAAGCATAGAGTCAGCCAACAAAAACCCCACACTACAACTGCAATCGCTCTCTTCATGCTGAAATCTTATGCCATACACAGCTCAGTGCTAAGAACATGCCCCCCTCCAAACTCAGCCTCCATCCTGACCTGTTAATCTGCTCTCGCCTTCTTTGTGAATTTGTGATGGTAAGAAATATTTATCAAGTACTACACCGAGGCCATTTTATTAGGCTACACAAGGCGTGCTGTAGCTACTGAAGTCATATATTCTGAATTGCTTTGCATGCTGTAAAGGTCCTGCTGCTGAAGGTTTGCTGACAGAGCTACTGTCTATCTCTGTTATTTTAAGTGTTAGTTGCATGTCATCGGTGTGTCTTCTGGAGATTGAAGGGACCAATCTTTTTACCAAATGACTGTGGTTAGTCAACGTATTGCTATGCAGAGTCAGTGCATTACTATGCACAGTGTAACACAGCCACAATAGGCTACATGTCAAAAGAGAATTACAAATGGTGTTTTGCCCCTACCACATGCACATCAGCAAGTTGGCAAAAACACCTGGTTTGTGCCTGCCAGCAAATTCTGTGTGTATGTGGGGAATTAAAGCCTTCTGAAGTGGGGCCCACCACCACTGCACTACAACGTGAACAAGGAGAGTAACAACTTGCATCAGCTTACACTCCATTATAAAGACAGACTCTGTCTCTAACACAGACTACATTGTATAATTTACCATCTTAAGAGAGAGGGAAAAAACCACAACCCTTCAAGGATTTTGTTCCAGTGAACATGGTCAATGAGGCAGTTACTCAGTATGCCGATGCAGCAGCTGCAGTCAGCCTGCCTTGCCCAGCAAGATAGTGATTACTGTGAGGATCCCATGGAAAACCAACCTGGAGAGATGTTACTTATGACACCAGCATAGGCAGTGGGGAACTGAAGGGCTCTCTTGTCCCTCTGGGGTGGAAGCACCCTCAAAACCTACCACCTGAAGGCCATAGCTGTATTGTTTCAAGACAAATCATGTTTTTCTTGGCTGCTGCACTCATTGCTTGGAGGGGAAGTATTCTTGGCACATCACAACAGCCACCTCCGTTGCCCTTCCTTCTGCCATGCTCTGTGATGAGTCTCTTGGCAGAATGTAGAAATACCCCTCACTGAACCACTAGTGCAGCCCAATGCATCCCTCCCCAGGACCTTGTGTGGTCTCCCTCCCAGCCACAATTCCGAGATGGCTTTGTGTCTCTCTGCTCCACATTTAAGCTCTTGCTTTTTTTTTTTTTCCCCACTTCTAAGCTTCAGAAACATTTAATCAAGGGAGGATTTATATTTAAACCAGAGCAACAGGTGAAGTTGCACACTAGGGAGTACTTAACCCCTACTACTTGCTACTCATCAAGTGTGTCCTCAAATGACTGCGACTGCAGTGGTGCTATTGGTCAGTTGGCCTGTCTGCTTGACTTTCTTGCAGGAGCAAGTAGAGAAACTAAAGAGGAATAAATTTTAAAAAAAATAAGTATCAGTCTACTTTCTGTTTCACTTTCTTCAGTGCTTTACAGGTTAGACCTGAATTCTCAGCAGAATAAATAACAGTTGGGGTATTATCTTACAGCGCAGTAAGCCTCTTTGGCCTATGAAATCTCTTCGTAAAGGATGAAGAGCTGAGAGCGTTACAAGTTCACTGATGATAAACAAACAGGGTGACAAAACTGTTTCCTCTTCATATAATGCATTTACATGCAAATTTTCCCCCCTGATGTTTGAAGGGACAAAATGTCACATATAAAACTTTGTGGGCATCAGAAACCAGGTAAAAACAATTCCATTCAGTAATTTTTTTCCCCTTTTATTTTGACCATTTCAATTTCTTCTTCTTCTTATTTGTTTCTATTCTGAAAGAATAAAATCCTCCATTAAACCAGAAACAAGAAGTCTTCTCCTCTAACACTTTCTCCCCTTAAATAAAGGTCTAAACTTTTTGCAGTTTTGAAGCTTCACCAGATTTCACTGTATTACTAGAAAAACCTCAATGTAGCTTACAAAAAAGCCTTGGTCTTTATAGAACTGACTTTTCTATTCAGGAATTCTCCCCCTGAAAATCTCTGACCATCTCTCCGAGGACAGTCCTGCTGAACTGTACCTGAGGTTCCTCCTTGGTGACTCTGCCCCAGGCTCAGGGCTGGGGCCCAGTAGATGGCCCCCTTTGACAAGGCTCCACTAAGCAGGTCCTCCAGGGCTCATCTCACACCACCTCCCCAGCATCTTTACCCAACAGGAGCCCAACATTTTCAGATTACTATTGATTTCATAAAGATTATACCAAGCTATGCTCATCAACAGCGCAAAAGGAGCAGTGTGCTGCCCTGCCTTCCTGATCAGCTGGTATTTCACATACATGTAACGTAACATTTCCTACTTTTCAGGAGGAAAACGAAAATTCTACCCGTCTCACAATGATTTTTTCAGATTTTCCTCCCCCCAATAAAAAATCTGCATCCCCTGTATGAGAAAAGCTCTCTCTGCTGCTCTGGTATTATAGAAAGGCTTTTCTGATGGCATAAATCAAAGCTGTAGGGCTCCTTTCCTGCATCAGCAGTATAATATTTTTTATCAACAATAACAGTACTGCATAAACTGAGACTGACCAACTCTTACATCCTCAAAGGATCTACTACTTCTCACAACCACAAGTAGCTCTAATCTCTCTTCACTGAGGAATCAATAAAATAAGCATTTTTGGTCTCATGGGTCAAAGAGAAATTTCTAACCGTGTAAGAAATAAGAGAAGGAAAGTCCTGTAGCAAATTCAGGAGCTGATTCAACGACAGTGAAGTTAATGCAAAGTTACCATTGCTATCAATAAGATGGGATCAGGCAATTACCTTTGATCTGTCAAATGCCATACGATTTCTATATTCTAACCTAGAAAAAGCTAATATTGCTAGGGTGTGACCAATACCATGTTTCAAGTGATTCCTTATTTTTCACTCCCACACCACAGTTATTGCCCAATATGGTAATATTTGCATGTATGGGTGAGACAATGCATTCTTTGCATGGTTTCATTTTCAACTCAGATCCTGAACCTTTGGGCACTGATTACATTAATGCACATACTTCACTGTCACTCCTGTTTTTCTTGGAGCCAAAAAATTAGGCAAGTGAGAAAACTTGGGAGTATTTTCTTACACGTGACAAACTTTCAATGAGAAAGACTCCAACTTCAGCAGGGACAAAGTACCTTGGTATTAAATGCTGATACAGCTTCCTTGACTGGAAGCTACACTCTCACTTCAGCTGAGACTATGGTATTAGATATACCCAGGTTAAAAGGCACTGAGCGAATTGATTTCACTCTCCTGGAGACATTAACCAAAAATTCTCATTCTGGACATGCTGTTTTCCACCTGTGCCTCTGCCTCTAATTCTCTATTTGCTCTGGTTACATCTGCACAGGCAATTTAACTCACTCTGGAATTCCAAAAGGTGGCCGAGAACAGCTCGTGTCCACATGAAATGTCTCTACATGGCTCAGAAATTAAATCTAGCTCTTAAGCTTTGGCCTTCCAGGAATGCTGGCATCCTGGCACTCTGTATAGATAAGCCATATGGATACAAAAAGTAGCCAGGGATCTGATCCCAGGCAGGAACGTGTCCGGAATATGCTTTAGTCACATCAAAGCCAGTTTGTTTATGTAAGTCTGGCTCTTGGGACAACTTTTCAAGCCCCTCGGCAGACCCAAATATTTTAATACCTCAAACTCCCAACTCAATTTCCAGACGTGTTCCTGAACTTTGCTCTTGCCTGTCTTCCTGGAGAGGTGTTGAGAGAAGAAATTGGTCAGATGGCAGCAAAGCTGAAGCAGAGGAGACAACCACTGGTTGAACTGGATGCAGTATTCCAGCTCTTCCCTCCACCCTTCTCTGGACCCAAGAAAGACACCCAGATGGTAAGTTTTAGTATTTGCACATAATTTCCCAAAGCCTGGGATCAGCACCATGGGTAAGCATGCTTGAAAAGAGCTCCCCGGATCCTTGAGATACCTGCCCTCTTCATATGCCCCATCTCACAACCTCAGTTTTCAGCATCTCTTTTGTCTTGCCCTTATTTTCCCATAAGATCCCTGAAAGTAGTAGCTCATTATTTACAGTGTACCTGACTTTCACACTGATCTTCATTCAACTCTCTCTGGAACTCCACTTTCTGCTACCTACCAATGTAAGGAATGCTGTAGCAATTTTTAATTTTATTTCTTTTTATTTTTAAAGTGAAATATGTTACACTGTCTTGTGATCAACTGCCCATGATAACCACTGCATTCACGGCAAGCCTGACTTTGAGAGGCACTGAGCTCTTGCTGCCCAGTGGAGTTCATTGGTAGGAAAAGGGGAATGGGAAGCAGCAGTGGCTGTCAGGAGGCAGCTTGAAATTCCAGCCTGGATGCCTGAATCATATGGCTCTTCTTTACAGATTTTTAGTTCCTGGAGGCCAAATGCATCTCATCTGTTCTGTGCACATTTGCAGGCTTCACTTATCACCACAATGCAGAGATGCAGAGACACAGATAGGTATTTCCAGTGATGAAAAGAAAATCTGGCATGGAGTGTATTTTAAATAAATAGAAAAATAATTATCTCTCACCAATACTGGAAGGATAAGGTTAAAAATTTCCTAGCTCAGTTACCAATATAAAGATTGTAAAAATTATTGAGCTGTTTGCAAGGCTACTTCTCTACAACTTAAAAAGCAGAGCAATGTCTTGTGACTGGCATCAGATGGGAAACCTTGAGCACTTGCATGTGATGAAAGGTGCTGAAAGGACAGTCCTAGAAAATTAAGTCCTCTCTGATCCACAAGAGATGATCAGCAGTGGCAGCAGTCCTGGGCCACACTGTTCACTCAGGTGAGTTAATTCCCTAAGGAGCAAACTCAGTCACTACGGTGTTTCTAGCCTCATCTATATCTCTCTGCAGTCAGACAAAAAAAGTAATCAGTTTCTGCCACTTTTACAATAGTTCAAGGATGTTTTGACAACACAATCAGAACTAAGCAAATCTCTTGCAATGTATTTATTATTGTTGAGTGTTTATGACAGAACCACTGTTTCTGAGAACCTGTTTAAGAAATATATCACATATCAAAGGTGTCATTTAAAGCTCTTTGCAGATGCCAGGATCAGTCAGAAAGAGAAAAGGCAAATTTAAGGCATCTTTCTTCTAAGCCCTTCTTTTTGTCTTTGTTTTAAACAGCTGTCTCAGAGAAGCTCATCACCATAGGGTCTCCGAAGCCACCTTTCAACAGAAGTGAGATAGAGAGAAGTATTTTTTCCTCTTACAGATGAGACACTATGGCGTGGGGAGACTACTGCGCTTCTCCAAGGTCACATAGCAAATGTACAGGTACAGAAGGGAGTTTCAACTAAATCTATGGAGCCCTCAGCTAGTATCTTTCCTTTCAAACGAAAGACAACCTGGATGCTGACACCCAAACATAGCTCCTGGAACCTTACAACAACTCCTGGAATGCTCCAACACTTCTCTGACTCTGCACACAGGAAAGAGCAGAGAGCCACTGCTCACCTGGTGGGTGCATGCTTCTGCTCCTCCTCTTCATCCGTGTCGCTGCTGATAGTGATGACACTCACTGCGGGGCTGGGGGTGTCGGGAATAACGATGGTCTGCCGCTGCCGCTCCCGCGTGGTGCTGGTGGCCACATCGCCCCAGCCGCAGGTGACGGAGGTGCTGCAGGCAGGGCTGTTGTGCACCATGGCACAGCGGGGAGGCGTGTTCTCCTTCACTCGCTTCGACCGCTGGGGCGAGCTGATGGACTGAGACGATGAAACTTCATAGGTGGATGTGTTTCTGGAAACGGAAAAAGGTGTTACTTGGTTAAAACTCTGTTTGCTCCAGTTGCCCGTCACCAAAGGCTTGTGAGTCCTGGCCTCTGATTCAGTGGCACTGGTCTATGGAGCCTAGGAAAACTGCAGAATTGACACAGGCACCTCTTCAAAGGAGAGAGTGCCTTGCATGACTTATTCATATCACTGGCTGAAAAGTAGTTTCTTGTAGTGAAACATTCAAAATTTTTTTTTTCCTAGAAATTTCCAGAGGAGAAATGCTGCCTCTCAGGAGTTTGCACTGGGAGAGTAGAGGCTAGTCACACAGCCCAGACATAGAGAACAAAGGCAGGCACTCTACGGCTGTCACGGGAGAGAGAACCACCCAAATGATAATCCCTTTCACCTGTATCCTGCACAGATGCATCATGGTGAGATATTTTTTGGCCAGAAAATGCTAGAGATAAAATTAGAATTTGCTGTGGAAAACAACAATCATTTATCAGGAAAGCTGGTTTTTAATTTAATTAAACAGAAATTTAATTTCTGTTTAGGAATCTTTTCAATGAACGTTTCCTGCCTGATACTTTGACTTGCAAGACAGTGGTGTCCCACCCATGAGAGCAGGCAGAAGGGAGGACATATACTCAGTTTCATTTCCATGTGAAGCAGCATCCAAGACGTGTAAATCAGAAAGAAAAGAAAAATATTCTTATTACACAGTAAAAAAAGCATTCTCAAGTCCTGTTTTTTTCCCAGTCTTCCTACTTCAGCTTCCCTACCAGACCAAGCGGAAAAGGCTCACTTGGATCATGGATGTGAACACAGAACCTATCCACCCAGCAGTGCAGCATGGGTCTGCAGACTGGGGTTATTTACCAAAGCACACTGACAAAAGCCCATTTCACTCAATTCCCACACTTTCTTTCTCCCTTGTATTTCTTCTCACTACTGGAGAACATCTGGAGATTCAAAAAGGAAAAAACACCCAAAGTTCTGGTTTTGTTCCACTGTGGGGCCTGGGCTGCATGTTCAGCCCGCCCGAAAGCTAACAAAAGGAATAGGTGGCATCCATCAAAAGGAAGTCACCCTGGCAGTATATCACGCTATACCAACTTACACAGGGTCTTTTGCATAACAAATGGCTGCACAGTAGCATTCAAAGTGCTTTTTGAATACCAATGAGCAGCGTGGAGTACCCTCCTCTCCAAAGGAGCACTGATCCTCATTTGGCTACAAAAGAGTCACAATTAATGAAGCTGTAGAAACCCTTTGCTCTGAGGGTGCCCAATTCCTCTTGGACGCTGCCATCCTGCCCCTGGAGAGTGAAGGGAGAAGGGGGGCCCTGCAGAGGCACACTGGTTGCAGCAGGCGCTCTGTTTTGCTGGCTTGCTGGGGATGTGGTTGCCTCTCCTCTGTGTTACCCATGGACTAAGACAGCTGGAGCCCACCCAAAGTAAATTCAACATTAGAGAGCAGATAAATGGGAAGGATTTAAATAGTGGCCTCTTAACTAGAGTCAAAGTGGTTGCAAACTCGGAGCTCCTCTGGCCCCAGTGCAGTCACCCAGGAAAACCACAAGCTTCTCTGTTTTTGCCTCTGCACAACTGGTGACCCATTTTGGTTCTCTCCCCTGCACTGTTTTGTTTTGTGTTTTTGTTGCTTTTTCTTTTTAAAGAAGTGTCACAGTTGCACAGCCCAGAGGACCTTCCCCAGAACAGGTACACATACATCTTAAACATCCTTGTCCTCTAGACAAGACTACAGTGCTGTGACAGGTGCTGCAACCACCCTACCATCTGAGTTGTGCAAGAAACCCCAGTCTCCTCCTTGCAGAGCCAAATGGTCCTACTGAGAGCTGACAGATTCTAATGACTGCCCCTGTGTGAGACATCCTTATAAAATGCTCCCTGTTTTATGCTGCCATGATTATAGGAAGGCTGGCATGGAAATCTGTTGCTGGTGTGTACTGCTGAAGATAGGGACTTAACCACCTGTGTTAGGAGCTAGAGAGCTTGAGGTGGCCTAAAGCCACCCCAGTCCTCCACTCCACATGGCACTAAAGCTCAGAAGACAGGTCATCACCCTATTGCTCTTGAAAGGCCAGATCTCGTGTGCACACATCAGGCACGTGTTCCTGAAGATGCAGTCCCCTGAGGTGCATTACCCCACAGAAGTGCAAACACTGCACCTCAGGAGCGCTTCTTCCAGACGATGAGGGGACAAAAGGTGTGGCAACTGGGCACTGTGGCACACTGACCTGAGAATTCAGTTACATTTTTAATAACAAGGCCTTGCGTGATCACAGCAGCATAACAAGTGTATGAACAGGGCCTGAGTCTCCCATCCTGCATCTCCTGCAGCCGCTGACTCCCACACAAAACGATGCTCACTGGGTGTAAAACGCACCAGATCACCTCTTACCCGCCGCTCTCCTGACCTGGGTGCCGAAGAGCTGAAGCAGCAAAGAGTCCAGTCACAAAATGTGTAACCTAATCCCTTGCAGGCTGCGGAACAAACTTTATTTTGCCCCGCAGATGTCAGCGAACATGACCACGGCCAGCACAGCTGCCTCGCAGAGCTGCACTCAGAGACACCTGGGTAGGGACCCCCATCCCACCACCACCCCCAGCGCCAGGACGGGCACACGCTCACCGGGGCGCCGACTGGTGCTGTTTGCTCTTCCTGGTGGAGGTGGCGGTGGGCGGCTGGCGCATGACGTGGGCGACACCCACGTTGACGGGCTGGGCGGCGGGCAGGGTCACGTGGCTGGCCAGCAGCGTGGGCTGCTGCATGATGGGGTTGTAGTGGCTGCCGTGAGCGTGCGTGTTCCTGCGTGGTGGGGAGACAGGCACACGTTTAACATGCAACCGGCTGCTCCTTGGCAGGCTCTTCCACAGCCTCCCACCGCCCTTCACCAAGGTACCTTCCCTTCCAGGGCCCACTGGGCTCCTAGTCCACCCGGGATGGTTTTCCCCACGGAGCAGACTGCGGAGAGTGTTGTGGGCACAGCGCTCCACTCCAAGGGCATGGAGTGGAGAAGTGGCCCACAGCTTTCAGACAAGTGGGCAACAGGCTGCAGCCCTTCTCCCTCACAGCATTTGTGAGAACCCATCCCCCCTGCCCCCCTCTCTTCTCAGGCCTCTTCCAGCTCTGGTGGGTACTTCAGGGAGCCTCCAAGCACCTCCAGTTACCTCCAGTCTGCCAGTGGTTGGGTGCCAGCCATGGACTCCGGGATGACGGTCGCATGCTGGACAGACGTGTGGGTGGCCACGCCGGTCAGCTGCTGCCAGGCAGGAGGGAGCAGGATCTGCTGAGTGCCACTGGGCCACGCTTGCTGTCAGACAGAGGGAAAGCAAAGGGCATCATGCACCAAATGTGACTGGTGGTCCATGCTCACCTGGGGCCCCCAATAATTATCGTGGTCATACTACATAGCTCTTACCCCCTTTCAAATACTGCTAGGGAAGCACAGTAAAAGCAGTAAAAGTCATCAATATAGAGAATGGAAAGGAAGGGGGGAAAAATCCCTGCCATACAAAACAGCAGCTGTGTTTTAGGCTAAAGCAGGAATGGGAGGGATCAAAACTAGTTGGCATTTCAACCCAAACAAATGCTTTAGCATCTTTTAATTTTGACTCTCCAGATCAGCGGGGTTCTATGGTTTTATTGCTAATTTCCCCCTCCTACAGCCAGTTTTCTTTCTCACCCCTACAGGACCTAAACAACGTCAGGAACTTAAAAGGAACTAAAAAGAAAAAAAATAAACTTTTCAAGGATCAGGAAAAAGAACCGGGCTTTAGTGAGGAGGGGAAAAAGGTGAATTTGGGGATACAGAAATGGAACACCTATAAGGCACTGGGTGCTCCTCAGAAGGAACATCTTGGTACACAGCCAAGAAGCCCACTTGCCTGCTTGCAGCTCACCAGGAGCCTCCCTGGGCAAAGCAGAGTGAAGCCATGCACAGCTATGCATTGCGTGCCTGTCCTCTCCACGTGCTTTCCTGCTCTTTCTGAGTGGGTGCCCCCCTTACAGGGTGTAAATCTCTGCCCTGTGAGTTGAGCCATCGTTCTGGTATGCAATATCCCTCCAGCTGCGCCGCCACAGGCATGACTCAGGTTGTCCTGCTCCAGTGACTCCACACAGTCAGATGATTGGTTTTTTGACTTGGGAAACTTTATTTGCTATGTGCTGCCCAAAGGCAGCTCTGGAAGCTTATCACTGCCTGGGCTGAGGAATGCAGCTACGGCCCACGTTAGTCCCAACCTGCACTATTATACTGGACTTGTGTTGTGTTATTTCACAGCTCCAAGGACGCTAAGTTTGAGGGAAGGCTTGTTCCAAGAATCCAGTTAACTGTCCTCATGATCCCCTCCTATGACCCACTGGAAAAAAAAATCCCAAAAAACTACTCCCCCAAAAGACACCTTTTCCCATTCCGCTCCAAAGTTTGACTGTCTTGTAACTTTCCATGTTGCTGAGTCAGATGAAAAGGCTGCTACAGTGAGGCCTCTCACAACATCTGCAAAGGATGGACAGTCACAAGGCTCCTGAGAGCCCTTCATCTAAGGAGCCACAACCACAGGCTGCTGCCGCCGCTTGGAGCAGGTAAGAGAAAGAGGAAAAGACACAAAAAGATCAGGGAGGAAAAAAGCCTTTTTATTCTTTTCTCCTTTTTCCCCAGCTTTGCTTTAAAAAAGAAGACTAAACTACTATTGCAGTCAATCCCAGAGGACTACCTGAATTTACTTGCAGAGAAAACTGCTTCCTCCCTTTTCAGAAAGAGAACGAAACAAAACTAAGCTCCTTGTCTGACTGCAGTGCATAAATTTAGATGCAGTGTCAGGGTCTAGGCACAAATTCCTCACTTATTAGGTAAGGACCACTGAATCATTTAATCTGCAGATAAGACTTGTCTAGGCTGATCCACCAGCACAGTGTGCTGTGCTCACACAGCGAGGCTCGCGCCGGCAGCCGCAGCCTGTTCCCAGTTATTGCATCACTATGGAATCTTGCAGCTGTGGTGGAGCACCATGCTGGCCCCTGCGCTCGGGAGCTGGGGGATCCCCTGGTGCCACGGAGCTCGTGCTCCAGATACAGAGCAGGAGCAACTAATGGAATTACTGTGTTTGTGCTGAAAGCCGGTGGCAGGACCTCCGTGGAAAGTCTTGTTGGGAAGGAGTTAAGAGGAGAGAAAAAAAATCAAGAATTCAGGGCATTATTCAAGGACAGGGGACAGTTCTAGGTCAGGTCATGGAAGCCTACCAAAAAACTGTACAGTTTTGTCTCTTTTGAGATCAGAAACCACAGAGTTATGAGAAAAGACAGGATCAGTCTCCTTTCACCAGTCCCTGTGCATACAGTATGCAGACCACACTTGCTCAAGAAGGTGAAAATAGACCCAGGCAAGTTACAAACAAGCTACTTTAGCCACTGACCCCACATCTTGCAGGCTGCTTGCTCTGCCTTGCACTGCCTATCTCCATCCCACAGACTGCAGACACTCAGCTGCCAGAGATGATGCTCAAAATCCATCAGTGCCTCAGCCCGGGGTCCCTCCAGCCCCTGCAACTCCTTCCTCCTTCCCTCCTCCTGGCCGGCTGGTCTTGTACAAAACGCACGGGGGGAACTGGACGCCGGCTGCGCTGGGATGCAGCAAGGCCTTACCAGCCACAGGCATCCTAATGAGGTCCAGCACAGTGACCTGTGTTGTGTGCTGGGAGCACAAGGAGCAGCACTTTGCCTGATCAGTGGGAAAGAAAGGCAGGTGGAAAGACAGAAGTGGGCTCCGGAGGCGCTACACTCTGTCAGGGACAGTCCCTCTAATAGTTGGAGCAATCCCGTGGTCCAGTCTGACGAGCATTAGATAAGCAGCTGTGCATGAGGGGAATAGCTCTCTGCTGGGAGAGAGACACGCAGCCGCTCAGAGATCAGATGTGACTACAATGCATCACAAAGAAGCTGTGTTTTTCCATTCAGGAAACTGGAATTGGGTACAGATTTGTTTATCAGACCAGCTGCTCAGCCCAAACCGAGCGAGGCCCACGGACACCAGATGCCACCGGCATCAATCACAGTGCCCTGCCACCAGAGCGACAGCTAGCATTTCTCATCACGCCAGGCAAACAGATACATCAACAGGCAGACCGCCCCTCTTTTATTAAATCAAAAATTAAAAATCTGTGCAAGTGAGGAGAGTTTCTCAGAAACAGCTCGAATTCCCTTTAGGAAGTGGCAGTAAATACAATGTCAGTAGAAAGGGGCAGCCTATGAAATAGGCACTCATGTGGCAGAGGCAGCACCAAAATTGGTAACCTGTGGGAGGGAGGATGTTCAGGAGGACCTTTACTACCAAACATTCCTCGTTTGTATGAAGTCCAACAAGGCCACCTTGAGAAGAAAGGAGTGGGAGGTCCTGAGACCTTTCAGGCTCCTGCTGCCTTTGGGATGCTTCAAGATCACTCCTTCAAGCCCCACAGAAAGCATGCCACAGAAGGCCTGGTAGAATGGTGGGGTCATGTAAAGCTCTGTGACCTCCTTCACCTACTGCCTTAGCTGACTCCTTGCACAGGCAACAGGTGCCAGGCTCTGAGCCTGCACAGACTCCTCTTGCTTTGCCATGGCTTTTGTTTTCCCTGCCTCGGAGGGTCTTCTTCCCTACCAAACAAAAGAGGTGTCTCACGTTGTTACAACAGTCTGCAACAGAGATAGGTTTGATATTTCAGACAGTTCTCTAACAAAGTCTCTGCGGCTGGGGAAGGGGCAGGGCAGGTGGAAATCACACAGACTGCAAGTTGCATTTTGATCCACCAGATAAACACGATTGGCAGCTGGCAAAGGAAGGCAATAGCACCAACAGTCTTACCGCAGCAGTGCCGGGCACAGGCATAAAACCTTAAGTCTGCGGGTACCTGACTGCAGATCAACCAAGCCTGAGTCAGAGGCATGCACTTTTAATTAACAGGTCACCTTTTCCAGGCTGCCCAATTTAGTATTATCTATACTAGGCGTTTCTTTCCTGCCTGTTATCAGCAACAGTACCGTGGCACCAGCTCAAAAACAGTAGGGGCAGAGTCACTGAAGCCAGCACAAGGTGGAATGAACTGCTCCTCTGGTTTATGAAGCTGGGGTTCCCCTCGAGAATGTGCATGTGATCAATAGTACCCATTTCTGATTGTTTTTCTTCTGGAAGGAACAATGCTTTTCCTGTGAGCACAATTCGACAGTTGTGCCAATAAGTCCTTCTGACAAGGAAAGCTCCTTGCCTGTGAAACCTTTGCCTCGGCCCCTTCCATCTCACTCATACCTTAAGAGCAGAGGTGCAGCTCATAAAACAGAATGGTGGAATCTTAAAGCATGGAAGACATTTATTGACAACACACAATTCACCACTGTGACTCCTGACTACAAATAACCACTGAGACTGTAAGTTCAGGAGGATGCAGGAAGGTTATTATGAGTTCCTCCTCAGAGGCCTGATACAGCTACCCCTGAGGCTTTCCCACTGATTCTAGTGGAAAACCAGAAGGAAAGAAGGTCTTTCTGGAGGCTTTTGCAACTCTGACATAGCCTTTGAGCTGCGGGAAACTTGGACATTCCAGAGAAAGCTGCAAACCCTTATATAGCTGCCGAAGTCTCCAAACTGCACCACAGAAGGCCCTTTAGATAAAGCTGTTCTCCTCAGCCTCCAAGAGCTAAACAACACAGTAAATACCTGCTGAGCTCAGTATCTTCAGAATTCCTTACCTGTGCAAGGAGTCCTGGCTGGATCTGAAGAGGCTGAGCCCCAGGAGCCTGAGTGACAATGGGAACTGCATTCTCCATTCGAACCGAATACCCAGCATGCTTTGAAGGGGAGGCTTGTAACCCTGTTAGACCAGCACAGAAGGTACAGCATTAGCCATCAGCAGCACTGCTAGAAACTGGGGTCTGGTTTTCAGAGGTGCCTAAAGGCACTTGCTGATGTCCACTTATATTGCAACATTCAGTCCCTCTGAAAAACTGCGCTATCAGAGTGCCACATGTTCTACCCCAGCCCAGACATGTCCACCAAATGTTCACAAACACCATGCATGTATAAGGGTGCAGAAGACATTTTCAAAGGCATCGAGGGATTAACTGAGTTAATATTTTTAGTGTACCTCAAATGCACAGGAAATATCACAATACAGTGTGTACAAGGAGAAAAGGAAAAGAACAGAGTGAATGGCTTCTCTTCACCATATTCTCCAGTCTGACAACAGAAACCTGTCTTTCCAGTCCAAACCTATTGCTACCTGAGAATGCTCTCTTTACAAAGTTGAACAGTGGGATGAGAATCCAGAACTCTGTATTCCCTCAGCCTTGACACGGATAGGTGATTTTCTCTTGAACAGCTTCTCGGGACTCATATTTAAAAGGCTCTAGAGCACCCCAAACTCCAACCACTGATTAAGCCACATGTAAGCCTAACTGAGCTGGAGGAAGCTTTCCTCTCCACCACCTCAGCACAGGCTGTGCTGCCTCCTCTGCTTTAGAGCTTTCTCAGGACAGCAAGCTGAAGATGTTAGCTTACATACTCTAGCGGTACATTTCTGAAGTCAAACCCTTGAGATGCATTTTAACTATGTAGAAGAGGTCTAGCTAAACTTCTCTAGTTCAAAAGAGCTTTGATAATCTTGCAGAACATTTAACAAGTGCCTAGAGACTGCTGCACAGACCGGCTTGTAGAAATGAAGAGTAGAAGTTGCACCAGCTGAACCGAGGTCTATTTAGACCACTTCCTACAGATACCCATCTAGTTTTCCAAATTGTTACAGCATGTAAAGCTAAGAGAAGGACAAGTAGCTAATTCTGATCATCACCCAAGTTGTCTAACAGTGGTACCTACTACTGTATACACCGACAGAACTGTTTGCAGTGGGGCTGGAGCTGAGGGAATTTTACTCATAAATGGTTCTGAGCATGCTATGGGGGCAAACCCTCATCTCCACCCCCACCATGCTCCCTACTGCATTACCCTCCTGAGTTCCCCTTTTAGCAACAGAATCACTGAGCAGTGATGGGCCCATTATGCACATGCTGATTCACTGTTACCGTGGGAGAAAGCTTTCAAGTTTACCAAAGTACGGCAGAAGAGCATCAAACTCCGTTCAGGGCAATTCCAACATATCCCCCCTCAGCCCCTTCTCAGCATCTGCCCCATTGTTCTAGACCAGCTACCTCCAGCTCATGCCGTCAGAGGTGCCTGCAAGATCCTCTCCCACTGCAAACAGTTCCACCTGCAACAACCTCACTGCTCCGATTTACTAGGGCAGCCTTCTTCCTGCCGTACGACCTGCACTAAGGGAGCTCATTTCCAACACGAGCTGGATCAAACAGCAGTGGGGAGGGAGCAGCAACTGGCCAAGGCCCCGGTGAGGCTGTTCCTTACCTTGGAAGCCTGGTGGGCAGACGATGAGAGCTTGCTGTAAGGGGTCGGGGCGGGCACAGATCTGCGCTGTTCCTGTCTGCAGGGGCATGCTCCGCTGGGCCACCGCAGCCATGGACGCCGCTGAGGGCTGGTAGAGTGCAGATTGGTAATTTAGTATGGAGACCTCGGGGTTGGCTAAGGAAATAGTGGCACTGGAGGAGGTGGGAGCCAGGTTGGTGGTCTAAAGGAATGACGGGAATTAAACAAAAAAAACAAACAAAAAAATGAGGGAGATGGGTACGTTGGAAGAAGCAAAATCCAAAAACAAAATAAAAAAGTAAAATAGCGTAAGGTAAAGTGAAAAAAAACCCAACAAAAACCAAAAAACACAACCAAACCAAAACAAACAAAACAGCAAACCAAAACCAAACAAGGGGTAGAACAGGACACTGAGGAGCACAGAGATAAGAGCAGTGCTGGGGAAAGGAGCACAATCCATCTGAGTAACCACAGCTGTATCACACCACAAGATCTCCAGCCATGCAGTGCTGCTGTGAACTGCTAAGAGACACAGAACGTTCTCTAAAGCAGAACTGTAGCCCCATTTCTCACCCAACTGCCTCTGATTTGCAGCATGATGAAGATGGGGTCAGAAAATGTTACTATCCACAAATCATGTTGTTCACTCATCATGTACATAGGTCTAGAAGTTGCTCATATTTCTGAGGTAAAATAAACTCAGCACCTGCATGCCTTGTGAAGTCTCATCCCGAGAGGGGAGACTCATTCCAGTCCTTCCTCTTTGATGCCTTGTACCTAAGATGGCACATGCCCCTTGAATTATGTTTGGAATTTGAAGTAATCAGAAGGCATAACAGGCGGTAATACTAATAGTTGCAAAGTTCAAACTTGGCTTGTCTTTAAAATCTCTTAGAGCAGAAACTCCAGCAGGGGATGTTGCAAAGCCACAAAAATCATTCCAGTGTTCTGCAGAACATCTAGAAATCTGAAGACTTTTTTAACAGTTGCAGACAACTAAATGGCTCTGCCACTGCTCTAAAAATACGTCCTTAGCATTCATGCCTAGGCAGGCAGACTCTACCAGACCAGAGCCCATCCTTCCCCACCGCCCAAACACACCCACAACATCACTGGACATAGGTCAGACACCGCTTTCTCATGGTAAATGACAGGTCAGACAATGCTTTCTCATGGTGAATATATGAACCCAGGAGGAGGCTCTGATCAAGGCTGGAGGAGACAGCAAGCTAAGCATTTTGCACTGCACTGGTTGCCACTGGACCCGTTCTGCACTGCCACGGCCACAGACATGAAGGAAGTGATGACAAAACATTTATTCCTCCTCCTCATCCCCTCTTCATGCAGAGGCAGTGAAGAGCAATATGCTCTCCTGTGCAACACGCTGAGTACCATGTTGAAGAGAATTGTGAAAGGCTTAGAGCTTGCTCAAACTAAAAACCCTTCCTGGAAATATTTCTACCGCTTTTTCTAGGAACAGCGGAGATACTGGTTCTGCTCACAACACACATCCCTTGTGAGAATTCAGAAATTACCACGGATCTCCCCAGCCAACAACTGATCGTAACGTCAAGTGAGCTGTGAGGAAACGAAAGCAAGCCTGCATTTCCTACCAGCAACTGTGGTACAAATGGTGTCTCTGCCCTGCAGCTGGGGCCTAGGGGAGCCTGTAGAGTGTATTTCTTTAGTCAGCATCTCAGAAGGAGACAAAAAAAGGGAACTAGTGTTTGTAACTAATACCCTATCACACCAAGTCATGACCTCTCTCTGAATCTGCTTGAAATGTTTCAAAAGACCTTCTGTGATCACATGTACCATGACCTGAGTCATGAAGTCTGGGTTTTCTGACTGACGCAGGAACACCCTGTACGCCTATACAGACTCCTTTAGCTCCCTTTAGGCTTTCCAAATGGCATTTCCGCAATGCCACCTGCAATCTCTAGAGTGAATCTTGAGCAGCCTGTTCCCAAGAGGCTTAAAAGACAGTAGCTATTTCTTGAGCTTCCGTCTCCTAATGTGCTCTCCCTGGAGAGTTTCCCTTCACTGCTGTAATACAGTACCGCAGTAAACAACTTCGCCTGCTAGTCACATAAAATTTGTCAACACAGCACCCCCAACACTGGGGCAAGTAAAATTAGTACAAAGCACGATTATAAAGCCAGAGCCCACTGAAAGAGAGTGCAGTGTGTTCACAGTGGGGGTACGTACACACAGTCCCCACATCAACTGTGGCACGTGGAGTAAAACAATGCAAGATAAGAATAAACATTATCATTAAACTCTTCTTTCACATTGATCAGTGCTGTGTCTGTTACAGAAGGGTTTAAATTCTTTTTACTTCAATGCAAATTTGAAGAAGTGATGTAAGATCGCAAATACTTCTGCCTGACCCAGGGAGTGAAGTCCTGCTTGCTGCATTAAGGGACTAATAAGCTTTTCCCCATAGCAACTTCCCAAGTAAGCAGGATTTATCACCCCAACAACAACATAAACAACATGGGCAACATTTCACCGTCACACAAAATGTCACAAGATTACTGTTTGCCTGAAGAAAAGAGAACGACGAAAGGAGCAGAGGAAGAAGAGTAAAAAGGCACCGTCTCTTGGCAGGCATGTTAAATGGGATGCTACTTCACTTTTCATCTTCTAGACCCTGCTGACATAAAGGTTCCAAGCACTGTCTGCTTCTGATCAATGCCCTTACCTGGTTGTGGACTGTGTTCAGCTGGTTGTTAAAAGTCATGGTCAAGTTGGTCGATGTACTTGGGGCTACATGGGTGATGAACGGTGTCTTGCTCTGGTTCACTGTGTCATACATATTCACCCGCCGCTTGCAAATCTCCATGTTCTGGAAGCAGGACTTGACACTGTGTAAGGGAAGGGGGGCAAGGAAGAGACAGAAAATCAACCAACCGACTAGCAAGTAGCAGTTCATCACAGTGGCCCTGCATTAGGTCTTCACAGCAGGCTTGGCACTTTCTAGGTTCTTAAAGCCTTTTGCTGTTTTATGCAGGTCTCTCTTAACCAGTGAGAGTCAGTTTAACTCTGTACTGAAAAGGCCAAGATGAGAGCAGCTGCTCTGGGCCTCCGGGGTGCTCCCACGGGTCTCAGCACCGCAATACAAACCACAAGAAGCAAGCAAATTGTCTGCTCTTTAGGTGACAAGGCAAGAAATACAAAGTGGCTATTTTTAAAGACTGAAAGAGACTGAGAGCAAGACAGATAGATGTTTTTTTTTCTGATGACTGAGCCTGAGAGGGAAAGACAACTCGTGCTTTTACCTCAGTGTAAGCCTAAAGATAGTTTTACATGTCCTTTGCAAGGAAGAATTCTACTATTCTTGGATCACTGAGACCACTAAAAAAATCTCCCTTGTTCCTTTCAAGAAGTAGTTCACTGAGAGCTGAGTCCAGCTAAGCAGTTAAAACATTGCCCCTGTCTGGCTAAATGCTTGTGCAGATGCTTATCTTGAAGCACAAGAGACCTCCTCTTGCAGTCAATGGGACAATTCATATCAAAAAAGGTTACACCAAATAAGATTCATCAATGCCCTGAGGCAATCCAGTTCTGAGGTTATCTCACACCGAGAATTGGATCTCTGGGGGAAAGATTACAGCTTCTTCCTCTGCGCTGACTTTCCCTTAAATGTTATTGATATAGCAATGGAAATTTTGAGAAGTATCATATTTTGTGCCTCCTGTAAAGGAGATGAAATACTCTCTACATTTTTAGAGCTCACCAGGCATCTACCACATGAAACTGTCAGTATTTCACTTTTTATAATTAGGATACCAAAGCATAGAGAGGTAAAGAAATAACAACACAGCAAACCTGTGCAAAACTGTATTTTTAATAAAATCTCATTTTTTGAGGTCTAAAAACCAATACAGGCTTTCCACAATTCCTCCATAATAATTGATTTTACAAATGCAACTTAAGAGTCTGAAACTCAACCCCAAAAAGTATAAAGGCGTTTATTTTATTTCCATTATCCCAACATGGAAAAATAGAAATTCCAAGCAGTGAAAATCAGCTGTAGCTGTAAAAAATCAGCTGTATGATGATTGTTTTGTAATGATCTAAACTGTTAGAGGAGGTAAACATATCTTCACATAATTTTTAAGAAATGAAATGCCCCTTCAAAAGGACAACTTCACATGATCCCTAGGGTTGGTCAGGAAGAGGACCTCGATCTTTTCATCCTTATATTTTCTCTTATTCAAATGGGCACCTCTCTTTTCCTATGAGTAATATCTAGATAACTGGATCTGGGCCATAAACACCTGCAGACAAGACAGGCTTAGGACACTGTGCACAGCTGTACATTATGAGCATTCTGTTACAGAACTATACCTGTTAGTTGCGGAATATTCAGCAAAATCAAACACTTATCAAATGAATACAGAAGACTAATGGATTGCATTTTTTGCAGTCAAGAATGAACATAATTCCCCATTCAAAAAGCAGAAAGCATTGAAATGAGTATATGTTCTCTACATGGTGAACTGTGTGTGTTACTAAACAGTTTTATGTAACAAGGTGTAAGGTCTACTAATGCAACACCATGTTCTCTGTCCTTACTTTAAAAAAAGGGGGGGATAAAAAAAAGGCAGGGTCAAAGCAAAACAGAAGAAGTCCGAGGAGTACTCAGCAATTTAAGAGCCAGGCAGCTAATTATGTGAAATGGGGAGCTAAAGTCACTTTGCTGTCTGCTTGCAAGTAAGCAGAACAGCCCATCTCGTGCTGCTCCAACTTCCATCCTCTCTGAAGCGTGCCACAGCAGATTCCTTCCAGAAGCTACAGCTTCCACATATTCTCACTTTCTCTGCTGCCCGATTTACTTTCAAGACAGATTACAACTCCCTGCATCTCTCAAGGCTTTGAAGTTTCTATTCTCTAAACCACAGGCAATCACAGACAAAATTTCCGTCAACTTGCCATGCTGGTTACAGCTTATTGCTCTCTTTTCCAATCACTGCTTCCTATGTGGAGGGGCTGCGTGGGGTTACACACTTGGCTGGCACAGCATTTAGTATTCAGAGACCTGATGCTGAATTCTTTACTTGGGTAAAATCCTCACTGCTATTGGCCCCAGTGATATTTTCAGCCTTTCTGGGGCTTCGCCTGAGCAGCCACAAGTGAGCACTTCAAAAATGAAGATGTGGTTATGGTCTGCTGCGTTAGTGGAAAGATTTCTAACGGCAATGCATTAGGTCACAAATCTCTCCTGTCTTACACAATCAGTTGTTGCACAGTAAGGACTGTTGCAAATTAAGAGACTTTTGTCTATGATGCTCATGCTGTTAGAATATACTGTCATTTTTAAATTTATGGATGGCTTTTGTATGAAACTTACTTTCTCCCTGTTTAGCACAACAATCTCCCATCTTGTTTTCATTGCATTTATCGTTTACTATCTATTTATAGACAACAATACTCCAAAATGGCTGTGCATGGTAAGTCTGGGCCTACACAGATCGTGCACCCACTACCTTCTGGTAAGCAGCTGCTCTTATCTTGTGATAAATGTAACAAAAAGGCAGCTACAGCTCCTTCAAAAGAGGGAAAGCTACCTTAAATGAACTTGAAATACCGCAGCCACACATACAGGCAAGAGAGCTGACAGTTACCTGTTGCTCTGCAGCACTCACACAAACATACTCTAGAGCTTTTTAAGGAATCCCCTTTAATTTTGTACCTGAGCTCCTGACAGTCTTTAAATACTCAAGAAAACGGCACCCAATGAAGTACAACACTGTGCTGGTAACTGCTCTCCTGGCAAGTGGACGGGACAGCCTGCAAAAGCACACTGAACAGCAAGCGTAGTAGAGCAGGATATTCAAAGCTAGGTGTCCTAAAGGCTTTGGAAAACACCCACTATGTATCAAACTTTTTCACTTACACCTGCGAAGCTTGGCCCTAAGTGAACTGTCCAGGGCACCAGGGCAGTGGGCTGGGTGCAGGTTTCCTGCACTTCAGACTGCTGTGCTCTGTAATGCGCCCTTAGGAGAAAGGGCAGTCAGGCTCGACATTTCTTTACATCTCCAGCAAGCCACAGAGCCCATCTCTATTCCACATGTGTGTCAGATGAGGTCAGAGAATGGTATTTAAGGTGACACAGGCAGATAACAGCAGCTGAAAATTGAATTCCGTGTCCTATTGCCTATGCTAGTAAAACAGAGCTATTGCAGAACAGCTCTTCTCTTAAAAAGCAAAGAGCCCCAAACTGACCCCTGCAAGATGGGAAGGTTCTGGGAGTAAGGGTTGGCTTCGCACTGCAGATAAGGTTGATTATTTCAGTAACAATCAGGACTATATTACTTTGAGTTAGACTGATAGTTTCAGTACTAATTGCATAATTTCTTCTGCATTTTAATGGAAAAATACGTAATTATTGAATATTTACATAATTAATGTAGCACACACTGCGGCGTTTTAAATGCCAAGCACCTACAAGGCAATTCTAACAACCTTGACTTGGCAATCCTCTTTTTTTTTAACCAGAAAAAGATTAAAACTTAGGGTTTAAACATCTTAACAATGCCCTTCAGATACATTTGGTCTCCACCACCGCCAGCTCTTCCCTTCATCCCCCCAGTTCAAAACCCAAGGGAAACAAAAGCCACATACTGCGTGCTGTGAGGGAAATCCAGCAAGTGCGTCATGGTGACAAAAGGGTGGCTCAGAGTTTCAATGGGCGTTATCCTCTTATCTGCATCTATCGTCAACATCTTCTTTAACAGATCTATAAACTCCCGCCGGTCTGCCTTTTCCACCAACATATCACTTCCTTCCAGATCCGTGGTCATGTTTACCTAAAGGAGAAACGACAAGAGTGAGCGCCAAAGGAAAGAGCAGATGGTCAGGTCTCCAGCAAACTGCGTTTACCCCCTCGCTGGAGCACATGCCTTGCAAGCCTCCCTGTCTAAAGGGGTAGTTGCTGAAGTCACACAGCAGTCTCTGGCTGGTCATCTGGCTTGTGCATGTCAGATCTCCAGACAGACTGTTAAGTGTTCAGCTCGCTTGGGTCAACGGCTAATGAAACACTTAGTCACTCTCCACTGATGATGAACAGCTTCCATGTGGTAGCAGGCAAGCTCTCATAATCAGTGTATTTATCATACAAAGTACCATGCCATCAGATACTTATCTATGTGTCCCGTGAGCAAAAAATATATAAAACACATAAAAACTGTCAGTGGTTTTACGAGAAACATCCCATTCGTGTATCAGGTGCCAGGAAAAAAACCCCCACGTTATTTCATGCATTTATACAGTCTCCCCTGATTCAAGCCCTCCATTTCTGCATATTTGTTTATCAATGCTACCATGCCTAGACTTTGCTAGTACAAACTCCAGTGGTGCACCAGTTTTGCACAACGATTTATTTGTTAGCACAAACTCCTGTAGCAGGAGTGCTTATACTGGGATTAGCTTTCACAACTATATGGAATTGACAAGTGAATTAGTACCCTCCATCCCCTCAGACAGCCACATTTTACAGAGAGCACTCTTCGGCGGCCATGGTGAGTATTTCCAGTGTCACCATTTAACAAACAGAAACATTAAAGCACAGAGAACTAAGGGACCTGCCAGTGGTCACACAAAGGAGCACTGAATAGACAAGAGAAAACGCAGGATTTCAACACTCAAGAAATGTGACTTTGTCATTTTCCAAGGCTGCTTTACTATGGCTGCAGTCAGCCCTACAAAGCTGGATATAACAGCTAACTTGGTAGGCATAATCCTGGTATTTTTCAGGAGCTGGCACAAGTACAGGATATGCAGAGAACTCATGTAATTCCCTTTTTTTAGTGCTGCCAGAAGGCATGTAAACAGTCTTCCTGGTTACTCACCAATGCTCTTACCTGTGCCATATCATCCAAACAGTTGAAAATATACTTTCTTGCTTCCTTCGACTTAATCCCCGTCTCTGCCTCATGATCATCTGGCGTCTGCTCAAAAAAGGACACAGGCATTGACCAACACTGCCCTGCAGTCAGCTGTGCTTATGTGCCCACGTGTGCCTCATCCTGTCCTCATCAGAGACCACCGTGCCTCTCTTGCCTGACCAGACAACATCGATGTGATTTCCACTACGGTTATGTGACATCTTTTGTGTCACATGGTGATTTATCTATTCCCTTTCACTTCTGAGGATCCTCCCAACTATCGTGGGTATCTTACACCCATCCTAGCTCAGCTTCCCATCCGTACAGACAGAAGCCCACTGGTCTCTCTCCTTCAGGAACTGCACGCAGCCAAACACACTGGCACACGAGACTCAGGGCTCACCTGCATTACTAATGGTTTTGACTGTCAGAATTAAAATGCTTGCCTTTTTGTCGTCCCCCAGTAATCCACTAGATATTAGAGCAAAGTCTGCCAAGGGCACGTTTCATTTACACACCAATTCACAGACTACTTAGAGGAAGACTTCCAGGTCGATTCTAGACTTAAATTTCCCCCAAAGCAATGCTGAGCAGGTGTGTTACGGGCTGCAGACTTTGGGGATGGCAGTTTTACCTTAGGCCACATCCACACCAATGTCTGCACTGCACTGCAGAAAGCAGAGACCTAGGCTCTGAGGTGACCTGAGTGTCTCTTCACTTCCAACCAACTGCAAGGTAAAAGAAATAGGGAAATGCCTTCCTACCTTCAGTCTCCACAAAGGATATGGTGAGTCTGTATCCCTGTTGAAAAACCTCGTAGTCTTTGTCCCTGCACTTAACAAATACTCTGCTGGTAAGCCCTGCGTCTGTGAAATATAGCGAATCTGAAAGAGAAGGATGAGAGGTCACTGTTCGTCCTGGGAAGGTCTCTGGAGATCTTCCCTGAAGGAGTGCAAGAGGCATTTGAAATAAACAATGGAACAAAAAGAGAAAATCAAACATGCAGTTAGACTTCACCCCAAAAAATTCAGTGCAAGGAATGAGAGGAAAGAGAATTTCCATATGGAATTCCCTCCATTTATCACGTACATCACTGGAAACTCATCCTTACAGCACAGTCCCACAAGGCCTAAGGACAAAGACAGGAAAGTCCCTAAGTTTTGGAGATCAAGGAAAAGATCCAAACAGCAATTTCAATGGGGTGTCTCACCACTTTGCACCATTTTATGCCACCCTCTCTTCTCCTGGAAGGAATTTCAACAATTTGAATAATATTTTCTCTCTAACTTTTGATGGTTTTCCTCCACCTGAGTGCACAGCCTGTCCTAGGAACAGTCTGAAGTTCAAAACAGAAGACTGTGAAGTGACTGTCTCTGAACTTGGACGAAATACACACTCAAATTAACTGACACCCTCGCGGTATGTAAAGTACTTCAACTCTACTGACAGCTACATGATGTCATTTATTATGTGGGTTACATCACAAGCATGACCTCACTGGCACCCACACAGCTAAAAGATACTACACGTGTTTCCAGGGTCTCCCGCTTTTATTTTTTTATAAAGGAGAAAGGGTCTGTGATTACACAATTAAAGACCAACGTCACACATGCCTGGGGTGCCACACGAAACCTTAACTTTGGCACCTTCTGACTCCTGAATGTTTCATTCTGAAAAATTGCTGCAAACTCTGCAAAACTACTCAAAGCAGCCTAGAAAACTCCAGGGAAGAACGGAAAGTGCTTTTGAGAGAAGAAACAGAGAGGGATAAAAAAATTAATGAAGGCATAAAAATCAGCTGCTGTTTCAAAGCACTGTGCATGGCTTGCTCAGCTGATGGGCCTGAGGAACAGCAGAGAAGAGCTCATGCACTGGAGAGACACCAGGATCCTGCCTGCAGCCCAGTGCTGCAGGAAGGGGCCAGGATCAGCCCCCTACCCCTTTCCGAGCTCCCCAGGAGTCCTCATCATACTTTACCAGAGAAAGCCTTGTGCTGGGCAGTTAAGCTGGGCAGTAAAGGTATGGTGATTTCTTTTTCAGCTGTGTGTTTTACGGCTTTTGGGGTGCAACACGGAAAGGAAAGAAATCCACTTTTCATACTTGGTATGTGATTTTCAAATGCTTGTAAGTTTTTCAGCTACCTCTGATTTCCTTTGGAGTCACTAACAGCCCTGCTCTTCACTGCAAGTTATTTCCCCTGCCAAATATTACCTTTAGAGCTCTGAGTAAAAAAATCACTAGTTTCAAAGGAAGAGTCAAAACATTTAAATATATGAAAAACTTATTATCCTGCCCTTTTTTTTTTTTTAATGAATTTATTTTCAAAAAGAAAAAAAAGACCCTTTTCAGGCTGCATTTGCAGACAGCTAAGATCAGCATGAAGAAGACTGTTGGAACGGAAAGTGTTCCACAGCCCTGGCTCCAGCAGCCGCCTGTGTTATCAGTTTTAGGACTACAAAAAGAGCATAAAAGCCTATAGGGAGAAAAAGGACGACAGCTTATATTAACTGGAAACCTACATCAATGCGAACGTTCTCCTTCTTGTCACTGCTTTTAATATGCACTCTCATAAAAGGGTTATGAAACGCAGCCGAGTTTGTGCAGTTTCTTCTAACAAATAAACCTTTATTCAGCACTCGCTGTTACAGCAGAGAAAGGGTGCCTGCTCTGCTCAGCGAGGAGAGACATGCACACGGCTCTCCAGTCAATGGCAGCGTTGACTCCTGATTGAGGTTTCACTGAGGCACTCAGGTCTTAAAAGCCAGCGTACCAAGCAGCACACTGGTTACCCAGAATAAACACCCCAGGTGGATAATGACAGGGCTGTCTTGGGAGGGTAAGAAACACAGGCCCCTCGTTAGCAAAAGTGAAAAAGCTGGCATCTGTTCATTCTGACAAGAGAAAGGAAAAGCATCCGTGCACTTACCGGGACCCAGGGCAATATCCATACCCACCTGATCGTACTCCGAAGCTCCCGGGTACAGCGGCCAGCCCAAGAACAGCTCTGCAATGACACATCCCAATGACCACATATCGATTGCTTCGCAAAACGGTAAACCAAGGATGATTTCAGGGGCTCTGCAAAGGAAGAGGTTAGAAAACATCAGCAAGGGGAGCAGACCCACTCAGCTGGCACAGGGTGGCTGGTGCTGATTGGGACGCTCAGGGAGCCGCTGCCAACAAGTGTCACTGCTCTGACAGAGCAGAGAGACCCACTGGCCACCAGCAAAGTGCTTGCTAACCAAACATTAGTCGGAGAATATGTATCCTTGCAGGGGAGTACTACGGCTGTATATAGCCAAAAGGCAGCCCTATGTTTTGCAGCATTTTGTAAAGGAGAGAACTACTATTATTTTCATTCAGCCAGCGGGAATATGAAGCCACCCTCTTAAGGCCCCAACTCGAGGCTCTCGGGTCCAGCTCACTGTCCTTCACAGAACTGAGCGGATTCCCCATGGTGAAGCATCCTCTGTTCACAGAGACTGGTGGGTTCACAAACAGCCAGACATTAAATAATCATTACAGAACTGGTATAAAAGGATTACTGACTTTTTCAACAAATGGCTGTCACAATAAAACAGAGAAATAACGTAATTAGATCTATTAGACCTAGGCCTTTTACTCAGGAGGAAGTAGCCACGAAGCCTTCCTTTCCTAGTCTGTCCCAGATGCGCACCTGATTAGATTTGCTTTTCCCTTTCAGCCCAAACAGTTAAAATGCAGTGGTACACTGACTATGCATTTACTGTCAGCTACAGAAGATGCCACCAAAGCACCTCTGCCCCCTCCCCTTCCAAGGGGACTCTTTCCCACTGCTTGGGATAGTTTGAATCCTTCTTCACTGATGCTGAAAAGGTCTGCATGATGAGGTTAGACAAGCTCACTCAACCCCAGTGGCCAAGGTGAGATGAGATGAATCCTGACCTTAGTGCCCCAAAAATTCTGCATTTCAAAAACAACTTCTGTGTGGAAGAACAAAAAGAATTTTACAAATACCGAAAACCTTATACACACACAAACACCTTCCCTACTTTTCCCACCTCTGCCTAAATGTCCACAAGCAGTTAAGTGACATAGTTTCTACTTTACACTGGGATCACCTAAAGCTTCTCTACTGCTCTTTTTGCAACATTTCTAGAGCTCCAGCTTCTGAAGTCAGGTGGTGAACAGCAGAAAGAGTAACTTACTTTCCCATACTCCTCTAACTATAAAGAAAAAAAGACAGAAAAGAAACACACGTTGCTTTAAAACTTTCATAATTCTAAATACAACCTTGGGTTTTCTTGGGTTCTGATGCATATCTTGGGAATGCCTGGGGTTGACTATTGAGCAAATCAAGTGTCACCATCCAAAGCTTGAAATAGGACCCATGGTTCCCACTTTCCCATCTGTCATCAGGATAAGATCTGACAGTAGTGAGATCATACGCAGGATTACCAATTGCAGTGGAAAATATTATGTTTTAATCACACCACTACAATCATGTGAAGACAAGTCGTTAGCCAAGAAACCAAGCAAAATGGGTAATTTTTTCCAAAGAAAGAAGCAAAGGCCTTGTAGCAAGAAGCCATGCCCCATTTTTAGTCCACAAACTCCTACAACTTTGGGTTGACTTGTAACAATAAAAGCTCCCAAATATCTATTATCAAACCAGCAACTCAGAACATAAAAATTACAGGAAATTCTGGGATTTTAAAGTTAGAATACTTTGTGTCATTACCACAAAAAAGAAGCCAGAAACTTAAACAATGGCTACCTTTAGCCCTTCTAACTACATCTGTGCTTGCTGTTGTCATACTCTACTGTTCTTTAGCCAACTGTGACAAACTTTTTATTCTAATACCAATTTCTCCTTATGAGCAAGGGGTTAATTTTCCTCCTTTTCTCCCTATTCCATCACCCCTGTCATCCCTGCATACTACTCGACACCTAGACAAAATGCAGAGAGAAAAAGACAGCTATGGTGACCTGAATCTCATTACTATGTAAATCCTGCATTCAAAGCCATCTGCCTCTCCCTGTCTGCCTTCCACATTGTGAACGAAATGTCCCTGGTCACTAATGAGAGCTCAGCCATGCATCGCCCCAACTTCAAATCCCTCCCCCTAACTCAAGTGGAGGGATGGACTATCAGTGGGATATTCCCAATGTGATTTTGTGTAGAAAACCCCCTGTTAACAAAAATCGCTTGCACAGCTTTCACATGCAGCACACAACCTCCTTCCCTCTCTCCCCACACTTACGCTGCCAACACTTCCAGACCTCGGCAAGAAGGGATGACCTAGAATTTGAGGTTCCAATATTTCTAATTTTTTTTTTTCTCCTGAGTCTTTGGCTGTCCAGTGGGTTTTCCCTAAAGCTGCACTTTCTGGAATGCAATAATTAGGAGAGAATTCCTTTTTCACACACAAAAGAAATTTTTGCATCTCTGCTGCTGGGAAGAAAAGCACAAACCACTGTCCATATTATTTAAACGCATAAAATGCAACTAAACGGAACACCATTCATTCTATTAAACCAGACCTAGCCCTTTAGAGAGGGGAGATGGTGAGATAGTTTTATTTTATCTTACTTTATTGAAAGCTAGCACTTGCATTACACAATTGAGCCTAAATGTTAGTTGCAACCTTTGCCCGTTAAGTCCCAAATAAATGATCATTTTGGAACAGTGATGAGAATGCCTGTGAGAAGGGAGCCAGATCTAAGTGATATGGTGCCCTATGTACATCACTTGCTGCACCTTTCTCCCAGCCTTCGTGTCATAACTGCGATTTTTCCACGGAGAGGGAGTGGCCCTGAGACTAAAAGATCTTGTTAACTTAATTAAGTAGTCATTAGGACACCACGAGAACAACAGGTATTGGACGCCACACAGGCTCCCAGATTTTTAGCCAGCAGACACCTCCTGTCTGCTGTGCGAAAGGGAGAGTTGGAGTCAACAGAGGGAGCAGCAGTCTGCCTGCCTGGGATGGCAATGCCAATTTTGGTGGAGGATGCTACAAGTTTTGCAGTGAAATAACTCATCCAGTGATAAAATACCTCTGAACCTCTCTTGGATGGACATTGTTCTTCATACACAGTTAGGGATGCATACATCCTTCTGCATAGACCTGTATCAAACATGTGAAATTCCTCTCTTCCTTAACATAAACATGCCAATTTTTTAAGGCAAGGTGAGATCCTGACTTCAATCACATGTTGTGACACAGAGTTCCACAATCTTCTTCTGCTTTGAATAGCATCTTCACTCAGTTGTTTAAAGACTGATTTTTGTTCATCATGTTTAAATTTGTTACCTCTTACTTCATGTTTACACAAATGGATCTAGAGGTGAAGATGGAATTGCTTGAATCACCCTGCCTCTAGCACAAGCTATTTTTATATCTCTGCCCTGTTCTCCCATGTCTGTAGCACCTTCTGGCTTCTCAGTGTACCATCCCATGGATGTTTCAATCCACTTCCACTGCCTGACCCTACAACTCCTATTTCTGATGTGACTGCTTGGAGACAGGCTGAACTGACCTAGAAAGAGTTAAACATGAGGATATTCCCTAGACTTATTTTACACTATTTGCAGAATGCTTTTGCGTTCCAGTCTTCCCTAAGCTTAATATTTTGTTTGCTTTTGGAGTGACATGAGGCATTTCAGCAGATGTTTTATCTGGGAGATCCTCTGAGACACACCGTCCTCTCTCCAGAAGAGCTGCAGTTAATTTAGGACATAGAATTATGTAGAAATAGTTCATGTTTCCTCTTCCAATGTTTACTGCTTTTCACTGATCTGGCATAATGTTTTCTGTAATCTAGATGAAGTCCTTTAAATGCTCCTTACTCTTTTCTGCAGCCTAACGTAAGCAAGTGTGTGATATCTGCACACTCTAACACTTCACTACTGGTCCACCACTTTTTACAGACAATTAATAAATTAAATAACCATGGTCCTAAAATGTGCCTAGAGTCCACTCCAGAACTGACCCTTGTATTCTTAAAAGCACTCAGATCTAAGCCCAGCAATCAGAATGGTGTAATTCTCTTTTCCAAAGGGATAGAAAACAATTTCCATGTCTTGGTCCCTCCTTGTGCGGGATTTCTCCATTCTGCAGCTGCTAACACTGTGGAACAAGGGAAAATGCCCTATTGAAGTGTGCACATCAGAGTATTGCACTCATAAATCGAAAGGACAATTCACATGGCAGCAGGTCCTTCTGGAACAGCAGTGAGGTCTTCAGCAGATCTCTCCATGGCTGCATAGGGAAGCTTTTTTTGTACCAACAGTACATTTGTGGGTTTTTTAACGCAGACTCACCAAACTTTTGATTGTGGTGAGGATCTACTCTGGCACCACACAACTGCAGCCCACTGCCAGATACCTCGATAAATACAAGAACATTCCCATTTGCTGCTCTCTGCCAGTTTTTTGGCATGTGCAACACCCCTGGCACAGTAATTCCTGTGTACTGTACAAGACACATGGAATAAAACCAGAAAACTTTGCCCTCCTGTCCGTCCTCTTCCATGAGCTGCCCTCTATGTCTCCCAACAAAAGGCACTCCCCTTCTGCGTGCGCAGGCACAACCTGTTCTGCAGCTCACACAAATCTCACCAGCACAGACCAAAGATTTAGAAACCATTTGCCACCGACCTGGGCAAAACTGAAGAGCCCTGCCAAGAGTCTCTGTCTCCAGAAGAAAAGCAACCAGCCCATCCCCACTTCCCACATCTGTTACCCTTTTCCGACCAAATTACTTGCCTGGACAGCAAAGGGTAAACTGCTCCTTGGCTCAGCACTGGGTCCAGCAAGTCCCTCACTGCTTTGGAGCCCAGCTTGAATGTGCCTGTGTGTCCCAGAGAGCTGCCGGTGCAGGGGACCCAAAGCGTGAGGGTCCACATGCTGGCAGCACTTGCAGGCCCTCAGAGGCAGAAGTGCCATTTCATCATTTGCTTGCACCTCACATATGACCCCATCCTGCTTTCAGGCCTGCCGCTGGCAGAGTATTTACTTTAGCAACCCTGCTTTGTGGCAGGGTAATTTCATTGTCTGGTGTTTCTGTCAGGAAAATTAATTACCAGTCTAGCTCGCTGGCTTTTTCACCCACACATCACAGGACATTAAAAACAAATGCCAAAAAAATTCATTTCCACAGACTGGGAATCAGACCTGGGCTCTTTCTGAATTTTAAAACTTCCCTGCAAACTGTCCTCCTCATGGATAATTTACCATCTCTGGTAGGGTCCCATGGCCAAGCGTGCTAGTCTCAGCAGAGTCCTTCATGGACAAGTATACATATCAGACAAAAATATAACTCAAAACTTGATACTTGCTGGCACCTTGAGCAGGAAATGTTCCCGCTTCTCGTCTTTGGGATGACACTTCCAGAAGGAGGTTGCAGGCAGCTGCAGAGCTCCAGTGATGATGTCTCTGAGCTGACATCCACAGCTCCTGTCTTACTCTACCTGCTAGTCTCACCTGCTAAAGCCTGAATTCCAGGAGGCAGCAGGTTTCACATCTCCACCCACGAAGCCCTGGGCAGAGGCAGAGAGGCAGGAGCTAAAGCCCTCTGCCTGAGCAGGCAAGCACTGTCCAGCTACACACCCAGGGCTTGATCCCACTCAGGGCTTGTGCTCTCCGATGCACTAAGATACCTCCCGTGAGGACAAGGAATTGCATCCTTCACGTGTCTTACAAGGGGTTTTTATGCAATTGAGGGGGCTCTATCCTCCTCTCAGGTGAACCCTTTCTTTGGCATCGTTATGGACTCTCATACCCACTCGCTTGATCCTTTTGTATTTTGTATCCACTTTTTATTGCCAGATACTGTAGGATGCAAAGTACTCTTAGCTCTTACTTAATGGAGGTGGAGTGCACGCAGCATCTTTTTTTGTCCCTCTGTACCTCTCATACCCCAAATCACTTAAGTGAAGGCATGTAAAAGGAGACAGGCTCATATTCTACAAGTAAAACTTTATCACTGGTATTTCTCTCAGCCCTCCTTCTCTCCACTCACACAGTAAGGGATGTATGACCTGTAAGGGATGCATCACCTCTAAGGGATGCAGACATCAAATATGGATGACCCCCAGATGAAAGCAATCCTCTGCTTCAGAGTCTGTGATAAAGCTCTGGCCCTGAGGGCTGGCTTAACATCTAGAAGCACCAATAGCTCCTGCTCGCTCACTCACTCCCTGTCCCATGCAGTGGACAGGAGAGAAGCTCCATATCCCACCTGTGTCACTCTCAGCAAGGGAGAGATGGGCTCACCCTCACTGCTGGCCTTACAGAGGGGCTCCTGCATTTCTCCTGCATCCCCAAGTTCTGGAGTTGGCTTGGATGCTCAGCTGAAACCCATAAAGAAGTGGTAAAGCTCCGCAGATCATTTGGTGGGGCCTCAAGGACTGTGATGATCTCTGGACCATGTTGGGAAACACCAATCCAACAGAATCTCAGCGAGGGACATCCCTGAAAGTCAGGATTTATCCCAGAACATGCAGGCACGCTATGCCTTTCAGATTCCATCACAGAGTTCAAACCCTGGAGAGTTTAGTCAACACAGGTATTTATGAGGGAAGGAAAGGGTCACTGAGGAATGCTACCCCATCTATCACAGTTTGCCCACAAAGATGTTTTGGTTTCAGTGATAAAGAGGGACAGTGCCTCTAAAGGGCCTATACATACACTCTCTACTTCACAGATCAAGCACAGGTACACCTGGTTTCTGGAAATGACTGTGGGTGTAGCCAGAGCCATTTCCAGGGCTGTCAGACCTCCAGCACAACCACCACTAGAGGGTAGCTCCAACACTGCACTGCTCACATTGCCCTCGCCCATCCCTCAAGATTAGTCTGCAACACATCAAAAAATATCTGTATCAGCTCAGAGAACTGGAAGCTGGATCCCCTCAGCCTTCAGTGATGGTTTATGTTACAGGACATAAATATAAACTGGAGGCTGGTAACAAGTGAGGTTCCGCAGGGGCTTATCCCTGACCACTTTTGTTTAGCGTCTTTATCACTGACCCAAAGAAGAAGAGGCAGAGTGTATTCTCATCCAGTTAAGGGTGATGCCAGACCGGAGAGACCTGGCAATGCACTTGAGGGCAGGGCTGCCACCCAGAGGGACCCGGACGGGCAGGAGACATGGGCCAATGGGGACCTCCTGAAATGCAGCCAGGACAAATGCTGCGTCAAGCCCCTGGAATGGACAAGACCTGGTGACAACTGGGGAACTGCTCAGCTGGAATGGCCATGAGCATCTTGACTTGTGGGGCAGTGGGCACAAAATAAGGACCCGGGTAGGAGCTGCAACAACAGCCTCCCTGGAGCAGGGCCAGCAGACCAAGGAACGTGGTGACCCACCTCCAGCCACATCTGGACATCACATTCAGCCTGGGGACTCCAGTGTATGGCTGAACTGGAGCAACCTCAGTGCAAGGAGGAACAGCCACGGCATACACGACAGCAGCCTGTCCCTTTCTCCTCTGCCACATGGAGAAAGTGGTGCCAGGCTCTTCACTCAGGTTGGTAGCAGGTGGTAGAGATGACAAACTGAAACATGGGAGGTTCCCACTGGGAACAGGGAAAAGACCTCCACTGTGCTGATAAATGAACCACCAGTACAGGCTGCCCTGAGGGACTGTGCAGTTGCTATCCTTGGAGGCTTTTAAGACCCAGCAAGACAAAGTCCTCCTGATCTTTGTCTCATGGCAGACCCTACCCTGACCGTCAGGTTGGGCTACATGACCTGCCAAGGCGCCTTCCCACCTGAACTACTCTAACTGTGCATTTCTCACTAGGAAGGTCACTAAGATCCTTCTACATACAGGCAAAATACTACATAGCTGGGAGGTACTACATTTCAGGAGGTACAGATGCAGGTCCCAGGGTGTTTTTATCAAGTGTACACACACAGAGTTAGGTCTTTTAAAAAGAGAGCAAGTTACACAACAATTACTCCTGAACTTGACTGCCATAATTACCAACCAGGCCTAGTGAGCCTATCATTGCTAAGGGCATTTAGTAGCAAATAAATCATAAAAGCTGAATATACTACTCACCCCTTGACACCACTCATGTTCCATCAGGCAAGGGTGAAAATATTCCAGAGGATGGTGTCAGAGGCTGACAGGGTTAGCCGAGACTCCAGAAAAGTCACCCACTCCCTCCCTGTCCTGTTCCTGGGCCATCCAATCAATGCCTGTGTCACTCCTGGCAAGCGTTCAGCCAGCTTGTCTTTCAGACCTCCCATGGTGGAGCATCCATAGACTCTGCTGTGCCCCAGAGGACCTCACCCCTTGTAATTTTAAGGAATAATACAGCTGTGCATAGCTGACTTTATGTCATGCTTAATTACAACTTGTTGTCAATCTGGCATCTGTGCAATACATATGGAAAAACATAACTTAATACATCTCACTTGACTTTGCCTATACCCAGCTTTCTGCCAGGCTGCTTCCTCTCTTCACCTTGCCTTGGCCTCAACACATACTCAGTACCTATAACCTCGTCTCTTTTTCTCTCTTGCTTACTATGTCTGTCTCCTTTTTCTGTCTCATCTTTTCCCGCATTTACTGTGGATGAAGAGAGAGGCAGACAATCTACCCAGGAACTCTGAAACTCCCTACCCCACGGAGGGGACGCACACCATGCACCTGAAAACACAGCCCTACATTGCCATGACTTTGCAGTCCTTAAAAACGGGGCGTCACCCTCACACGTCAGGCACTCCAATAGGATCCCGATGCTCACTGCCACCATCCAAACGAGGCTCTTGGAAAAAGCAATTTCCATAGGTTAATCCTGGAAGACTTTCAAGTAAACCGCACTTACATATCAAGCACTTGTCATCACTACACACCTTTACTGGGATTAAGAAAGCTGGATTCAGCCACGAACAAAGCCTAGGTTTAAATGGGGAGGGAGGGGTCCCTGCTGGGAGGCTCTGCACCACTCTGCTCTCCTATATATGTTGCATATATACACTTCATTTAGGTTGGGGCCTTAAAGAAAACCTCCTGCTCTCTTCAGCTAGAGCATGTGAGCAAATAAATGACTGAAGCCCAGAGCTGGAGAAGGCAGCACAGCTGTTTGTGGAAACAAGAGAAAAGATTTAGAAACAGTTGCTTTTTTCCCCCCTTTCCCATGTCAGGCTGTTTACAGAAACCAAGGGATGAAATTCTGCAGACAAAACCACTGAGAGCAGCCTGTCAGTCTCGGAGGGAAGGAGAAAGGGAGGGAGAGGAGCGCAGGCTTCTTTCAGGATTATGGATCATTGCTAAATTGCTCTATCAATTATTAAACCCATCACTCAAAGCACAGTAACCAAAACATAGCAGATAAAGCCTTTCTCATCCACTCTCTACCAGCTGCTCTCCTCCTCCTAAAGCCAGAGGGGAATGAAAATTCCCATAGTTTATATTTTATAAACATCATTTTCCCTGTGCCTTGAAAATAAAGATTTTTTGGACAAGGTACAGTAGAACTGAGCCCACAGCAGGAAGATACTAAAGGAGAAGTTGCCCTTTTGATTAGCAGACCCAAGGAATAAAACAAAACCTCTCTAATCAATATAATTTCTTAACACTGACAGGTTAAACCATTTGTCTGTTAATAAATGAAGAGGCAGGCCCCAGCCATCAATAGCTGTTAGTTGCTATTTGCCACTGCCACTGAACTGATCCAAGATCAACAGCAGGGTGGGCATGGTCCTAGGAAAGGACTGGACAACGTAGCACAAGGCACATGGTCTGGCCAGTGGCTCTGTGGAGATGGAAACTGCAAACATATAACCAGGATGAGAGAGGAAGCCCTGAGGGAGCAGTGCTGACAAGGAACCACATGGGGAGGATGACCAGGACCTGACTCCCAGCTGGAAGGGCTTCCATGTGGCTACTGATGTCTGAACGGACACAAGTTTTTAGCAGCACTGTATGCATTTACCATACACGTCACCTGAAGCACACACATGCCTGAGTCCTGGCCAGGGCCCTGGATGCAGCTCAAGTTAAGTATGCATTTAAGTGTTTTGCTGAACCTGAATCCTCCAGCCAGTCCTCATTGCAATTGAGCTAGAAATCATAAAAGTTAAGAAAAGCTATTAAGCCTAATAATGGAAAAGAAAGCCAGGCCCTGGGTTTGACCGAGAGACATGCTAAGCTTGTACCAGCCAGAGATGCATCTTTGTACATCCCTGGAGGAAGCCCTACTGCACTGCCCATAATCATGCTCATCTCTTCGGACTCAGAAACGCAGGAATCTATAAACTCTGGAGGAGGTGCACAACACTGAGCACCACGACCATTGGCCTCGGGGGTCATCAGCTCCACACTGACCCAGAAGCACAGAAACATGCATAGAGGGTGATGCAACAACAGCTACATTCAGCACAGCACGACCTCTGGTTGTTCTCTGCAACAAAGGGCCGTGCACGGGGGGAGGGCTGGGGCTTTCCCAGGTTATGGAAGAAATCAGAGAATAGAAAAATCATAATTTGAAAACAAAAGCCCTATCCATGCCAGGCAGTGAATGGATGAGCTGAAACGTATTGGGTGCAGAAATCCCCTGAAGGAGGCATCTGATCAAGAGGGGAAGAATGCCAATTATGCGCTCCCATTCATGCCACTGCAATGAAAGCATAATTCTGACTCTGCTTTCTGACCCGCAGTATGCAATTTATGCAAATCCAAGCTGTTCTCGCTTCCCTCAGAGCCAAATGTCCACCAATGCCAAAGCTGGCTCTAACTTTTTGTTTTCCTTTTCAAAATCTATTGTTTTCACTGCTGAATATTTAAGACCTTTGTTGTTGCTGCTGCGTTTCTTTGGAAATGAAATAATAATTGAAAAAATCCCACAGCACACGGAAACAAACAAAAGTTGACTTCTCATCTCCGACGGCCTCCCATTCTGCCATGTTTAGTTCCATCCCAGCCCCTTATCGTTCCAGCCCAGAACCCTGCCATGTATCGGCCAAGTGAAGCTTCTCGCGTCTGATCTGTAGCGTTCCCGAGACTTTTGTTCGCAGCAAACACTGAAAGTTGCATCAAGCTGCATGGTGGTTTTATGGGATTAGCCTGAATGCTGAGCCAACTGTCAATATAAGGCTCCAAATGATTTCTATCCCTGGCAAACACGGATATGAACCAGACTGAGGCCATGATCCTAAGATTGGCTTCACAGAGCAAGTAGCAGGTCTGAGGCTAAAAATATCAAATTACTGGAGCCTTCTTTTATTTTTTTTCTTTTTTTTAATCGTGTCTACTGGCCGCCTTTTTTTTTTTTAAATAATTAGAAAAAGACAAAGACAAAAATACTTATTCTGCCCGCTCCTCAGAGAAAGGAGCATTGCCCTTTACTTATCTCTGAAGCGCCACACAGATTTAATATTATTATTACCAACAACTATTTGTATTTCTGTAACACACAGAAGTCCCGGAGCCTCATAACGCTAGATGCTAAAACACAACGTGCTAAGGGACTGCGTCTGCTCCAGAGAATTGATGATCTAAGACGATGTGTGGTGACAGGGGAACAGATTGGTGGAGCAGTTCGCCCAAGATCATACGGCGAGAGCACAGCAAAGCCAAGAAAAGAAGCGGGGTCCTCGTGAACAGTGTGCCATATCTGTTAGACCCTGTCTTCTAGTTATGATACTAGGGAACAGCAGTAACAATCCATGGGTTTGAAGGCTCTTGCAAAAGGGGTGGGTAGTACTGAGGTAAGGCAGACCTTAGGGCAAAATGACCTGTAGATATGACCCAGCAAGACAGCAGCTGTGTCGAGAACAGCTCATAAAATCCAAGGCTCACTTTTAAGCCCTGCTTGGTGAGTCACAGCAACCTGCCTACACTATAAGACCTACCTGGTCTACAAAGGTGTTTAAAGGAAAAGCCTGGGAATGCCTGCCCATCCACACATGGAGACGTGTGTAGCTGGGAACAGCAGGGACACCTCGGAGCTGCCCCAGTTGGCTATTCCTCCTGCAGAGAGTTGAAAATCTCCACTTTCAACTCAAGCTCCACTTGAATCAGCACAGTCAGAGGAGCAGGTGACAACAGCCCCCCATACAAACAGCAGGGCACAGCGCTGCAGAAAAACGTTCCTCTTTCACAGATTGCAGAAACACAAATCCACTCTGAATTTAATTTATTTTTATTGCATTTATAATAGGGCTAACATCTGGAAGCGTTAAGTAGAGCCCTACTGTACTGGATGCTGTAAAAAAAAGTAAGAAAACAGTCCCTGGACTAAAAGACTTGCAACTGAATTTGGGATCCCTCATCACTCTGGAAATAAAGGCTCAGCATCTGCTAAGACGGGATCTGCAACTAAGCCTGAACAAAACACAAGCTCTGACCCGCTGGGGTGACCACTATGTGTTTGGCTCCTGCAGCTACCATATCTTAGGGCCAAAAACTGCAATTGCTACATTGTCCAGAGATGGAAGAGGTCCCTCGCAGCTGTAGCAGCGGAACAACTCTGACTTTAACTGGTATTGTCACACATCTTTCTGGAGCCAGACAGAAGACCAAAATAAAAGCAAGAACGTGGTGTGCAAATAGTCCCAAAGGCACCATGACGCTTGTGGGGAGAAAGGCACCACTTCATAAGAAAGACTTTTAAAATAAAGTCTTCTGCAAAGTTTAGTTCATTCTTTATTTAAAACCATTGCATGGAAAATTCAATTGTTCTCCAATGCATCTCTGTACCAAATCAGGAGCCTAAATTCAATCATTAAAGTGTGAAGCTGATGAATTTAAATCCATAGTAAGTGCAAATTTCAACACAATTTTAAGTAAGGAGTCGTTTCCAACACCTTCATAACATGTCAACACATAGTCATATATTTGTTTCTGGGACTCTTCAAATGTCTCCTTTTACTGTTTAATTTTTTTCTTGCCAAAACAAATCCTTAAAGCTCTCCTGGTGTTCTGAAAAAAATATAAACATTTCCTGCATGTTAAAATCTTAGGTGACCATGACAGAAATTTTGGAGAGACAAGTCTTGCAGAAAAAAAAAAAATTCACATGAAAAACTTTTTGCTGTACACAAGGGGAATTTGGACCGACTCCCATCTGATTAATTTTAACTTCTAATTTGTCCTTGGATCACACTGCAGTACAGATGTCATTTCTTAATTTGACTGTTTTGTAAGTAGCCAGTACTGTCCTTGTAAAGGGCGAAGAAATTCCCATATATCAGTAATGCTTTTGGCTGAGGGGAAGTTTAGTAATTACTCCAGAGAAACAAATACAACAATCAAAAGTACTTCCCAGGACATGAAGGTAAAGATCCACCCTTTCTTGAAAGAAGGGGCTCTCTTACGTACACATTCCAATCTTCAATTATCGTGACTGCCTGTAACCATTTAGCTCTCTGCTAAGTCAACTACAGGGTTCAAGAACATTTCCTGACATTCTTCACATTTTTTTTACATGTTGCAATTTTATCTGGTGTATATCATATGCTTTGCTCCAGAAATGCCTGAACCAAACCTCCCGACAAAGGAGTTGGGGCTTTGTGAACTTGACTGCAGCTCTCAGAAACCTCATCACTGGAGCGCTGTGTCAGAAATCAGCGAAAGCAGAGCAAGTTTGGCTTTGCAAGGTAAAACCACAGTATGTTCAAGCAGCAGGGGATGCAAATGGACAAACACCTCCCCTTAAAGACATTTTCATCCAGTTCTAAGCCCGTGAGTTTATCACCCCAATGTCTTGGAGCTTCCCTGTCCCTCCACCTTTGGTACACCTTTGGTTTCGTACCTTCTTTACTGCACCCTTCCCCACAGCTCCCTGACACCTATTTCAGTTGTGGAAAGCCAAGTTTTTTGGTTTATCTGGAACTCAGACAGAGTCAGTGCTGTTGCCTGCACCACAATGGGCAGGCAGCCTCCAGTGGGGCAGGGGCAGGACAGAAGGTCCCTGAACGAGGGGCAGGTCACTGCCCGCCATATGATTTACTACCAACACACAGCAATATTTAGGGAGCAATAATAAGGTGGTACGCGAGTGCTTTACCAACAAACAAGATGGGGAAAGGAATAACTGTATTTCCCCTGTTATTCCAAGGGTAGGTTCACCAAAAGGTTAGTGAGAAAACAATGCAGGCCATCGATCACAGGGACAGCTAACCTAGAAAGGTTACCGCGTGTTCCTGCCTCATTTTTCACATCTATAATTACCCCGCCGCTTCTCCTCATGTCCCACCCATGGCCAGGCAGCAAATGCCAACACTGCTGCATTATTAATTATGTATTTTGCTTACGCCCGTTGTCACCGCCCCGCAATGTGCCACGGCGGCTGAAGGATTAAGCGGCACAGCTTCTGTGATCCCCGCAGGGCAGCGTGGCCACGAAAAGGGAGCTTGAGGGCTTTCCTGCCTTCCCTTCACCACATACGAGAAGCTACCACCTCTCAGCAGAGGCTGAGGTAGGATGGAGGTGGAAGGGACGCGGCTCTTTACACCTGCCTTGTGAGAGGGAGAAGCAATGTAGGGCCATATGAGGGAAGACCGTTTCCATTCATGAAGGGCTCAGATTTCTTTTGGATCTTCACCCAACTGAAACAAAATGCCAGTATTGCTGAACATACTTAGCACCTCCTAAAGCGCAATCCTACTCCGAACAGTGCCTGTCTAAAAACAGCAACGCCAGGCTCCTTGTTTACTGCGTCTTCCTGATCTGATGCCTGATCTGAATTTCTCTCAGTCTAAAAGGAAAAAGAAAAAAAGAAAGTAATTTTTCTATCTACCAGTCTATCAAACCCAACCTAGGCTTTAAGAGCCGCTCTGGACTCATTTCTTGCATATTTATGCACACAGACACGAGCAGTCAAATTCAGAGTTATGCAGAGATGGGCAGGGAAGCGCAAGGCAATGATTTGAAGACAACGAATTTGCAAGGAACTCAGTGTGTTTCTACCCTAAGTACAGCACCACGTTTCTGATTCAGGGAAGCCTGAGGGTCTCTTTATTTATTTTTTTTTTTCTGCTTTGCGGAAACCTAAAATAACTTCCTTTGAGAATTTGTGTTCTGTAACCACCATTTCATCCTTCTGCAGTATTCCTGGATCCTGGCTTTTCAGCTGTAGAATAACAGTAAATATGTATAAAATAACGAAAACTTCTGCCTGATTGAGAATCATTATCTGGTTCTTGCTTTTTTCTGTCCCACCAGAAACTGTAATTAATTCATGCTCCAACAATACTAAAATCATTACTTTCTAACTGTAACCATATCTGCAACAGAACTCATAGTTGATGAAAAGTGGAATAGAAAAAATTTGCTGACAAAAGTGAAAAGATTGCATGACAAAAGCCAGCACAATGATACAAAGTTGTATGCTTAGGACCCAAGAGAAGTTCACAGTGGTAATGAAGAGAAAAACACCCTGGAATACCCAGTCGGAGTACACTCAAAAGGAAATTAAATACAGAACTTCTCTTGAGAAAAAAACCCAGAGCAAAAGCTTTTGCAGTATATTTTGAGGCTGCTGAGCTCTACACTATTCACCTCAGGATCCTGATAGCAAAGCACTAGGCACAGGTAGGACCCAGAAAAACCAAGGAAGTATGGGCCTCCTTCACACTGTCAAGGAAAACCAAAAGCACAGCACCTGCTGACTTGCTGCCCTCCAAGGCTAACTCAGTGTATCATCCACAACAGACTATGGAGAGGATGCTAGAAAAAAATCCACAATCGACATTGGTTCCCATGTCCCAGAGGTCAAACGCAAGACCTCTCCTTTTCCACATGCTTCTCCAAACTCTTCCTCAGACAAACTCCCTGCTCCCATGCCTACAAGCACTCAGATGAGGCTTCCCTCAGCCAAGTTCTCAGAAAAGCAGCACAGGACGGCTGTAACCATGACCTGTCATCTTCAGGATTGACCATGTCACAGATATTCCAGCTACAGGCACAGCTTGTTCAGCTGTTCACCCTCTCCTTACTGCATTGAGTGAAGGGGAGAGCTGTATCTCATTACCGAACCTTTGTGGTGTGCTCCACAGCACATCCCTGTTACTGGAGGTGATCCTGCACCTCTGCCAGACCTGGCTGACAGCTGAGATCAAGGGAAAACCCAGGAGCACTGGCTTTTTGCATTGCTGCCTGTCCTGCACACAGACAAGGCACGGATGGCTCCTGAACACAAGTCAGAGCTACCATCAGTATAAAACCTGGACCACAGAGCTCATTTGAATACAAGAGAGTAAAACCCACCTACACCTACTGCTGGCTCTGCTCTGTGCCCTCCTCCCGTTCCCAGCCCTTGTGTTGGCTACTCCAGGAAGGCCTGCTTCATAGTGATCTTCTTTCTTCCAATGCAGAGGGCCTGGGCCACTGTAGTGCTAGTCCCTCCCTGAATCCACAAGGACTTCTTTACTTGTCACAGCCCTTTCAGGACTGACACTGTGCCCAAGTATGGTTTGCTAGACCAAGGGAGAAGAGAACTGGACCAGGAGATATCTAAAGCTTCTGTTTTTGACACTGCCTGCAAGATCTTCAGGGACACCAAGAGGAGAGGAGGAAATGCCCTTACTGTGTCTTCAGGGCAATTTATGACAAAATTTTAGTATCTCATGTATGATCCATTTTAAAGATCTAAATTTAATGATAGGAATTATCTTGCCCTCCTGATTAAGCCCATTTACAGTCCTTTCAGATTGATGGTTTAGCCATAAGCTGGGGCATGTGTGTTTGGGGACATTTCTTGGTTTTTCTCTGAATTCCATTGTTTATTTATTTGTTACAGAAACAAAGAAAATCAACAACATGGTACGGAACTGCGTGCTCTGGACTGGAGCAACAGCTACAGACCCTCCAGAATTGCTATGGGTTCTCTGAGGATCCAGCTCACTCACTTGCAGAGAAATCCCTGCCTTTCCACTTCTCCTTGAAGCAGCAAACTAGATGAAGGAAAGATTAATTAGCTGATGTTTGTAAAGCCTTTTGAAGATGAAAAGTGTTACTTTTATTTTCAAGTCTCACCAAAGGAATAATAAGAAGAAAAACGAAAAGGCCAGAGAAAGACTTCTGCTGCTTCCTGCAGAGAGAGGTCTCAGGACTGAGCTCCCGTACAGAGACACTCCTCCAACACTAGATATTAACTGGCAAGCCGCCACCGCAGCCCTTCCCTCGGGGCATGCATTAACAGGGTCTCTGCCCAGCTGCCTATTTTCATGAAACATGTAGAACTCAGTAATACTGAGACCTCTCCCCCTGCATCGAATTTGCTTGAATTTGTCCACCAGATTCCAAAGTCAGGGGGCGCACAGCAGCAGTGCGATCACACACACCTCATTTCCTTAGAAAAGCAGACTAAAAGCAAATGAGGAAGGCCCTTGAATACAGAGTGCCTGGCTACCCAGAACCCTGGTGGACTATTTTCTCCTGAAGTGCAAATTACAGAAGTGATTTATCTTTCTTAAACACTTTTCACCTACTGTTGGAATTTCTGTTTGTCTCCTTTTTCTTTTTTTCTCCCTCTCCTTGTGTCTTTGGCATCACAAAGATGCACTCAAACAGAGGCATGCTGTGATGCAGGACAAGGATCCCCTGGCAGCTGGAGAGCAACAAGAAGCTTACAGGTGGGCACCCTGCCCTAGGAAGACAAAAATAGCACAAAGGCAGACAGGATTGCAATGTATTAGCCAAGCTGTGCTTAACACCCAAGACAAGGACGACAATGCTACAGGTCAGACCTGAAATGAGCTTGAAACCAAGAAGGGGAAGACTTTCCAGTGTGCAGCTCATTTACAGCTCCTTCAGCTCTATGATCTCATCAAAATCTCATGACCACCAAAACCAAACAGGATGCTTGCTTCGAGTTAACCTGTTAGGTAATAAATAGAATATTAATTTCACTGACACCTAAGGTCCAACTCCAGGTATGTTCACTCCCCCACGATCAGCTTGCACATGAATTCCTTTCCTGGCTCTCAGCTCAGCAAGGCACAATGTGCAAGAGCTGAGAGGTCCTGCATAAAAACAGCCATCTGGTGAAGGGGCAGGAAGAACCAGTTAAAAACAGAGTAGCTCCACCATATGGAGAAAATAATTCAGTTGGGCAGTGTAGGAAGAAGCAAACCCTATTATAAAAATTGTGTTGCCAAGTGATGTTGCAGACTTGTTTTTCCCCTCACTGCTTCAGCACTGATTAAGAACAGAGCTTCCCCCATAACATGGCACCCTCTCCACAGAAAGATCAAACTGTTCCCCCTAGTGACTTGTGGGAATACCATGTTAGCACCAAAACATCTACAACATGAACTGAGCATGGAAACAGGAACATTGCATTCCCTACCACCTTGCTTATCTTTCCATTCTGAGTTAAAACACCAAGACTTCGGGATAAGGCAACCCAGTTCAGCTGGATGGCAAGCCAGGGAAAGCTGACTCAGAATTAGCACACTAGTGACAAGGCAGGTTTGGAAAACTTCTGGCCCACCAAACCCAAGAACAGGCAATGCAAACCTGCTAGGAGCTAAGGCACTCTCTTCCCACACACGGGAATTCTGGCCCTCCTGTAATCACCCATGTACTCAGGACAGAGCAAATTAATAAAGCCCTGATTATAAATTCTCATTCTAGAACAGCTCTCCTTCTTCAAGCTGTTGATGAAAAGGTGCCAGGGATGCCAGCTCCAGGAGTCCTTCTTACCCTGCAAAGTGAAGGCGACTCCTCCATGGAGATCATTCTAATGGCCTTCCCCCACACAAGCCATTGCTACTTGGGCTTCTAGGGTCCTGCAATCAGATTACCATCAGTAAGAGCTAATTATGTGCAAATGTCAAGTTTCCAAGATCCCGCTCTGGCTCTCCCGGGAATTGGTCATGCAAGGATCTGTCTCTCCTGCTTCTCCTTGTCCATTCCCCTCACAGACTAACAGGCAGCCCCCCAGACCACAGTCAGTACCATCACCTTTGTTAGCATGTGCTGCTGCTGAGCCTGGCACACAAGGCAGAACAGAAGCCCTGTCCAAGCTATCACTGGGGCAAGGATAGATCTGGATGTCAAGCACAGCCACCACACTGAATGATGGCAGGTAACCCCAACTCTCCAGCCACTGACGGACGTACCCTTCTGCTGAAACATTTGTTACAGGCGTGAGTCCAAGTTCAAGGCATTAGCTTTCTCTTGGTAACAAACTTGCTCTTTACCCCCTTTTCCTTTGTTTCCACACTCTCCCCTACCCCGTTTCCCCCTTTCTCCCTCTCACCCATTCCCATGCTGTGGCTTCCTACTGGCAGCATTTATTTCCCGACATGCAGGATTGTAACCAGAGAGATTTCCTTGCACGAGCAACCTTGCAGATTCCAGCCAAAATGGACAAACCCATTAACGTCTCCAAGGGTGTGGAAGACAGAATGGGAAGCACAACCTCTTGCTGCAGACATCGTTCCCAAGCAAGCAAAATCCCACTCTGAGGCCAGTTAACGTATTAGTCATTAATTCTGGATAAAAGGAAATTTATTTGCACGGCCCTGCTTAGACAAGACTGAAATCTTAACGTGCCCCTCCCCCTGCTCTCCTTTAATACCTTATTAATATTATACAGCAGCACAAGCCAACATGCAAATAGAGCTCTATGCAAATACGACTCAACGCAAAGACAGCTGCACTTGGTTCAGTGCGTTAGCGCAACTCCAGAGGAATAGCCAGGGGAAAAATAAATCATATAGATGATAGAGAAAGCATGTCTTAAGCTTCCAAATTTCCAGGGAGAAAGCCCTGTGTGCACGTCTGTCAGAGCAGAGCTTACCAAGTTTCATCAAGGAGATAAGGTAGTTAATACTCTGCTTAATTAGAGGCTGCAATGTTCTTTTTGGGACGCCAAGAGGATTGCCCTCCAAAGTGTCTAAGGCTCTGTCTTGCAAAACCTACTTCTAAAGTGGACTTAAAAGTACAACTCTGCTCACTAAAAGAAGTACAGACAACTTTTCCGCACATTATATCTCTGTTTACTATTTCCACATCAGATACACCCAGTTTTAGACAGAAATCTTGTTACAGGCTTTCCCCGAAGCACAGGCCTGCAAACAGCAGCGCTGAATTTGAAAGTCAATCACTTCCATGCCTTCTCAAGCACTGCCACCAGCATTGCATTAATTGCTGCTGGCAATCAGCAGGTCCCCAGGTATAATGTTGATGAGGGGCAGAAGTATTCCTACCAAGAGAATTCTAAAGAGATACCTAACAGAATGAAAGTTTTACTTTATATGCTGTCTGGCCCCTTGGAGCAGGGTCTAGATCAAGGGTTCTCTCAGAGCTGGTGATAACTACCATTCTGCTTGTAGGCAGGTATGAAGTTCCATTTGATTCTAGCTGTGAGAGGCAAGTCAGAAGGTCAGCCCTTAGGGTATGGGTAGCATCAAAAAGACCCAAGTACTTTGTATTTCCATAAAGACAGCTGTTGGACTTCCAGAAACTTTAATATATCCAGGTAAGGCAAGCACAATTTATCAATCCCACTTCATATCTGGGAAGACTGAGAATTGTAGCAGAAAAATAACAACAAGTTCAGAGAAGCAAAGGTTAAAATAACTTCCTTTGTCCCAACTTTGTATGTTAGCCACAAGACCATCTTTAGATAACGTGCCAAGTTTAATAATAATACATATCACTGTAATTGGTGACCTTGCATTTAGAAATGCTTCTCAGCTGTAAAGGATAGCTAAGAAGGCATTAAGGTCACTTGGAGCACTTTTTGAGAACAAGCAGTCCAAGGAACGTCATTTTTGTTGAAGAACTATTTGGAAATGAGGTTCCCAGCTGGAAAGCTCATCTGATAGAAATGACAAAGGAACAAGGGCATCAGTCTTACCCAATAAATACTAAAACATGTCCCTGCTCTTAGCCTAGGAACTGTGAGTCTCCAAGGAGCTGGAGTTCAGGAAAGAACTAAGCAGGAACACCTTGCATCCCTCACTGGCAACTCTTCCAGCTGACACCACTTCAGCAATGAGCCTGAAGAAAGGGCTTGTAGAAATTATCTCCACGTGCTTCTTTCAGGCATTGGGTTTCAGATGTTATGTAAATACCAACTTCAAAATAAGGGAGAGAAAAAGGTTACAAAACAATGTAACAACTGAAATCTTTACAAAGGAACATCCTGTCTTTGGTGATCACTGATTCAAGCCCAAAATGCATTATTCTGCTGTTAACTGTAGTCTATACTATTATCCCACATACTGCTCTTTATTACAGACAACGCTGCAGATCCACACCTGCTCCATGGCAGTGTTTTTATTTGGAAATAACCATAAGCAGACAACTGGCACATAGCAACACATCAGAAGAGGCCTCAGCAATTTTATTTTTATTTTATTTTTAAAATTTCAGTGCAACCATTCTTTTAACATTTTTCTTCCTTTATGTAACTGGGAAAGGGCTGAGGTGAGAAGGATCCCACACAGAAAAAGAGCTGGCTTGCAATGCAGAAGAATGAAAGCACTGCTAAGAAAATGAGAAGACAGCTGGCTTCCACAAAGGGTGGCAGACCTCATGTCTAAAATTAAAGAATCTCATGTTCTGAGGAAAGCACCTAGTCTCACCCTTAAGTAGAAGATTAAGAAGCAAGAACTGGAACACACCATGTTCCCATTAGTGCCCAAGAACCTTATACAAGTTAGGATCCAAACTAAACCCTACGCATGTTGGTAGTACCCAATAGGCTTTATTCTTCAGTGTTTTGTTTCAAGACCTGTATGAATGGACCCACACTACAGTCACTTCTAATAGCCTGGCTGGGCAGCACCAGAAAGGCCAATGACCAAGACAGTCATTAGGCTGGCTTAGCCCTTTACCTAGGTATGGTCTCTCCAGGCCACGCAAGACAGAAAAGAAAATGGACATTTTACTCCTGCTTCAACACTGGTCACACTGCCACATTCTCCCTTCCTCAGCATGAGCCTGATGTTCTTGATTGGAGGGAGACATCCCGATTAACAGAGATGAGTAACAAAGCCAGTACCAATATAGGCAATTCCTGTAAAGCTCTAGTCAGACGTGAAGAGGAAGTACCACCTGCAGAACCTGGAGTCCAACCTCCATGTAAAGCTCAGGGAAGCACAGCCCCAGCTTGACTGTTGTGGAGGCTGTGGCTTCCAGGTATATCTCCTCCTGGTGGCACTGCTGGTTTAACCAGTCTCTGCCCAAAACCCCAGGTCACACCTCTGATCTTTCCCTTAGGACAAGCTGGCACAAATTCTCTGGGGCACACGAGGGCGGACCAGCTCCAAAGGACCAGGGAGGTAAGACAGGGAGAGGGAGGCAAGACAGGGAGAGGGAGGCATCACTGCTCAGGCAGCCGCTCAAAGGCCTCGTGTGTGAGCGTGCCCCAAGCAGACAACTTGGTGAGCTCAAGATCAAGCTATCACGCACAGGTATGTAAAAATCAAGCCAGAGCAACAAGCAGAGTGACAGACATCAAAGCAGGGGAACCCATTGCGGCCCACGGCTCATTTCTCCTACGCTCCCAGCAGTGCGGTCTTTCAGGTGGTGCTCGGTGGTTTGGACATTAATCACAGATGAAGGGTATTTTCTCTCACATGAAAGCAGAAACCCCCCAGAAGGGAGCCTGCCAGAGAGGGCTGTGAGTCACCCAGGTGCCTGGAGGAGAGGCTGGCAGAGCCACGCACCTCAGAAGGGATCACAGACCTTATGCTGTCCCTCGTCCTCGCCTGCAGAGCTGCCAAAGAGGTGAGCTTTGCTTTTCATACTGATGCATAGTAAATTAATCTCTTTCTTTTAAGAAGGAAGGGGGAAATTGCATCACCTCCCTAGTTTCCCAGCACTTGAATCCTGAATGTGTTTCCCACCAATACCACATGCAACAAATCTCCAGGAGGCAAAGAACAGCACAGAGAAGGAAATGGAGAATTTACCATTCCCAGTCAGGTAACAAATATGGGAGAAAAACATCCCTGTCAAACAGTTAAAAGTACTTTGGAGAAAAATCTATTACACTTTACCAACCTCTTCCCAGTTTGCTTCTATTTACAAAAAAAAAAATAAAACATCCACTGTCAGTGATGCAATTTTGAGTAATTAGTTTTGCACCTACTTTTCTTGTGTTGTTTTTGCACTGACTCGGGGGTTCACCCAGTACTTCTGTCTTTGCAGATTTTCTTTAAGGCATATTTTCTCCCTGGCTTTGGGCCAAGTCCTGATATCCTTTTTACTTGGGGAAAGTCCTCAGGAAAGTCTGTCACAGATTTGTTTCGAATTATGGGTCTTTGCCTGTAAAGATTCATCTCTTGCCATCACTAACACCTGAAAACAGTCTAGATCTGGTTGTTGGGAATTTGGCAGGATCACAGAAGTTACCTAGCTACAGCAACCTTGGCCGCAGCAAGCTGTGGAAATGACCTTCACACTCTATGGGTCAAACTATGAGAAGCCACCTGAGAATCCCTATACGCTGTTATCGGCATCGGTATAAGAATCAATGCTTATTTCCCCTGCTCCTACTTTCCTGGAAACTATGATGACAAGGTCCCAGGCGGCTTCATTTGCTTGTCCGGTGGGCAACCAGCAGAAGGTGGATGCAGACCTTCTCCCTTGTTCCCCATCCTGCCATGCCCCTGCCCAGTCACCCCCTAGTTCAAAGTCGCTGGAGGCCTTGGTTCTTATCATGAAATGTTCTGCCAAATGAAATGTAAACAAATGACATGCACAGTTGACATGGCAACAAAGCAGCCCTGCACGCAACGCAGCAGCATTTAACTCTGCCAGGCTGGGCACAAATTTGCAGGAAAGACCAGAGCAGGCAGGAAACTGCAAAGGTAAAAGACAGCGTCTTCTCTCCTTTCCCCAGGCGCCTGGAGAAATACACTGCTCAGCACTCAGGAGTTTGCTGAGAAAACTGCCAGACTGTCTCCTGCAAGATGTCCTCAAATTTTCAGGCAGTTTTTTGGGTGGCACGAGATGAACACTAGAGCATCACACACGTTTACAGATCTCAAAGCCCCTCAGAAGGAGTTCAGCATCTCAGACTAGACTTTCCTACAGAAGACTGGCAGCATATCCCTCTCCTCTTATGGCCCAGCCTTGTGCACAGGTCATTCACAGGAGCAGAGCTCAGGCACACACACAGTGTTGATAAAAAGCAGGAGAGAATGAAAGGGCTCAGGGAAAGGATACAGAAGCACACTGGTACAATCACTTGGTATACAACATTGTGTTCTTCACCCCCTTTGCAAATCTCCCACCAAAATACAGCCCCAGACACATATGTATGTAATAAAAGGTGTTAGAATAAAAGTTGCCACTGCACTTGGGCTTACCTTGAACTGTGCAGTTTCATCAGCTCCCTTAGAGTAAGTCAGATTCAATAGAAGCTTGGAGCCAAAAGGTGGACGTTTAAATGCAAGCACTTTAGGGCAGAGACTGCAACAGTTTAACACTGCTTTTCTCTACAGACCTCATAGTCTTCCAAATTTAGATGCCCAGGACAATTTTCATGCTCTGACCTAATAAAAAAATACCATGTGCTGTCAAAGAGCATCTCACTTTTATCGTGGGGAAAGCACTGTTCCAGGTACGGGGGTACGAATCCCTGCAAAGCCTGCACAGGGTGCAAATGCTTTGGGAGCCTCAGCACTGGGAAGCATCCCTTTTGGAGCGGACTATTTTAGTTCCACCTCTCCAAGAAGGCGTGCGATCTCTGAGTGCCCTTCCAGGAGAGCCTAGCAAGGCAACGTTAAGTCTGCAAGGCAAAGTCCCTTTAAATAAAAGTGGCTGCTGATGTTAAGATAAGCATCCAAGCAGCAAAAATAATGAAGCTGGCTCTTAAATAATGAGTGCTGATGGCCCCCTCTGCTTGCATTCCTAGTCTAATTACTTACATGGTTAGCTCAGCCCTATATCCCTTTCAAATGCTGCCATTTAAAAATGAAAGTTAAATCCACTTGGAGAGGACAAGAACTAATGGGAGCTACAATCTGTGCACATTGCTGCCAGAGGTGAGGGTCCTACCACAGGGGCCTTTCCCCTGCGTCTCTACTTTCAACACAAAAACACAATTTAAAAATCAAATGAGTTGCCAGCTTACAGATGGAAGAATAGCTCTTTAAGATGGAGGAATCTGCAGCTTTTGAGCTGGGGAATTCAAATTGTTGCCTAGTACGAGTTGTTATGAGGCTTGGGTTCTGGTGCTGATGCCAGGGAAGGCAGGAGGAAAAGGTGGGAGGAGCAGCTGCTGATGAACCACAGGCTTGGGTCACAGCCCTGCTGCTGCCCTTTGCCTGGGACCTCCTTCAGCTCCTCCCAGCTCCAGGAGAGGACCCGTGAGCATCCTTACCCCACGTGGCACATGTCCCAGCCGTGCCTCAGTCACATGGACAGGCCACCCACTGTGCACAAACACGGACCTGAAGTTCCACCAGCAGATCCATAGGGTTCCTTGCACAGCCTCCAAGATCAAATTAGAGGGTTAAAGGTTGTTTATAATAAAAGGAAAAAACAATGGCACAGCACAGACAGAATGGGATCAAGAAACTGCAGGAAGATTCTGTGAAGAGGTCAGGGCCAAGAGCATCGCCCCACTGCCACAAGAAGGTGCCCACATGAAGAAAGGCTGCAACCCCACAGGTTAGCACCCCAGCTGATGTTTCGTATGTGCTCTTCCCATTTAGTTTAGCACCAACATTTTGGCTCCAGAAGCTGTCCTGGCAACAAGTCTTTTCCTGAAAATTTATCACATGCCTTTTTATGCAAAGCTGCCAGAACCATTTATAGACAGTTATCTACCAATATCTGCTTTTTCTTCAGTCACTAAAGAAATAAACAGAGGCTGGAAAAGAATTAATATGGAAAAGGGGCCTCTACTTTGGAAGAACAACAGCCTTGCACTAGCAGAGACAAGGGAATGCTGCCCTGCCTCAGAGACAAGCTAGCGTGACAACAGTGATGGATTACGGAGAGGGATTGCTTCTCAAAATGATGTCCAATTACTCTTCATGCCCAATCAAATTGGTTTTAAGTTATCCCTCAAGTGAAAGAAGCATTTCTGACCTGGAAGAGAAGGCAGGGCCTTTGTGTGTAAATAAATAATCAGAAATAACCATAGGCTGATGGTGCAGTTGCTGGGGTCTATCTGAGAAGAAATGAGAAAAAGAAGCTGTAATAGATTGCTTTCTGACTCACATCTGTGAGGATTTTTTCCGAGATCTGTAATTTATGACAGATTGTTTTTATGAGCCAGCAAACAATGATTTATAACATTAATAAGCAGCGATAGGTAAGTTCCCCAAATACGATTCCCCTGTGTACTTCCCCATGACAGGGATGGAAAAGATTTTTCCTTCTAATACGAAGATAGAACCTCACAAAACCCTTAGCACCATTTGATAACCACAAAAGCAAGTCTTGTGCTTGTCAGGGACACAAACCCAGGGTGCAGCCTGCCTTTGTTCCCATCCTGGAGCGCTCGCCCTGGAGCAAGGAGGAGGGAAAGAATGGCTGGGCTCACTCACGCATATACAAGTCCACAGAGCCAGGGGTTCTGGCTTGCAAGGTGCTCAGGGATGTGCTGTGCCTTCTGTAAATAAAACACCAGCTATACATCTACGCCCCTGGATAAATAATGCATTCACTGCAAGCACTGCATATCTCCAGTGCCAGTTTTCCTGCACTTAACAACTCCAGAATGACCCTGACCACTTCAAGAAGGGATGGAGGTGAGCCTGACAATTACTTTTTTTGTTACAGCCTGGATTTGGAATAAACAGCTTGGAGAAATCCAGAATTGGATCCCCTTTGCCCTTTTCTCACAAGTCCTTACAAATTTCATACTTCCAAAAAGCCCCTGCAACCAGCTCAGACATAAAATGTAGTTGCTAATGAAGATGTGCCTCTACTTCCAGAATGTAATTCATTAGGAGAGGAGTGAAGGGGAGAGCAAAAAGAGGGAAAGCAAAAGCAGCTCCCTTAATGTTCACAAGTATTTGATGAACCAGGAGTCCAGTTCTGGGGAATATGAGTAGTAATTGCTGAGTGACTTTCTAATCTAATTATTTCACTTGCAATTCAAATAATTTTCCAATTAAAACCAAGCTAATACATTCTGAAATGTAAATCAGACTCTATTACCTCTTTTTAATTGCAATGCCTAAACTATTCCCCTTTTCCCTTTAATTGATAGAAGTCAGGGGGAGATTTCCACACATTCTCCTGCAATCCTGTAGGGTTATTTCATGCTGGCCTTGGCGGTCTCAACACCCTTCACCTCTGCCCTTGTTTCCTCCGTAGCAGAGGCTGATGCTCTCTGCTTAATGAAAGCAAAAAGCCTAGAGAAAGAGCCAGAGGAACAGCTCTTTTCTCCTGATGGCAGAGGCAAAGAAGTACAGACAAAAGATGTCCCTCAGGTGCCAGCTCTTGCCCTAGAAACAGGGTGCTTGTCCCTGGTCGGTGAGGACCAGAGAGCCCTGGTGTGGTACACACAGCAAGTTCCCGTGGCTTTGCTTCTCCTGCACTTGACTGCTGCCTTCTTCCAAAAAAAAAAAAAAAAAAAAAGAGGAAATAAGTACGGAACATTTTGTCCATTCAGCCAGCCTAAGTCAGATATAAATACATAAAGAATGAGCAAGGAAGCCTCTTCCGTAAAGGGAAGCTATTTTTGATTTAAGCAGGGCCCTTTCCAGACTGAAAACTTCTGAATAAACTTGCAATGTCTATATTACTTCCCTTTTCTCCCTAATTGACAAAACTAACCCTACAAATTACCTCTGCTCTTGAGTTTCACTCACAACCTACACTTGCCTTCTTTTTTCCTCCAAGTTTCCTGCAAGTACTGATAACCAATTTTGACCTCAGCAACTCACAAGTCCCTCTCGCTCCAGAGTGGGTGTCCTCACTCTGCCCCCCCAACTGCTGGTGACCTCTACAGGAGCTGGGCCCCTGGATCCCCGCACAGCAATTCCACCTGGGAAGCGGAGGATTACGGCATGCCCACCTTCCGGAAACACCGGCAGAGGAGCACAAGGCATTCACTGTCACCACTGTTTCATCTGCACGGGTTGGAAGTGGGTCAGACGCCAGGTAAGTGCAGTTGACTCTGCAGTCCCTGTGTCAGCCCCAGCCTGCGCTCCTGACCCCCACTGATCCTAACAGGATGGATGGAGCTGAGCAAGCAAAGGGTGCCATGCAGGGTGGGTGCGCATTCCAGAAGCGAGAGGCATCAGCTCCTGCTGCCCGCAGGAAAAGCAAGTGAAAACCAGTGAAACCAAGCAGTCACACCCCATTTGTGTGGGCAGCTGCTCCAGCCGTGATGGGCTGTGCTCTTAAGCTTTACCTTTCTTGTGTCAGAAATCTGAATTAAAGGGAAAAGAGAAAAAGACAAGAATAAAGAGTGGGAGACAATCAGCCTGGCAGACAGTAACTGTACTGATGAGCAGCATGAACCCTCACCTGTATTCCACTATTAATGGAATAAATTAATAGAGATTGCAGATGTGGAAAGGCTTACTTTGAATCCAGAAGGTGCCTAATACAAATGTAGTGTGAATTTACACTTCCCGCAGTCACAATGCCTTCAACAAGGCTAATGGAGATCCAAGTCAAATAGAACTACCCTCCACTTTGGTGCAAATATGTGCTTTTCTGTTGTTTAATTTTTAAGTATTATCTCTAAAATGCTCTGGGAATTTTCAAAATTCAGTTTCACTTCATTCTTCATTCAGCAAACATCCTTTCCCTACCTGTGCTCTTCCTACAATTGGATATTTAAGTTTGTATTGCTTTGTAGTTTACATCACTACAACACATTAGAAATCATTTGGAGAATACAAATTATTAATTGCCCTCACATATAGACAAAAAACCCCGGTATACGACTTATTTTCAGAGTAGTCCTCAAATAAAGTGTTTCATCTGAAAAAAATTTTCTAAATATTTAAAGTATTTAACACACACACATATATATATAAAATATTTTAACTATATATTATGCATTTAGATTCTTGAGCCAGAGAACTAGACAGGCAGTTAAAAGGTGGGATGCCTTAGAGTTTGAACTACCAGCACTCTTTAAAAATCATATGCAGAGATACTTAAACCCCCCCGGCCATAACATACAGTTTTCTAGAAGTCATCTCAGCAGATGGGTGGTGATCTTTTATTATGGAAAGCATTTTGGCTTTCTGGTACACTGTACTGCTGAAGCAAGGTACAAAATAAACCCAAACCTTAGATGTGAAATCCCCATTTTCAAAGATGAATGGAGAAAGGAGAAGCAAAAATCCCTAGTGGCATTTTTCTGTGTTTAATAACTCACTGGTAATCTCTTCATCATCCAAGTGATGGTAATCCCGCCTCTCCCTCTCTAGGGCTTCCAGTGGCGAGCTGCAGCTCTCCACGCCGCAGTGACACCCCTCAAAGCCGCTACGGCCCGTCATGTTTTTAAATTCTCGGTTTTAAGCCACGTGTTGCCCGGTACGGCCAGCCCACAGGTGAAACAACATGGTGTTCATCCAAATCCCTCCTTCCCAACTGGGTTGCTGACAGCGGGGTGGTTTTGCACTTGCTGTTCCTCCCGGGTACTGGTGATTTCTGTGTTTTATTGCTCTGATCTCTTCAACTCCTTCTTACTACAAGTACATTTCTGAGAGAAGCAGCAAGCGCAATGGTCAGTGTGAGCAGAGGCTGTGCAGGGTTTGGTACTCGGCTTTTGAAAACATGGAGTTTTGAGGAAAAGAACAGAACAGGAATGATCTCGCACTTCTTTCCTGCTCCAGAGTTTCATCTTGCACCTGGCTGCTCACTATGAAGGCTTCCTGACACAGGGTCCATCACCTTGCCCTGGGTTCTTCCCAATGTCTTTCCCCAGTGGATACTGAGTATTTTAAGAATCTGAAAGCCTCTGGGTAGTTTGTGCACAGAGAAAGGATGTCTACCTGGGCAGCTGTCCACTCCCCAGGGCCAGGGCTGGCACACAACACCAACCAGCCCAAACCCCTTTTCGTGAGGGATGCCCCAGGGCCCGCCCAAAGCAAGAGCTGTAGAAAGACCACTGGCTCTGGCACATCCCCATGCAAAGGGGGATGGGTCTGTAAAAATTAGAAAAGTGAAAAAAATATAAAAAATAGCACAGCCTGGACTTCCTCGGCAGCTTCTTTTCACAACTCAGGAAAATTCTGAAAGCAGATTTTCTGAGAGCTGTCATTGCAGTGAACCTGAACCACAAATAACTCCACAGCTGTTGCACTGGAGATGCACGGATTTAAATCAAGAGAAGCAATTCCTCTAACTTCAGTATTAGGGAGAATCACAGAGGTATTCTTCTCCCACCTAGGTGGTTCCTGCAGGTTTTCTCCCAGGAAAGGATAACCTAAAACATCATTTCCCCATCTCCAAAATCACAAGAGTATAACTTTTTTTTAAAAGAATGTATTCAGTTTTTAAAATTTAGCTTGTTTTCAAACTCCTTTTTGCAATAGCACTGAGGTCTAGAAATGCCTCCCCCTTTTTTAAAGTTAAAAACCAGATTCTCTCAGGTAGGTAGAATGTCCAAATAAGAAAAACCAAAAAGGCACATTATAAGACTTGAAGAAAACATAACAAACTAACAATACTGAGTGCATCTACACCAGCGTTTCAGTTTTTTGAGGAAAAACCTCTCAATTGCTCCCATTTGTGCTGTGCTCCCATTGCAAAGAGGTCTCAGAGCACACGAACAGGCAGCGACCCACTGAACAAGACCTAAGGCAAAACAGTCACCCTTCAAAATGCCCCAAACACGGCTGCTGGGTCCTTGGCACCAACTGGTTTGCTCTCCAAACCGCATCCCACCTGGCCACCCTTACTGCTAAGGCACATGGAGCCACTGTCTCCTGGGGTCCCCCCCACGGCTTGCTTGTTCCCTGCTGTCATCCATCAAGAGTCACTTTATGTTTCCCGTCTCCATGCCCATGCCCAGAACAGTGTGAATTTCGCTGTGCATCCCTTTACACGGGAGAACAAAAGCACAGGCCTGATTTATCACATTACCCTCTGATAAGCCCAAAGGATTAAGAAAATTAATTGAAAGGGTTAATATGCATCCGTAACAGGCTATCCTGGTTATGACATTTAGCTTCCCTGCCACAAACGAGTTATCCGGTCTCTTCTCTAGAGTAGAGGTAAATGTCAACAGAGATCAACAATCGTGTTATAAATATACAATGCGCAATTTCTTTCCTCCTGCTGTTTTGAAGCACTGAAACTGCTTTAGATGACAGGCATGAATACTTAAAAACTTTTGGAATAGGTTTTCCTGAATCCTCCTAAACTTTTAATAACTTGCAAATTGTGCTGTCACCCACAGGACAGCACCAGAAAGGTGCCTGTGCCAAATAGCAACAGCCAAAAACCAGCTCCTCTTTCACTGCGCCGAGCAGGTACCATTTCCCACAAAGCAGGCATTGTACCTGTTGGGTGTCAATTTGTTACACCCAGACAGTGGGGTATTAAATGTAAAAGAAAATCTGCAGAAAAGATTTCCCAGTTCAGTGAAATGTTACAGAAAGCTCTCAGTTCTAACGACATTGGCTTCTCTCGCTTGTCCGAGAAAGCACACAGAGCCCACACAGGATCTGCTTCCACACGGGAAAGCAGGATCTGCTTTACAGTAGGCACACATGTGCTAGATAGCTGTTGTTTACTAGGTCATGTTGATTTTGCTTTCAGCTATGTTTTCTTAGGCACCCACGTCTCTTCATGTAGGAGTGCCTTAGAAATTACAAAATATTACTCCCACTCAACATGCACTTGTGTATGTATACACTGGGTTTGTGTGTACACAGCTACAGAGATGCCCACCATAAACAAACATTTGCATCCATAAGCTTCCAGAAAAACAAAGATATTTCTCCATCCTTTCATAGGAAAGGACTGCACCTGATAACAGCAAGAGCTACACCCTCCCTGCTTTCATCCACTCCCCCCATCCCAACGGTACTTTCGGATCCCAACTCCTCTGTGCCTCGCTTCCAAAGGGACCACACTCAGGCACAGCTTTGTTGGCCACCTCTCTCCTGGGGTAGACAGAGGAGCAAAAGTGGATCCTGCTCTGCTGAAAGCCTTTCCCTGCAGTGCTACTCACTTGCAACTCAGCATTTCCCCACAGAGGGGCCTCCAAATGCATGGATAATTCCACTCTATTCCTTCCCTGCCTCTGAAGCATCCCTTCTGCTAGCTGTGGAAAAGCCCAGTTTCTTGGAAAGCAGCAGATTTTTGCTTAAGATAGGAATTCCTGTTACAGAAGCTGTTCCCAATAAAGCCCTTCCCTTCTGCCACAACCTCCACCCCAGTTTAGCAAATTCACCTTCCTGGAAATGCCTTGGCTACAAACACAGCCCTAAGAACAGCCCTTGTGACATTTTTTCCCTTTACTACGTGAACTTTCCACTCGCCTAAATCTTCCCAACAAAAGCCACCGCACAATACAGACAGAGGAAAGGAAAGCAGCACTTTGCCGGAGGAGCAGCGCAGGAGGCAGCCGGTGATCCATCGGCACACGTTTTGGCGTGGAGCTACCTTGCACATAGATTGGCGAGACCATAATATCACCTACCCAAAGGATTCACCCCACCCTGCACTCAGTACCCCTTGTGCTCCCCACCTCGCTGTCACCCCAGGCTTGTTTAATTTCATAAGCAATGGTTTACAGAAGCCACGCAGCAGAAGTTATTAGTGCTGCTTTGGTATGGGGAAAATCTCATTAACGTCAGCAAAAGGAGGAAGAGTTCTGAAAAGCTCCCAGCTAATTTGCTTTCTTTTAATTTCTTGCAATTACAGTAAGCAGCATAACGCTCTCCCAATAAATGAGTCTTTAGTATTGTGGCAGCAGCCTTCTCCCCAATCCGTTTTCGCTCACACTTTTAACCCTTTCCTAGATTTCTGGAGAGCAGAAATGACTGTGAGGTGCACCTTCCCAGAACAAATAGACTTCAGACATTTCCAGTAATTTATCCACATGGTGGAAAGTCCCTGTTTTGGCTGTGCCTTTTTTTTCTTTTTTAATTTTTTGCTTTGCAGCCATCACAGCAGTACTGAGCCGGTACTTCCCACATCCTTTACTTGGTCTAAATTCAGTTTCTCTTACAGTAAACACAGTTCCTAAAGGCTGCAATCCAGTTCTTTTCTGAAGAGAGGTTCAGTGTAGCATATCCCACACACTGGCTGATTTTTAAAACTCGCTATGTGATCTATTTTCCCTTGCTGCTTCGAAAAGTTGAAGAGCAACAATTCTATTTCAGACTCCAACTTATTATTTTTACTCCACTGTAAAAAGAGATTAAAAAACCCGAATAATGTTGAAGCATGTTTAAGCATACAGTCTGGAGGGTAGTAAGAGAAGAGGATTTTGGTTTACTTTGTACCAAAAAAAAAAACAACAAAAGGCAAAAATTATCCTCTCTATAAAGTAAAACTGGATTGATTTTTCAACCACCAAAAATGTTACAATAAAGCCAAACCCCAAAATTTCATTTATTTCATTTGACTCATAGTGGCACGTTTTCAATTAGAATTAAAGAAAAGGGTTTTTTGGGGGGTTGTTTTATTTGTTTGTTTAGTTATTTTTTTGTTGATTTTTTGGCTTTTGGTTGTGTTGGTTTGGGTTTTTTTCACCCTCTTTCCCCTCCCCCCCAAAAAAACAAACTCGGAGAAGTAGAATTTTGAAGGAAATCATGTTCAGATTAGCCTTACATGGGATCACTTATTCACATCAAAAAGATACAGGAGTCCAAACACTATTATTAATATTATTATTTGATGGATCTTTCAGTCAATAGTTTTTTGGGTTTGGTGGGGGTTTTTTGTTTTGTTTTTTTTTGTTGTTGTTTGTTTGTTTTGTGGGTTTGTTTTTTTTTTTTTAATTCTCAGCTGTGGATTCATCTAAGAACACTAGCTTTTCATTTAAATTAAGTTCCAAACCATCAAGGCTCCAACCCAAATCTTCAAAGTATCAACCCTAAAATATAAAAAAAAAATTTCCCAAAATACGGAAGAATCTGTTATTTTTACACACACACACACACACACACAGACCAATCAACATTTTTCACCCATTCCTATGGCAGCACAGAGGGAAGCAAGGACAACAGGAGCCCCTGGGAGGGAGAAGGCATTTGGAAATCTCTCCCCAGATCCCACCAAACATTGCAAAGGTCCTCCATCAGAGCATAATGCAGACACTGGAGTGGAGAGAAGGGATGGATCAAAGCAGCATGAGAAATTTCTTGCCCTGATAGTTAACAGAGGCCTCTCCACAACAAAAAATGACCTGCCTGTCCTAGGGCCTTCACAAATTAAGAGGAAAAAGCATGTCCTGGCACATGCTAGAGTACACTGATTTTTTTGCAGAGCTAATCAGCACACCAGTACATATTAAAAACCCCCTACTGTATTGATTTAAAATAACATTACATAAGGAAATTGGGTGGTTAGTGAACTGATATTTGACTAAAACCTTTGCTGAACACATTTCAGATGAGGGAAGCTTCTTGCACCGATTTGCAAGTTGCAGAAAACCCCACTGCTGCCAACATTTGAAAATAATTAAGTAGGACCTTTGTTGTTTGTGGAAAGAAAAGAAGCCAATAAAGACATTTTTAGCTTCTTTGAAATGATATTTAATGATCACAAGCTTCTTGTATGGATAAAACTGTGCCTGCACAATGAAAAAGTGTGTCCACCACTACATACAGACATGCACCAAGCCCTTCACTGAGAAACAATTCCTGCATCATTTATAGTTACTTTATGTACTTCATAATGTATGCATGGATGAGCTAAACCAAATGCAAGATACTTAAACTGTCTCATTTGTCCAGGCCAGTCACAATCACACAATTAAAGGATGACCATAAAAAATCCCTGACTCAAACAAGAAAATTAACCTTCTCCTTCTGTTCCCTGTTTGTTAGAAATGTGCCCCCCCCCATTTGCAACTGAAATCCAGGAGTGATGGGAATTTTTAAAACAAAAAATTATCAAAAAAATCTGAAGTGGGCCAGGAAAAGCAAACTCAGATGATTTCACTGGATAAACCCCAGCACTGGTACCCCAGTAGAAGCTCCCACCAGGAACCAAACACCAGTTCAAGTTTTCCTCTTGTTTGTGGAGACATGAAGATGTTAGAAACACAAGTCTTTCCTTCCACTCATCCGCACTCCATCCTGACAGCATTTTAAAATCACTCTTGTTTAATCTTGAAAACATAGAGCACTGAACAAACATCTTCTAGTGGTGCAGTCAGTGCCCTTCTTGCCACTCCTTCCTTCCCGAGACCCAGAGCTTCTGAGCTGCCAGCAGCATTAGAAAACCCGTTCTGTTGTACAGCCAGAAATTTCTGCTCTCACTCAAAACACTGAGCTCGCTGTGCTCCTAACAAAGCTGTGTTCAAAACAAGCGCTGGCATGTGCATTTATGTGAGATGACTGAATGGCCCTGCAGGTTGATAAAAGGTTCTGGAGTCTTTCACATACAACTAAAGTCGTCAGCTTGAACCCAACCCATATCAGTGGTGTCTGAAACTGGCTGCAGCAGGAAGACTGCTGCTGTCCTATCTAACAGAGTTGGTAGCATCCCTCTAACTCCTGGAAGACAAATATACATGCTGTTTGATGTGCTTTGCACGGTGAGGGCAAGACTCAGAAAGGAATGAATTTTGAACCTCTTTTTTTTGTCCCACCAATGCAGCCTGCAGTGGCGGCTGCCACGCTCTTTAACTAGATACAAAGCCTGCCATGGACTGTGATACACCCTCCACAGCTAAGTTTTAATTGAAAATATCCTCTACATTACCATTTCATACAGTCCCACAATTATCTACCACAGCCTTGTGAACTTATGGATGACATATGTCTCCAAGAAAACATGCTGGAAGAATCCATTCCTTCCATACCAAACAACGAAATCCTGAAAAGGTTAAATCTGAAGATCAGCCCTGAAGAAGTAATACATAACAAGAATACCATCCATCTGGAATCTGCCCTTCCCTCCATATCCCAAGACCAGGACCAATTCTGCCAGTCAGCTTTCCCACGGGAGCACAATATTAGTAAACTCAATCTGCCACAAAAGATAAACATGGATACATAAATTCCCCATCCCATTTGTTTGCATATAAATGCTTAGTCTGAATGAAGCCAAACCCCATCTCTGCTGAAACTCCCTCCTGAGAGCAAAGGGCTCAGAACCCCACAAGATGTGGCAAATCCAATTGTAAAGTCATACTGAAATAAAGCATGGTTTGGATTATACCTCACTTTACTGGGATCTTCAAACCTCCTATGGGCACTCAGAATGGTCTGGTTTTAGCCCATTTTTGCAGCCTCACACTGACCACTTTAAAAATCTAATTAACCTGGTGACAAGTACTCCCTAGAGTCTACTTTCTGAACAGTACCAAACTGGTTGTCATCCTTTACCAAAATGATGGATAAATAAAGGGTGATGCTCCCCGTGTGAGCCACAGGCTTTGCCCCTGCCTCGCTGAGGTGGCAAACCCTGCTGGCTTGCTCCTGCTCACAGAGACCTGCACAAGCTCAATAACACCATTGATTTTGTTTGTGAAGGCAGAGAGAATCCAATTTTAAAAAGCCACATTGATTCCCACCCATTAAAAACAGAGCAAGCTGCAGCATTTGCTAAATGGATAGAAAAAGACTGAGGTCAGGGTGGAGGGGTGGGATAATGTCATTACCCTGAGCTTGTTCTGAAGGACAGGGAATTAGAAAAACAGACAACAAAATAGTAACGGTTTGAGTTTATATTATTTGCTGTAGTTTCTGAATTACAAAAATAGTGAGTCAACAACAAGGGAGTGCCCGGGAACAGTGACAACGGATGCACAACGGAAGGCATCCAAGAGCATGTAGCTGTGATTAGTTGCATTTGGAGCATGAAGACATACACGCACACAGCAAAAGAGGGCACAGACACAGGAACTGAGAGAGAAGCCCTACGAGTATCTGCAAGGGCCCTGTCTGCTTTTCAGTTCTTTGTTTTACCACATTAAACAAACAGAGACATCACACAGGTCACTGAGGACCTTCCTTCTGCAACTGTGGCCCCAGCTGCACTGCGCACAAACCCTATTATTATTCTCTAATGGCTGCACCTTTTGGACAATGATTCAGTGTTTTGGGGTTTTCCCCCCCTCCTTTCATGCAGTGACACTTAGTCTTTTGCTTCATTTTATGTTTTATTTGCACACTCTTGAAATCTTCATGTAGTGACTAAAAATTCATGAGGCAGCCATAAGTAGGAGCCTCCGCTTCCCTCCCCCCTCTTTTTCTAACCGTAGCAAGCAGTTAAGTAGGTACTGGGCATAAATCGGTGCTGCCGCAGCAACAAGAGGGTGGGAGAAGCTACGGATGGGGAGGGAGACGTTGCTGCAGCAGACTGTTGCTGCCTCAGCCGGTTGGGCAGATACAGGTCTTGGGTACCATGGCTCATCAATGCCCAGCAATCACATCCCAGAGCACAGACACGACGTGGTGGCCGTGCTTCAGCTCCGCCCTGTGCACTGCCCAACCACGAGCCTGCCCGTGTGTGGCAGGGCAGTCATTCATCTCCTCAGCTTCAGTCCAACAACGCAAACAGGCAAGTGCTTGCTAGCATTAGTGAGGCTTTCGTAATTGGTCCCAGCTGGTTAGTTGTAACATGCCTTGTTGTTGAGCAACTACCTGGTAACGTTCTCAGATATCCCCTGGTTGCATAAGGAGGGTTAATGTCTTTATTACTTATGGGCTGCCACCAGCCTGTGTCACTCTCCACAGATCAGAAAGCCTCTAAGCTCGTGGTCAGTCAGGGCCTCGTTGGAAAGTCTTGTGCCAACTTCAAGAAAAGCAAGCTGTGACTGCAGCCAAAGCAGCCTCCTGCCCATTCTTACCAGGGTTCCTGCAGCATCTCAGTCCTCTCTCCCTTCTGGCTGCTGCAGGGTCTGCTGCCAAGGCCAGCTACCTGCCAGCTCTCCTGCCACCGTGCAGAAACCCTGGCTCCTGAGGATGTACAATCACAGCATGGCAGATGTTTCAAAGCATTGTGAAGAAAGGTACTCAGTGCCCGGCCACGCTGCCGATGAAAACCACTACGGCAGCAAATACTATAGTTTGGCGCAGCTCCAAAACTCTAAGCATGACACAGTATCAACCAAATGCACTCTTTCAAGTGTGGAAGGGAAAGGTACAACAGTGTGGATCTCTCAAAAGGCAAAAGCATGGAGGATATATAATGGAAGTGATTATTTCTCAAGATACTTGTGTACAATACCAATGGCTCTGAAAATTTCAGCCAGAGTTAGCAACCATCCCACTCCCCCAGCCCTCACCTGCCATGCAATCTGACCCACGTAATACAGCAAGTCAGGGACATTTTCTGCCAAAAACCAAGCAGTCCCCTTTTTTCTGCTCTGTCACTGGGCTGCTGTGACATCCCCCTTACAGAAGCAATGACTAGAGTTATATTCTGCACATAAAATTCTTACATGACTTCAAATGTCATTGTGTGAGCAGTAATCAGATCCTGTTGCCCCAGGCTAAGGTAAAAGCTGTAAGTGTGTCTAGGATCTAGAGCTTCAGGGTTGCTCAAAAGCACAGACCTTCAACTGCAAATAAGCCTCTTTAACTCCCATGTAAGACCAAAGCATAGAACTGGGCTGCAAGGAGCGGTCTATGTGGCTGTATCATCTACTGTCTAGAGCAACACTGACCTTTACCATCCTCGTTTTTCATCTGAGCCAACCTCTCATACCCTGGGTTTACTCCTGCTTCTTTTCTCTCCAGCTTCTACTCTGGCTGCCCTTCAGAGCCTGAGATGGGCACCAAGGTGCTAGGAAAAGATCCTCACAACTCAACGTGGGACAGACACGCTGCACTTCTTGAGCTGCTGCAGTGAAGTGGCTGGCAATTCCTCACTTCTCTGATGAGGCGGTTGAAGGCTTGGGCTTGTCCAAGGTCCACTCAACAGCACCCCAAAGTAACAGGGGGTCTGTTAACTGTGTCTGGACACTCAGCTGCCAAACACTGCAGATGGATCCTTTTCCTAAGACCTGAGCTATCTCCCCATGCATGCCCAACGCCTCCAACAACCACACATGAACGGCAAACACCTCGCAACGCTTCATACCCATTACTACCATTCCTCATTTTAGAGCAGCAATTCAACACAGGCTTTAACATTACCCATGGCTCTGAAAGCCAAGAGGGCCATTCATATAAGCTTAATCTTAGTAACTCTTGCTAGATCATAGGTACTGAGGCTGGAAGGTAATTCTCTAAATCCAATGTAAATGTTTAAAGTTTATTCCCAAAGGATTTATGTAGACATAAACATACAGATTAAAAACAAGCAAGACTTCAGAAGCTTTTTACTACCTTCTAAAGTAGCCAGCCACATGGATATTTTATCTCTCCTTTTGTATCTGCTTTCTTCTAACTGCACAGTTCAGAGACTTCATACAGATCAGAGGCAGAGTTCAGGCTAGCACTGACAATTTCATTAGAAAAAAAAAAGGCAGAATTGTGTTTTCTTATGTTCTCTTCTCTTTTATTGCTATTTTCAAAATGAAGAACAGACCCTACCAAAGTGCTAAGGGCTGAAAACATAACTCTAAATGATACAGGAAATCCAACTTTGTGCCAATCCATTTTTATCCTCTCTTTGTGGCCATAACAAAGCTGAGAACAAGAGCTAAACAACAGAGAAAAAAGAATAATTTCAACATAATTTTTTCGCGGAAAGTAACATCGGTGACAATAACAAGAATCCATTCAAGAGACAGAATGTTATCTTCCAACCCAGTTAACATGCTTTTCTTTCTGTCGTTCATTATGTATCTTACACACCAAGGTGCATTTTGACCTCACTTAAAAAGGAATACATTTGAAGCCACCACATCTCTGTATGCATATTGGCACTCCTAAGTAAAACATGGCCCATGCTACCTTTCCCTTCCCTGGTCCCTCACACACCTGCCAAGAGGAGATAGGTTATCAAATGAGCCTCCAGAAAAGCATTTCCAGAAACAACAATATGACTACCTTCTGCTTTTGCTCATGCTTCTGCAGCCCTCCAGAATCCAGTCCACTAATTTAAGGGGCTAACAATGGCAAGAGTTGTATTTTTGACAGCTATGCAGATGAGATCACTTAGATAAGTTTTTATTTTTTATATAGGCCTTCACCATTACTTCCTTTTACCTACCGAAATCAACTGGCAATATTTCATCATTAACTTTTTAGCACAGTAACCAGCAAATTCAGCTAGCCTCAGCTGAACCCGTTTAACTTTTAGATTTCATCTGTCCCTCTTGATATTGTTGTGAGCATCAAAGAAATATTCCATTTTCCTCCTGGATGACTATTCTCTGTTTTCAGTCTCCCACGGGCAAGTAAAACACTCTTACACTAAACATACTGAAATTTCTCCTAACTCATCAGATCTTCCTTTCACCCTACTAACCTAGACTTTGAGTGCAAAGCTCTGCATAGAAGCAACTGGTTGAAAAAACAAATTCTTACCATGGTGGATCCAAAAAAAGGCCATCAGCTTTCCTTCTGTACGCCAGCTGTCACATTAACATGCGTGCTACCCCTCGTGGTCATATGCACCATTATACTCTCTATTACCCTTTTGTTTAAAGGCCTCAGCCACAAAAATCCTTGTGCACTAGGTGGTGTAAACACAGCCCTGCTCCAGCAAACACAGCATCCAAGGAGAACAGCACAAGGTAAACAGACACCTATAGCCCAAAGACTGGAGAGTACAGGGAGAAAACATTGTGTTGCTCAGCAGTATTACCACAAGCAATCCAACCACACTATTTGCCCCTAAAACATAACTCATTACAGTACTGCTCCTCCTGAAGTCAAATTAACTGAGACATTGTTAACTTCTCCTTGCCTGCCTCTGTGTGAGCTTGACCATCAGGTGCTGGAGCACTCGATTCTCCTTCTCCTCTAGACGCTTCAGCTGATGACCTCCCTGGGCTCAGAAGCTGTGCCATTCACCAAAGTTATCTGCAAACTGTCCATAAAACTTTTGCCACTTTTCACGTCTTAACAAGCCGATTCCCCCATATCTACCCTGCCTCTGTCCCTGAGCAGCAGCCTTTGGAAAGAAACAGTAGGTTTGGTAGCGTACAGAAATCTGCCGCTCCCCAGTTAATGCAAACCATTAGAAGCAGGGACAGAGGGGACAGAACCTGGACATGCACCCAAGCACTGATCCCACACAGTCACAGCAAAATAAAGGCAAAGTAAATGCAAAACTTGTCCACACAGAACGACTCATGTCTGTAAAATTAAAACAATATCTGCAATTACTTCTGTCCTTCAATAAGCAGAAAATAGAGGTCAAGCTGCTGCTCAGGGACTCACGGATTACCTTCTAGCCCATTGCAGGAGAGAGGCACGGTCCTGTTTGGAAATCAGCTATCTCTGGTCTTGAAGTCTCCAAATAGTAAGGAGAGTGAAACTTCATCTTCTTTCCTCCCACACCTTTCCTTATATGGGAAACAGTAACTTCCAGGTAGCCATGGCCTGTAAGAGGATTCCTCCTCTGCCTTCCCCTCTCTCAGTTCCTAGAGCCACTTCCTTTTCACTGATTCCTCTTAAAATTGTCAATCTCTCACAGGATATATACATGGATGCCTCTCTTCCGCGTTCCCTTTCTCCTTATAAAGCACCGCAGAACAACTATTGTATGATCTGGCCTAAAAGGCAAAGGACATTGCCTTGACCTTTCTCCTTAAACAGGTAACAGCTGTGGCTCTAACTCAGCTTAAGTCAGGCCACAAGATTAGTGTTTTTCAAGCAAGATAACCGCTCTCAGCTGTTGAGAGTTCCTCGTTTTCCCCACCATGACCTGGAGAAGGAGGTCGTTACTGACCCCCCCACCTGAGAACAAGGTGCCTTTACATTATCTTAGGCTAATTTGAAGCACCAGTGCAGCAAATGGCTTGAGAAAATAGAAACTGGGGACTGGAATCACGTCATTCGGGGGTCTGAAGCTGGGGAATGTGTAACCTCATACTAATTGTAGCATCTTCAGGTAATTTATCTCTTCTAGTAATGACTCATCCATTTATAAACCAACGTCAGTCACTTTTCTAACCTCACTGCTAATAAGCAGCAGAGCAGTAACACTTTCCAATCAGAAAATGCTCTTCAGTTTGTAATACAGCTTTCCAGTACCACTGTGCTGTGGCCTAAAACTTGTGAACCTAATGAATGCACAGACATACACAGTAAGCTTCCTCCATGTTACATTTACATCTCTTGCCTGCAGTGAGCAAATGTACAGAGGGAGGTAAAAACCTGATAGGATTTAAATACATGGTGCTTGAGCAAAGCATCCCTGAAATCCTGTGCAAACTGTGTTGCTAATGCTTTTTCATAATCAGAAGTGCGGATGATGAATCTTACTACTCATAATTCTTCTTATTTTCACACTTGGAGGACCGATCTCATGCCAACAGCCCCTTACCTCATTCTGCTTTTCAGCAGACACCACTGCCATTGCCCAGCTACTGCCCTGACTCAAACAGGCACTGAAAAAAGTGTAGGAAAGCACAGAAAATGATGCCAGTGTGTGTAACCACAGTGCTTTCGCCTTCACTGGCCACCTATTGCTTGAGTAACATCTGTGGGTCACCACACCACTGTTCCTATGAGCTGCTGCTGCTGTTCTGTCATTGGAGCCGTAAAAAAAAAGAGCACCCTCTCCCTGCTCTATTTCCTTTGCACTTGGTGAGGAAGTGACTTGAGTGGGAGGAAAGAAAGAAGAGCAAACACAAAACCACAGAAGTAAGCAACCAGGAGCAGAGACCAAACTTTATGCCTTTCATACACATGCAAACAGCAGACTCTGATTGCAGCAGGCTCTTGCTGCAGCCCTGCCAACTGTACCGTCACTCACAAGTATCGCTGCGGAATCAACTGCTTGTCACCGTAATGAGCCTGGTTACGCCCCAGCCCCAGATCTGAGCGCAGGTATCCTCACCAAAACACAGTAGGTCTTTTATGTACTACAGAGATGGAGTCTGAAGCGCTACTGCCAATAGCTGGAATAGGAGGGGTTTGATTTCTCGTAGGTAAAGCTAGCCATTTGTAGCTGTTTCAGACTTGACTTGGTACAGTAAATACAAGAGTGACCTTGATTTTTCACATCATTTCACCAGGCTGCAGCCTTAAAAGGACTTACTGTGCTTACAAAGCTGGAGAGAAGAAAAATAGACAGCAGGAAATCCTGTGAGAGGCTTGTTTTGGTGATGATGTGAGAGAAACAGTAGCAGGAGAATTAAAAAAAAAAAAAAACCCAAAAAAAAGTAAACTCAGGAACACCTGCGGCCAACCTACAAGTGGGGAGACTGACTTCCAAGCCACTCCCTGATCCTCCCAGCTTTATTGAAACTAGTGTGGCAGCAAGTGTAGAGAAGGTAGGGATTAGTTTAGGATTCATTGCTAGGCTTAAAAGAAAAAGGTCGGTGATGTTTTTGTCAGGAGCTCCCAGATGACTTCAGGTGGTAGTACACGGACTGGTAAGAAGCGTATTTGTGCACTGCCTCCTTTTTGCAAGCCCTCGAAATAAGCACGTGGGAACTCCAGCTCAGCCTCTTTTGGAGCGTTATTTATTCCAAACCATAAAGTGTTGTGTTTGGGGAGCTCAGCCCCAGGCAGGGAACTACATGGCACTGGGTGGTGCAAATGCACACGGAGGGAAGGGATGCTTAAGCGGGAATGTTATGGAGTTGAGGGGGTGGAGGGGAAGGGAGGCGCAGTTCTCCAAAAGCACGCTCCTCTTGAGCTGATGTCGAGAAGGGTGAGTTGAGTTTGGGCAGGACACTTCTGTCAAAGCTGGTGGTTGGCCACTGAGCCCTCGTCAGCAGCCATGTCACTGCAGCTCTGCTCCTGCTCCTGTTCCCTGTCCACACAGCACTGCCTGAGCTGTGAGCAGCACCACTAAGCATGAATGGGGCTGCCTGCATCTAGAAGGCTGCCTTTCCCTCTGTGGGGATCACTGATGTGCTTAAAAGCTGCAGCAGCCTTTGGAAAACGCTCTTTTTTTCAGAAGCAAAATTGTATTTACCTTTTTTCCCCTACTTTTGTTTGCTCTTTTGCACCAAAACCAGAGCCCCTCACTTGTGGGGTCACAGCAGCTGGTGAAAAAGCAGTGCTTCCAACCCTGGTACCTGCCTCTGTCTGCCTTTCACGTACTCATCTCTGATCCACAACACCCTTAATGAATTGGTCGCTGCTGGTGGGCACACAGGTTCCTTCCTTTCCAGACGCCAAGACAAAACTGAGATCTGCAGAAGGAATAATTACTGTCAGCAATTATGTCAGTGCCCTGTCTCTGCCATATAGGAGCTGTTTTGAGAGAGGAGAGGGGACCAAAGGGATTGGCTCAGCATTGAGTTGAGATATTTGATTTTCCACTTCTCAGACACAGATGAAGCAAAAGGAGACAGCACGAGACTTCTCCCTTCCATGGCCTATCAAAGACCTCTCTTTCCCAGGGAAAGGTTCCCTGTCAGGTTCCTTGCAAACATGCCTTTGTTACAAATACTCTTGTGCCTGGAAGCACATAACTGGGCATATCTTATACACTTGGTTAATAAATAAACAAAACCATCCTGTGACAGACGGCCTTTCTGACTCTACACAGGGATGCAGGGCTCCTCTTGGAGCTGGAGCTGGACAGGGAGATGCTGCAGCATCACAGGGAAAGGGGCAGACCACTAGATTTGACAAGATAAAGGAGGGGCTGGAGTGTCTGCTCAGAGAAAAATAAAAAGCACCTAGGGAAATGGTGCAAAGGTTTCAACAGAGAAAACACTAGTGAGAGTCTAGTTTGAGGAGATTGTTTAGGCTGAAATACAGGCTTTTTTGTTTTAAATTAGACCCCAGATAGGGAGTTATTTTGGAATATACAGTGTGAATCTTCTGTTGGATGATGCACTGCAAGCACAATGCTGGTTTACCATCCCTGCTCCGAGGTGATTTATACACAAAGGAACTTGGCAAAGAACTATCTTTGCTTGAGCTTTGTAAAACCAAAAACCAACCTGGCCTGACTATCACAAAGATGGGACAAAGCCAAAAGCTTTCAGCTAAATATCTGCTGCCTTCCAAGACTTGGTGGTCAGGGTACAATGAAACTGAGAGTCAATCGATCCTGGTGTTGTTCTGAATAAAAAAAAACCCTACTGAATGTTGGTTCTGGAAAAACCAACTCCAGACTACAACTGTCCTTTGGAAAGAAATGAACAACTGCTTAAAATAGTATAGCTTGAAGTCTGCTTTCCTCCACAAAGTCTTCTGCAATGTATCGCCAGTTTTGCAAGCCTGCAGTCCTACCAGGGCTGATCATCACTAAGTAAAACCAAGCTTAGACTTCAGCAATGAACTCTGTGGTTTCACTCCAGTCCCCAGAAGAAACTTTCCTCCTCAAACCATCTAGCTCTCCTGCTCTTTACCTCAGAGAGGTAGAGTCAGTAAAGCAGTGAATGTTGCAGGTAGGACTGAAACAGACTGGCAGAGCAATGAAGCTCCCAGAGCTGCAAATGCAGTCAAGTCTGAGACAGAGATGTTTTTGCAAGTCCAGAATGGCTGAAGATTTTGAAATGTAAGTGCACTAACACTGTTATACAAGGACTTAACAGATGCCAATTCACTGAGTAAACAAATAAGCATAGCCTATCCCTGTGCCATTATAACTGCCTCATTTAAAGGGCAGTTTTGGCCAGAATGACACATACTGTGAGTCACATGATGGGGAAGAGGTTGTGCCTCTGCTCAGGAATTTATCCTGCTTTGGCTCCCTGTCAGCACAGCTAGAGGACTGATACCTGTCATGGCACAATGTCCGTGTGTGACAAGATGGACCCAGTTTAGCCCCCTGCACCCTCAGGACCTGCACTCACCCAGCTAAGCATGTACAGCCAGTTAAAAACCACACCTGCACACAGCCTCGCTACTCACTCTGTATGGGCGGTTGACAACATGCACGTAAGCCTTTATGCCTGCATATTTTCTTGCAGAGTCTGAAACTAGACTGATAAACACCTCTTCAAACTGATACTCAGCTTCATTCTCTGTTATCCAAACATTTCATCAAAGGCCACTTACCTACAAAGCAGACATCTCAACTCGAGCCAGACACGCCACATACCAAAGCCTTTTGAAAACAAGGAACCAAACCTACATTTATCCACTAATAGTGCAGGGGTGACAGCTATTATTTTATATCTGCAATATTTTGCAAAATTCTAAAAGACTTAAATCTCCTAAGGTGATTATGCCATTAATTAGCGAAACGCTATCATCCCTGAGGTGCCAACACAGCAGCTGTTTCAGCTGAACAGCAAAGAAAAGCCAAGAGGGCAAGGTAACACAGTGATAGTGCCCCCACGAGCAGCCCAACTGTTCCAAGCATCCTGGCACTGCCACCCCATGATAGGGGACCCACTCTGATTCCAGAAAGGGAGGACCACAGCTCTCCCCGCCACCCCAACCACCCCCACCTCCCAGAGGGCAATACTCCCTCTTCCACCTGGGTACATGAGTGGGGGCTCTATCAAAGGGGACATCTGCTGCAGCCTGAGCCCTGTATTTCTCAGATTATGGGTTTTCTCAGGAAGCTGTTCATACATAGCTTATCCACCCAGAAGGAATCTCTCTGGTCATTCATCCCTCTGACTGCAAAATCGAGACCACAGAGACTACCTCAGTGATCTCCCCTTCAAACTGCAGCGTGAAAAAGAAAAGGAAAAAATAAAATCCCAGGAAGATACCCCATGACGCAGCAGCTGTCACAGATTTTTGATCGGTTGCTCTGTGAATGGGGCTTCATTTACAGCTTAAGAAATTGTCTGGCTAAAACTGCCAGTTGCAGAGCCCCACTCCTGCACTGCGAGCTGGGCAGAGCAGCCTCCCATGGGCAGCTTCAGTTCCTCACACAGACACCTTCAGGCCACGGCTGCATCACCAGGTACCCCCAGGAAGGGTCAATGATCGGGCCCAGGCCGATGAAGCTGGTGATAAGGGACAAGACGAAGGACTATGGTGGCCGAGGGGACGGCTGGGAAAAGAAAAAGCAAGTTGTTAATAAAATATGGGGACAACTTAGGAATTTGCTCCCAAAAGCCCGTGATAAAACACCTCCAGCTGAGATCCAAACTCTACATTATATTCCCCAGTGCCCTGCCTCATCTTTCCTTAAATGCATGAGGCACAGGGCTTCTGTCACTTCTTTGGCATGACTGCTTACAGTCTGAAAGGTTTTACTACTCCGAGGAAGCTTTTCCTTCACATTCAGCTTAAATGTGCCATTTTTTGAAGTCATCCCCTTGTCTTTTATACTCTAACAAGCAGAACAAGTGTAAATTAAATGGAAGACACATGAAATCTTTATAAAGCCCGGTGTTTCCCCTAGCATGGAAGTTCCTTCTCTTTGGAGTGGAAGGGGTCTTCACTCTGTGCTGTACTTTTCCCTATCAGAAAACGAAGAAGAATATAAATTTTCCTCATGACTTGAATTTAGCTTAATCAGCAGCCCCCTGCTGATGTAATTCAACCCAACAAGATTTTTCTTTTTTTTTTCCTGGTGAGCTGCTGCCCTTTTTCCCTCCTCCCACCAATTCAGGCATGGAAAACAAGGGAGGAATTAGACAGACAGAACTTATTATCTATCAAGCTGTAACTTCAGACTGGGCAGGAATAACATTTAAAATATAAAAAGCAAATTTTATCGAGCCTTTTCCTCCCCAGAGACTGACACAAAAATATTCCTTGTTTGTCGCTGAGAATGAACCATTTTTCTCTTTCATTTCTGTTTTCTGTCACATATTTCATTTTGGCTGCCCCTTCTGTCTTTCAGCTAGGGACCTAGGCTGCTAACGCAGAATCACAGATAACTCAACAACAAAATGCCTGTATTATCTTTTTTTTTATTATTATTTTATTTCTAGTCTGCCAGGTAATTGCAACCCTAAAAGCTTTTGCATATTTACCACAGGAACATGTCTATCCTGGAGGATGGGACTGTCATCAGGTAGAATATTTCATTTAATAAGCGTCCTCTGAAGTATAAACTAGGGTTGGGGATTTTTTCCTGGCCTCCTTCAGAGCAAAGGACAAGCAGATAAAAATCAGCTGCTGCAGTGCTACACTCTCAAAGTTCCTGTTCCTCTGAAAATTAACTCTTTCTGAGCTCAGAGTTCAGGTAGGCTTTGCCACCCTGAAGTTTAAAAGTAGGAAAAGGGTCTGTTATCAACTCCTGTTGGCTTTTTGTCCCCAGTCCTACCCACATATAAGACAGATTTCTTTCCTATTTACAAACAGAGCAACTACCCTGCTTTTCTGTAACCCATCTGATGAGCTGTGGATGCTGCCAGGACTGATTTTCATTAAATCAGTCATCAAGATGGATCGCGTTTTCCCTCTTCGTCTGTTTCACAGAAGTGCAACAATGAAAACATGGTCTGAACATTTCTAAATCTAGCTATTATCTAAAGATAAATTCTGTTCCCCCCTCCCACTATTTTCCCCCACCCCTGCTGTAGCAGAATTGCTTTCCTCAGTCCTTGTGATGTTGACTCAAGCTGACTGGTACCAAAGCGAAGGGCTGAGGAGAACATCTACAGAGAGACTTTGTGTCTTGGAGTCAAGACAGAGGGTGAGGATCACCTGCCAGGGGTTATGAAAAGAGGCTGCTTCGCTAAAACTGTTCAACAGAATGAAAAGGGATATAGCTGGTTCACAGGTTTCACTTCAGGCACACCTTCAAACAGGTCAGAACTTCATCCTAGCACATAACAAAGCACTGTGAGTGGGAATCAACAGACCACACCCGGTCCTCAGTCCAATACCAAATCACTGACAAGACTCATTCAGCTCTACCAACAGCTTCCCACATGGCAATAGGTGTTTCCAGCCCAGCCAGGCTGTCTGCTTGCTGGGAGGAGAGTTGACAGGAGCCAGCCAGAATACTCCCATTAACTCTAGCAAGCTGCACAGCCTGTGTGAAAACTACTCCCTGAGAACGCATCTTCTGCATCCACACAGTTTTCCTGTGGGTCAACCTCATTCTTGTAAAATCCCTGTTTTCACATATGAGTAAAGACTGGAAGACATATTTGAAATATGGATTGATTGTTTAGGTTAAAGCAATACTGACACCAAGAAGCTACATGCATTTACTTGGAATGGAAACATGGACTCTCCAGAGATGTCCCCTCATCTGCAAACACTCCCAAAGAAAACGAAGTACTGACAGAGGTGAAAGGCTTTCTAAATTGGAACTGGAAAACTCTATTTTTACAACACTTCATGACTGTTTACAATCTTACAATGGTTTTCAATGCAAGTAAATTCCAAGAGGTTAGGCCACCATTTTTTCCTATCACCAGCAAGCCATTCTAAGACACATCTTTGTTTAGGATTAAGGGATGACTTTCATTCCTTTGCCTGAATGTAGCAAAATTCCCATAGGTAAAATACTTCTAGTAATGTTACATAAGCCCAGTCTCTTACCTGTAATATCTGGATTGAAGGTAGGTAGAACACACAGCTTTAGACACATGGCTAGCTGAACCAAAGTCTATGACCTTGACCCTATATGGCTGTCGGGATGGGTCTACCAACATGATGTTCTCTGGTTTGAGATCAGCATGAATCAGTCCCAGGCTTTTCAGCTTCATTAGGGCAGTTGCTACCTGCTGGAGAATTGGTCGAATGTACTTAAGGGGCAAGGGACTGAATTTATTTTGTTTTAGGAAATCATAGAGGTTCTGCTCCAACATTTCAAAGACCAAGCATGTGTGATTCTTGTGCTGGAAGCACTCGTAAGCACGCACAAAGTTGTAGTCGTCCGCACTTTCCGTGCTCAGCCGAGCCAGGATGCTCACTTCAATCTGGCCTTGCCGGGCATAGGAAGGGTGGTTTTTTAGGATCTTGATAGCCACAATCTCATTAGTGCCACGTTTCCAGCATTTGACTACTTGTCCGAAGGTGCCACGGCCAAGAAACTCCAACACTTCGTACGTGTTGGTCATGGAACAGAGCACCTCATGTTGCACCAGCTGGTAATCCCCTTCACTGTTGGAACCACTGTTTTTGGAGGTGGCTGTGGAAGTGGTGGCGGTGGCTACAGTGGCCCCACTGGCATTGTTCTGAATCATTGGTGGATGCTCCTCGATAATCTGCACGCTGCTTGTGTTCTCAATCTCCTCACTCTTGCGCTTAAGTCCACATTTTTGGTAGGTGTCCAGAAGGCTCACAGTGCTGCGACGCATCAGGTTGTGTGGCCCGCCCAGCGTTTGCCCAGACACTGCAACCACACCAGAAGTGCTGTTGGCAGATGTCACCACGATGTGCCCCGTGCTTGCTGGGAAGATGATGGTCTGTTCGTAGGGGATGCTCGGATTGGGGATCTGGAGGGAGGCGTTGACGGCTGCTGCGGCGGCTGCTTGGGAGGACTGCACGTTCTTGCTCTGGCTGTAGACTTTGCTGTGTGTGCCGTACCCAGTCATATCCCAGTTTGAACTCGGCTCCACTTTCAGTTTCTTCACGCTACAGAAGGCACTTGACTGAAGGGTATGAGGAGAGAAAACTTGCACATGCGAGGCCATACCTGCAATACAACATCAGAGTGAAACCACAGCGTCAGGATGCCTTCCCCAGCTTTTTTCATTTGCTCAGTGGCAGGAAAGGGAAGTGGGATACAGGCTTCAGACACAGCACACACACACACGCAAAAATCACATTCTTCCAGAAATATGTATTCAACAGAAATAAAATACTATGCTCTGAATAAATCACTACCCCTGATTGAACTATACTAACAACATTCAAGATTTCTGCTCTCTTGCTCTCCCCCTTCTCATTTTTAATAACAGGAATGTACATGTTATTTTTACCTCCTCTGTCTAAAGAGACTCCTATTCCCATTGTCTCCAGGAATATATCTAGCTCTCTGGAAGAACTCATGTCAAATACTGCAAAGTATTCTGACTACAGAAGCCAAATCTCAAATCCTCAGGCTCATCCTATATTAAGCACTTTGGTGGATCTGACTTAAGCCCTCCATTTATTTCCATAAAACCACTGTGTAGCTTCTGGCCTGCAGAGAATCAAGATGGGACCAGGAGATGATACACTGTGACAAAATGGAGGTGCACGGATAAAGTTGAGAAGCCAGGGCAGAAGAAGAAGAGGATGTTTCAGATTGCTTGCCAAATCTGCGTGTGGGAATCGTGCACAATGCTGGTCTGTGCTCAGGAACAGTGGAGATGGGAGTTACACAACATGAGCTTCACTGTGTGCTCTCAGTTCTCCCAGATTTATAAAATTGTGTTCAACTATTCTTACTCAGAGTGACAATACCATCACTGGAAAGCTGATCCCCTGCAAATTAACGGTATTGTTAATGAAGAAACATACACATTAGCATGTGGCAGAATTAGCTCCTAATATAACTTTATTTTTAAAGAAAAGACCAAAACCTATTTTACTATGGCTTCAGAAAGGTTAATGATCTTCTAAATCTTTACTCAAAAAAAGCAAACACCAAAGAACAACCCCACAAACCACATAATCAAGGTGAAAATACAGTATCACTGAGACAGACTTACTGAAGGATTCTGAGTAATATTCCACTGTCACAGAAAATGTGTCTATTCAGGAAAAAAGATGAGGTCCACACAAAAAGGGGACATCTAAGTCCTTATTTGCTGCCAGCTTTCCCTGCCCGGTAGGGATAGTACCACTGGGGCAAAGGTATTGTGAAGAACACAAACCCATAGGGATTCCTAGGGAAGGAGTCAGTGCCCGACAGGAGTTAGAGCAGAAAGGCACAGCCTCCTTCACCCTTCTATCTGTCGTCAGTGTTTCTTTTTAATAAACCAGAATGACTAGGGAAGAAAAAGACAATGTGCTGAGCTGGCACCATTGCTGAATTATTAAGCACAAACATAACCTTGACTCGTTTTCAACTTTAAAAAGTTAAAAGCTGGATAAATTCTTCAATAACAAAACCACAACAAACTCTGCAATGCACATGGATGACTTCTTCAGGTGGAGGACTGACAGTATCTGATACTCAGCTCCCCTCCAGACAATTTTCTGGAGCTCATATAGGCTCACACACATGCATGAACTAATACACTCACATAGAAAAATATGAAGGTATTCTACACTCACAAAATTCAGTAGTATGGTGAAGCAAACAGACCTAAACATATCCAGTGCCCATTTTCTAGTTAATTCCCAGCTGCCCAAGGCCCGGGAACTGCTCAGGAGAGGGGTGCTGTGGCAAGCCAAAACCCACTATATATACTTACTAAGGAGGAAGGAACCAGCACAGCAACTATTCTAGTTTGCTTCAGCACCCCCACCTTCATCCCTGCCACAGAGATGCATTTATGAGGGAGGACAGGGCAGATGCAGAAGAAAACCCCCAGCGGGACACAGCGGGAAACCAACCCTCACCCCTGCTTGAACATGCCACACAAAACCCCGCTGACCCTGCTCTGACAACAAAGCCCTGCAAACTACAGTGTGCTCCCCTCTGCAGATGTGACCCCTGGCTCTAAGGGGATTTCTGACGCTGTTTGCTGTCATTCCTTTTAACTCTACTCTCAACCTCCTTCGCAGCAATTTCCAAGGTCCCTGCAACTGGGTACTCAGATCCCCTCCAGCTCCCTGCCCCTCTAAATACTTGCTCTCCTGCCTCCTGTCCACAGGGCAGTGCTGCCACGAAGGCTGTAGCATGTGGCATGTGGTGAGCTTGGAGAACCACAGCAGTATTACTCAACTTGTCATCCTGGACACAAGGATTGTATGTGAGTGAGCCAAAACTGTGTTTGTTCTTCCACTGATTAAGAAGAGTCACGGTGTTCCTTCCAGTACAGTACCAACCTGCCTGGAGAGAGTGGGGCTGGTTTGATGTATGTTTTCCCCCTGGACGCGAATAATGTAACAGATGTAATTGGTAACATATTGTGGACCTAGCAGAGGTGTAATTTATAGCTTTATGGCTCTCATTCCATGGTGTGCTTGAGCAATCTCTCTTCGTACAAAATAAAAAGGGAAAAAAATGACTGACGCAGAACGAGATGAGACGCTCTTCTCACACGCTCCTCTAAAGCCAACACGAAAAGACCGAGGCACCCCAAATTAAAGTCAAGGATGTGAAGTGCAGCAGCTGCAACTTTCTCAGTGCCACTGTAAAAATCAGGATAATTGCCACCATTAAGGGACAGACTTTCAACTGGTGCAAACTGGCAGTACTCCAGTTGACATCAGCTGACGCTAAAAACAAGGTCAGCAGTCACTCAACATTGTCAATGTCAGATGGCTGCCTGTGCCCATTGGTGAAATGAGTTGTTGTTAGGGACTGGTTTCCACATCAACAACCAGCCCCTTGCTGCCTCTGAAACGCTGCTGGAAGCCTCAGCAGAGGGACAGGAATGGGATAAAATCACTGACCCACACCGGTACCCCAAAAATGGAGGGTGTGGAGGAAGCAGTGCTTTCTTGTGGATAAAGGGAGGACTTTAGACTCTTGCTGCCACTTCCACTCTCCTCAGAGGTTATTTCCCATCACAGGACAGGTATTTTTTCCCCCTAAAAAAGAACTATGAAATATTCCTTCCATTCAAAATGATTTTCTCACGTTGGAGGTTTTAGGGAAGGACAACTCGGTGAGTTCTTCAGCATAGTCCAATACTAAGAAATTACAGGCTGACTGACAGCTCAGTGATAGGAAAAAAAGGCTTCTGCAGCAAAGTAATTTTTATTGCAAATTTGCCGGTGCAGTTAATGCAAGAAAAACACAACCCTAAATTTCTTAAGGACACAATCAAACTGTGCTGCTGGCACATTCTTTTTTTCAAAAGGATCTTTGCTCCATGGCAATAGCAGAAATAGTAATAAATGTGAATAAAAGTTGGATGGTTTGTTACAGGGATCAAATTCCTCATTACAGCCTGTAATATGATTTACAACTTCAGCCTTTTGATTACATAGGCTGACAACAGCTTGCCACCATGCCCATGAGGAAACAAGCCAGCAGTAATGGGGTGATCCATGCCAGCCCAGCCCAATGACACCGATGCTTCAGAGACAGTGGGGATGCCCCCAGGGAGCATCCTCACTTCTGGGGTCTTGGAAAGACAAGAGGGGCCACAAGCCATGGAGGGATGGAAAATGGAATGTTTCACTGGGGAGTTCTCTTAAACCCCCACTCCCAGGTCTGATAAGAAACCTCCTATGCAAGGCTGTGACTTTCATGTCACCTCCCTTCGCTTGCAGGAAGATCCTAGCAGTCACCTTTCCACTTTCTGCATGGAATGGCCCAAGGCTGGCACCCAGCTCCTCCCCTTTTTGCTCTCCACCAGGAGCGGAGGGGGTGAGGATAGTCAGGTCGAGCAGCTTTACTCACCGAGCACTCCCGCTCACCTGAAGCCCAGCTCAGCAGCCCCACCTACACTAGCAAAAGCTTTGGCTGGACTAAGGCAAGTGGCAATACTGGCTGAGCTTGGTGCCTGCCTCGCCAGGGGTGCAGGGCAGCCCCCAGAGCCTCACTTAGCCAGCCAGGAGTCCAGAACAGCTAAATACTCATTCTGATGAGTGCAGGTCTAAGTTTTATATCATCCCAAGCACGGCGAGTTTCTGGGCTGGGAGCAGAATCAAGGTTGGGCACCGTACATTAAATAAAATTGATAGTTCCTTTCTTTAATAATGAGTTTTAGTGTAGCCATTTAAAGCTCTCACACAACTGACAGCAAACGGATTTAATGGGGCCTTCCCTGTCCTTGATACGACTCACATTAACTCCCCGTAGCATTGACATGAGCTGAAGTATGTAGCATGCAGCCAGGGGATAATGTTAAAACATCTGGAACGACTTTTTATTAAAAGACTTGAGGGCTTTTTTTCCTGAGAACTCCTCCCACGTCAGCTTTCACTTAATAATAATTTAGCAGGTGCTATTTACAATTCAGATGGCCCTCTTCTGCATCCATACACAAATCATGCAGCCGCCTCACTTGTACTTCTAACAGGTTTCAGGAAAGCAAATGAGGTAAAGCTCCCTATCCACCCAGCTCACCCCAAAGGGCAAAAAATACACTTCGGGGACTAGAGAAGGAACAGTTTGCAAGTCACGGATGTTTTCTTCTGTTTTACTCCTAGCACTTACTGTTGATTTATAAGTGTGGCCTTTGTGGTAGCAAGAGACCAAGCCCCTGCCCTGTATTAAGTAGGCAGTAAGACCTTTTGCAGTACCTGCAGAGCTCTGTAACCAGAGGCTGCTTGCTGATGGCCGCCAGAACGACAGTGCCGGCTTGAAAAATACTGTAGAAAGCACATGGTGTGTGTTCAGCATACAAATGATGCACACAAGACACTACTGAAATAAGTATCTTCCACTTCTCCCCAGAGAGGCACAAGCCAGAAAACCCACACACACACTCAGGTTGAGAAGGCAATGAAAAGGGGATCTGCCAGGTAGGGCTAATGTACTGCACCTTCAAAATAGCCATGTCTTCACAGTGGCCTTTGTGTAGCCCCTTTTGAGGCACTGTCCCCCAGTACCACCGGGAACCTCCTTAAAATTTATGTCCCTGGGGGCTATACAAATTCTTTCCCCTGTCCTACCGGATGTTTGGAGACAGCCTCAGAGCGGAGTTCAGACCTCAACAGCCTCAGCTCCTTCCTGTTCCTGGTGAGCAGATGTCAAGGGAGCCTCTATTCCAGGTGAAAATCAACCTGCCTTCCTGCTCAGCTTTTCCTGTCCTGCTAGTAAAACTGTCTCATCCTAATTAGTAGTTTTCTAAATGCTTATATGCTGTGTAGCAGTTCTCAAAGATGTCTCAAAGATGGGACAAAGCCCATCCCCAGCACTGCTTCAGACCTGGATTCCCACGGCTCCGAGTTGCCATGTTTGATCCACATCCTATGGCCAAGTGAAAAAGTGAGACTTCCCAATGCACAGAGTACCCATAAACAAAACCAAATGGACAAAGTCAAGCACCTGCCTCCTTCTCGCTCATTCCCACTCAAAATACACATTCCTGCAGTGCAATGGCCAAGGAACTCTCATCACCATTGCCTTCAAACCCCATATACCCCTGCCCCTCCGACTGCCCTCCTACATATCCCTCTCCTGCATTTATAGCATCCACAACCCTGCCTACTATTTCATTCTGCACACCGTGACTTTTCCTTATAGGTATGATAAAAATTATCAACCAGGACTAAGTACTCTTGGGCATTGAGGTGGTGTAGGCAGTTACTCACTCCCTATCACGGCCTGAGCAGGTCACTTTGGCATGTGGCTCAGGATATTGCTCTCTCTCCTCACAAACCATCTTTATTCCCTTCTTCATCTCCCTTTTAACTCCTTAAATCCAGGGCAATTCATCTGCTGGGTACTGAAAGCCTTCTCAGCTGACCAGGGCAAAGAGGACACAGCTGGGAAAATCTGGGGATTTCTTCCTCTGAGCCAGTTATGTCCATCCTGTCCCCTTGCCTGAGCACAGGAAGTGCTGTGAGATGTGCTGAGGGCTGGCAGGGAATGCCAACCAGCACGCCTGGGAAGCAGGGCAAGCCCAGGCTCAGCGCCTATGTCCTGATGCAGGCTGAAGGCTGGTGAGTTGGCACACACCTGCGTTTCCATCCAGGACATCTTCAGTGTTGAGGTGTAGGGAGATGGCTGCTCTCTAGTGCACAAATCCTACAGGGCAGCACTATTTTTCCAAGGGCTATGGCATGGAGACTGCAAGATAGTCAGAGCTGTCCATGCCAGGTCCATATGCTCCAGGAAATATCTCTGCCACCCTCATGAGCAGCTTGGGGGAAAATGGGACTACCCAGAGCCCTGGCATATCCCGCACAGACCTAATGAAACCTGTCCTGGAGCTTGGACATCTAGGCAGCTCCAATCTCATCTCCCACGCTCCCCATGCTTGGTGGGTCACTAGACAACGGCATGCGAGCTGTGCAAACCACAAACCCCTAGCAATCTTCTGTAATCTCGAAACATTACGATTCTTATTCATCTTTTTGATGTGGGTTCAGGTGCCCGTGAACCTGAGTAACAAGCTGTGGGCTCCTCTGGCACAGCCCTAGTTTTACACATATGAAGCAAAATCTCAGGGACAAATAGATAACATTTGAATACTTTATTACAGCTCCATGAAAAATTCTTTCAGGGTCACCTCCATCTCCCACTGGAGTGAACTGCAGTAAAGACAAGAGACATTACAGGTTTCCTCAGTTAATCATGTGACTAGTTTATGTTTCATATTATAGTTAATTAACTATGCAACATCTGAGAACACAGGTAAAATATACCTCACCAGAGGCTGCCTCATCACTTCCCTGTAGATGCAATGGGACCTGACATCAATTTCTAGATCTTGGTGTGAGGAAGTCCAGCAGTCAAGTCCATTCTTGGATGTAACCCGTCTTTTCTAGGGGAAAACCCACCACAGCTGGAATAGTGCAAAACTTCTCTCCAGGATACCTCAGTGTCACTGAGTGGAGAGCAAATGAAGGCAGCAGGTGAATACAGCCTAATAGTCTACAGTCTTGACAAAACAGAGCCAGACCCCAGCAGATAAACCCCCTTCAGCATATCTGTCAAAGCTGACATAAAGACTGTCCCTTCCACAGAAATCATGAAATGGTGCTGCAAATGCTCTACCACAGACATCAAAGTGCTCTCCAGACATAAAGCAAGAAACCTGGGAGTCTGCTGTGCCCACGTCAGGTCTCTGCAGCTTGAGAAGGCAGAACAATAGCCCTGCCAGATGCACCTTACTGAGCAGTAGTCCTCCGAGGAGGGAGCCAACAACTCCTGTGATGATTTCTGGAGTCCCAAGAGCAAAATGAGGTGATGAGCAACACAGACAGAGGCAGGGGCAGCACTGAAAGCCTTCAAGGTCTGAATGAGAGTGTGAGGGAACTTACGCACAATGTACATGTAAAGACATTTCAGGAAAGTGGGCGTCAGTGAAGTTAGGAAGAAGTTTTACAACCAAACACTCAGTACTCCTAAGGGCCTCAGAGGAGAAGAAAGTCTGCTTGGGAGTCAGAGATGGGATGAGAAAAAAAGAACAAGATGAAATCAGACAGGTGAGATTGACAGAAGCCCTGCTTTGAAGCTTTATCTTTGGAGGACACTGAAGGATGTCTAACAAAATGCTCTGCTGAAGAAATCCCTCATTCAGACTTCCTGGAGAGAGGCCCAACAGAGCTGAGGCAAGTGTGGGGTGCCTGGCTAGGGCTGTGCTGCAGGCTGCTGGGGGACCCATGAGCAGCACCACATCTGTGTAAAGAGCAGAAGACTGCAGTAACACCCACTTGTATATGGCTTGTATAATGCCATGCTTAAATGAGCTCCTGAGGTGCTGGGTACAGCCAGAGAAGATGGGGAAAGCAAGCTACCAAGGAATGTTTCCCCATCCTGAAGCCAAAATGGAGCCAGATGAGCCCAAAAGCAGTTACTCACATCAGTGTGCCAGGTAGGACTGTTTGGCAACAGTCTACGTGTTTTGGCCACCTTCCTCTCTCCCATATGTCCTTCACAGTCACAAAGTGGAACAAACAGTAACCATGGCATTTCTACAGTACCCGAAGTTCCCTTTGCAGAACTATACAAGACAGTCTGCAGTAAATGTGAAACTGGCCACGGTTCACTTTGTAGTCCAGTTTCATGTCTGTGTGGGTCCCTACATTTGACCTCCAAACAGATAAGGCAGGAACCTCTAGGTTCCCACAAGCTCCAACTCTGATTGCTACTTGCTAACAGAGTTGCATCCTGAAAGCAGAACTGAAAAAAAGAAGGATCTGCTTTCCAGGCAGCATGGCTTAGGTCACATTTGTTCATCTTTCAAAAAGGGGTTGACCACAGTCCATCCTACATGGAAAACAGAGGACTTCTTCAATTCCTGACCCCAGGTTTCACTAGCCATCCTATGTGGTCCTCCATTATCTTAGCTCCCGGGAAGGGGTACCAAACCAAGGCCTCTCAAAAAGAGACCAAAATGAATCGGTTTCCCTTGGCTGCTCTGGCTGTGCCCCCTCAGCCACACAGCACTGGCACACTCATGGCTTCCCACAACTGCCTAGTGGAAAGGATATTTTGGCTTTTTCCATGATGTCTGCCTCCCCACCTGGATTACTTTCCATCTGTAAATATTAGCTTTGTAATGTCAGTGACTCCAACTGGCCCGCAAGTGCGGTGAAACCACAGAGAATGGCTGGCACCTCGCACACCTCACTTGTTAGAAGCAACCCTACTTGTGAAGGCAGGACATGGGCAAGGCTTACCAGAGTCTCAGGTTGAGCCCTCTCACTCCCACAGGATTTTTTCCTAAGCGTTTCATTTGCAAAGAAGCCATTGCATGACATTCAGCCCTTGCTTTGTTTACGAAATCTGAAACTCAGATCAAGCTCTAGCTGGGCTGAAAAGGTCAGTTTGCCTGTTCGCAAAGTCCCTCCCTTCATTTGATATCCATCAGGATACAGACCTGTTGGAGAGAAACAAGCCCGTGGTGAAGTCTGGATGGAATACACAGGATCTGGTCTGCAAAGGAAGATGAAGGTGCAAGAAGAAAGGTGGGGAAGCTGCGCACGAGGCTCCGTTAAAGCAGAAAATTGAGACAGATTGATTTGTCGACCTCCTGACAGTCACATACCACTTTCAAATATGAACAACCAAACACAAGACTTACAGCACTCTCAAACACCGAGGGCTATGGGGTGTTTCAGGAAATGAAGAGAAAGAATACTGCAGGTGGATCACCTGACCTTCAGTTTAAGCAGTTAAAACAATTCTGTAAATAACCTGTCCTCACACGAGCACACAATCACCCACCTACAAAGAGGAAAGCCCTTCAGTTTCTCAAGGAAACACAACAAATTTTTCACCCTGACTTCCAGACTTCATTTTCCTCATCACTTAGGGTTAAGAAAACATCCTCAAAGTTATGGTCAAACAGTCAGAAACCTTTTTTTGGTGTCACCCATGGCTTTTGGTTTGCATTCCAAAGTAGAACTACAAACCCAGGAACATGTAATATGAAATGGGCCATGAGCAGGGACCAGAACAGGCACAGTGGGACTGAGCCAACTAGCCCAAACCAAAGACCATCATGGAGACATAGTGTGGAGGATTTGGGTGTGGACCTATTTTTCTCCCCAGAAACCTCATTTCTCCCCAGAAAACATGTGTCTCTTTATCCATTCACCTTTGAGATTGGAAAGTAGCTGTCGTATGAGACCACAGTGAAAGGGAGTTTCTGCATTCTCCATGAGAACATCGTGTGTTGACAGGTTTATCTGTGGGATATGATGACTCTGTATTTGGGGTTGTACTGACCTCTGTCACACAGAACGCACGCTCACACTCAGGCACACACAGACATGTAAGCGCTTGCACAGCCAGAGGATTACCCATGAAGGCAATGAATCTCATCATCTCCAAACGAAACGAGTGATGCTGCCCCAAGCAATCCCAGAGAAACGCCTCTGGATGACTCCCTGGTCCACTGCTGGCTTGCTGCTGGGGGCTGGTGGTGCACGCCTGATCTCACCATCTTAACAGCCACTGTCTAACAGGAGAGAGGCCTGATCAGTATGCAGAGAAGAAGCCCTGTTTGGGCCAAGGAAGGACAACGTAGGTGATGTTTGAAGCTCTTGCTTACACAGAAAGAAAACCTGGCTTAGGCATGGGGATAAACTGCATGAAGGATTTCAGAGCCTTGAAGAGTAAACATCCAGAAGCTCAGGAAAGGATATCTACTTGAGAAAGAAGGATATAAAGCCCTTGGGTGTGATGAAGAAGCTCAGGGACACCAGTTACAGCCTACTCCCCCTCAAGCTCTACAAGAAAAGAAATGAGACGAAGGGAAGTCATTAAGAGAAACAAAACAATAAAAACCTCCACCTGTGTCAGCAAAACTCCCTGTTTACCATCAGTCTCTCCCCCACGTTTCTCTTTTGTGCAGGATATGATTATTTATTGACATATTTATTTACTCAGCTCTATAGTGCTTAACATCATGGCTGTCAAGCTTCTTGCACTGTAAAAACTAGAGCAAGTCAGGAGTGAAGCAAAACCTGGAGATCCAGTACGACACATGCCAAATGCCTTCTGCAGTGCAGCCTGAGGCATGCTGCCACTGTGACGGGCTAGAAAGGGGGACCACACAGCCAGCCTGGCCATACACGCTCCTTCTCAAGCAAGAAAGACCAAGCAAGTGACTGCTTAGGAGAGGTGTATAGTGAAACTCTTGGTGTAACTTTGCCTCAGATCACTCAGTGCTTTTGAGACCCTGAACAACACCCTGCAGAGACACAGGCACCTGAGCACGTCTCATGCCCTGGAGAGCTGGGCTCACTCTATGCTGACTGTGAGCAACTGATGTGGCACTCGCAGGTATGGCGCGGCTACTGAAACCAAACCTACAGAACCAAAAATCCACTCCAGAAAGGAGAGATGGCTGCAGATGACAGCTAAAGGAGCTGTCAGGACTCCTTCTCACTCTTGATCCTACATTTGTGAACTGACATGTCACTTTGCACTTCCAGCAGCAGGCAGCCACTTGCCGCATCCCTTCCATAGGCATCTCTTTGGCACTACTACAACTGTTTTGCAGCCATGTGCTTTCAATCCGGAATGCTTCCTTCTCCTACAGCAATAAAATTAAAGGATTCAGCCTGGACAGAGTGGGACAATGAGTTCAGAATCACCAATGTGCCAGTGATACTGCAGACAAACTGTCCACAGCCACACCTATGGGTTTTGACAAAGATGTAAAGGAAGTCTGGCCAAATGGAGTCACAGGGTAAGAAGAGTTTCTGGGAAAGTAAGCTCTGTATGATTTTCTCACAAGGAGCAAATACACTACTGTTTCTGCAGCTTCCAGAAAAAAGTAGATTCCATTCAAGTAACAACCTGTAGTCAAATCACAGCAGCTTTCAGTAGGTCCAGGAGAACACTGGATATCCTAGCTTTGCCGTAGTCAGAGGAATGACTCGGGAGAAAAATGGCCTGAAGCGGACCTATGTTTTTTCCTAGAATGACTGTGAGACTTAAAGCAAATGATGAGGGGGTGAACTGCCATAAAAAACCAAAACCAAAACCAGCCAGGGGAATTTAGTACCAAAAGCCCTGTGAACTTTTATCAGACATTACGCACTCAAAACTGAGAGCTTTCCAGCATCCACATGGATATAAAGTAAGAAAAAACTGAAAACTAGATTCAGTAGAAGCACAATAACTGGGTAAAGAATTTCAAAGGGAAGCAGCAAGTTTACACCCTGTATAAATGCCCAATTAATTCAATGTTTGCAGTACTCCTTTGTGGACATTGTCCCTGGTTTTGGTAATTTTTCATATCTGAAAATAGCCATGCTTCCCTCTTTAGTCCTTCCTGTGCTCATGGGAGACTGAAATGAGTCACCAGAGGACCAGCTGAGTCATCCAGCCAAATCTTGGAAAGCAATACAAAATTGGTCATCACATCCACAACTAAAACATGGATGACAGCAGCACTCCCAGCAACCAACCGTGCATTAGGCAGAAAGGGTTGGAGACCACTGACACTATGAGCCATTAATTGAAGCCAGACCGAAGAATGCCTTAAATGAAACTAGGACAACGCAAAACAAGTGCTGACAAACATGGCTGGAAAGTGGCCCAGTGGAAAAGGAGCTGGGGGTGCTGGTCGACAGCCGGCTGAGCATGAGCCAGCGTGTGCCCAGGTGGACAAGAAGGCCAATGGCATCCAGATCAGCAATAGTGTGGGGCTAGCAGGACTAGAGAAGTGACTGCCCCTCTGTACTTGGCACTGGCGAGGCTGCACCTCAAATCTTGTGTTCAATTCTGGGCCCTCACTACAAGAAGGAGGTGCTGGAGCACATCCAGAAAAGGGCAGTGAAGCCACTGAAGGGTCCAGACAGTAACTCCTATGAGGAGCAGCTGAGGGAGCTGGGGCTGTTTAGTTTGGAGGAGAAGAGGCTCAGGGAAGACCTTATCACCCTACAATTACCTGGAAGGAGGTTGTAGTAGGGGGGTTGGGGGGGTTCACCCAGGCTACTAGCAACAGAACAAGAGGAAATGGCCTCAAGTTGCGCCAGGAGAGATTCAGGTTGGACATCAGGAAGAATACTTTCACTGAAAGGATGGTTAAGCATTGGAATGGGCTGCCCAGGGAGGTGATGGAATCACCATCCCTAGAAGCATTCAAGAAATGACTGGACATGTCACTTAGTGCTGTGGTTTAGTTGACATGTCGGTGTTCATCCAAGGTTGGACTTCATGACCTTAGAGGCCTTTTCCAACCTTAAAAAGCCCTTCTCCATTCAGTTTCCCTTGTTGCATTAAGAAAAAGGGATGACCATCTCCATCTTCCAGATCATGGGATATTTCTAGCCTATTTTACAACTTCTATGAACCAAAGTCCCAATTCATTCAATGCCTTTAGAGTATCATCAAATCTTAACAGGACCTATTTTGATATGCAATCTCACAGAGAAGCAAATAACTATGACCTTTAAAGAACACAGGCCTGCATTACATTTTTATGTCTATTATCTTCAGAACAAAAGGAAGTGGGGCAATTGCTTTTGGGCATAGAAAATGCATTTACCAAGCAAGTTTTTTATGGTGATTACAAAAGTTTAATGAGTGAATTCAGGACAGTGGAGGACTGATAGACCTGTCCTGAGGAGTTGGGCATGCTGTGAGCAGATGGAGTGCATGCTCCCTTGCCCCACACATCACTTGGACAGCATATCACAACCTTATATTTGGGCACTGAACAAATGATGCTCATCCTGACCGACTCCCCACCCCTCTCAAACCTGCTGTTGATCAACACACACCATTATGCATGTTGCTGGCACCTGAATGGGCCAGAAGTGCCAAGTGGGACCTCAGTCCTACAAAACATTAGTCTCAGGCATGAAAAGATATGTATTTATTCCAGCACCTACAAAATCAGCATCCCACAACACTAAGCTCACCTTGATCTCTGTCCCTCTTTATGGAAATCTAGCAAAAATGGGAAACAAGATGTAGCTGAGTGATCAAACTACCGAGGGCCACCGAAAGCCCTAGTATTAACTATTATGGAAATACTCACAAAGGAGACAAGTAAAAGCTAGATTTGGCTCTGCAACAAAACAAACAGTTGGTAGATCTCTATGGTAAATGCCTGTTCTCTCTGTGCTGTCATGGAAAAGCAACACTGACCTGCAAGGGTTGGGTCTCACAGCACAGCTGCTCAGGGAAACCCGTCTCGGCACTGCTTGCTGTCACCCCGTGAGCCTCATGCCACGAGCTACCACCGAGCCAAGCGTGGAGGACTCCCAAGCAGCAGGGGGCTACAGGGACAGCACGTGTGGCAGATCAGCAGTGCAAGTCCCTCTGTGGCTCACTCAGAAAATCTGCTGGCTGGAGGCTCCCGATGACGCTCCTGTCACCTGCCCCAAGCATCAGCAAATGGTGCTCGGGGGACTACATGAGAGACAGCACCGAACAGGTTTGCATGAAACTGCTCAGGATTTCCCAACTAATGATGTCACTCCTGTTTTGCCTTGGTCCTTCCCTCCAGCTCATCCCTGGGTTACATCAAGGCTACGATGTAGTCACCTCACTGTGCCTCTGCTCCCAGCCCTCAGCACCTTCACTCCTATTTCCTTTGCCAAAAAAAAACCCAACCAAACAAACAACAAACACACACACAAAAAAAGAAAAACTTGAAAAAAAAAGAGCTGAAAGGTTCAGGTGGGCATCAGTGAGTAAAAATGAAGAACCCTACAACAGAGTAATATTTGAGCCTCAAGAAGGCAGATGTCAAACAGAAGCAGGTGTAACTGGTGTAAAGTGGTGTAAAAACAGGTTTAAGTGAAATTCAAGTACAAAGGTTCAAGAGCTATTAAAGTGCCTAAAATTCATGAGGTTTTGATCCTACAGTTCCTAAAAACTTGTTATTATGTAGTCTTTTAAAGGCTCAGCAATAGACTTCAAGCTGTTCAAATGAAATGATAACTTACTCCACGCTCTGCAGAGGCAGAAAATAAATGTGAAACTGGATCCTGACAGCACCATTAGATCCCAGAATTGACCCTCCTGCTTTCTGCTCTGCCTGCTCCAAAGAGCATGCTATTCCTGGAGGAGTTTTAAAAAATAAAGCCCAAGCAAGTGTTCTCATGCCCTTTCCACTTCCCAAAGCGAAGGCAAGCAGTTCGCCTGAGTGGCCCCCCCCACGCACATCACCCTCTGGGTCCTGGCACTTGCTTACAACTCAGCACCAGCACCACGGGCTGCCCTGGCACCAACCACGAGCCGTGCAGCAACCGCAGTGTGCAGCTCAGCACACACGAGCTACAATAAACCTGTCAGACTACGCAAGACATGAATCATATGGACTGCCACAACAGCAACACAGCGTGTGCAGCCCTGCTAAAACAAACAAACAAACAAACAAACAAACAATCCTAAGACATCCCAACACACAGTTGTAGGTAAATGGCCACTCTCCTGAGGCTGCCAGTACAGTTATGTGACAGGGCTTGCCAGAAAATATATACCCTCTCGACTTGTGACAATTTAGAAATGCTCCAGCATGCATGTAGTGAGGTGCCAGGGGAAAGAGACCGACACAGTCTCTGCTCACTGGGACACTGGACCCCGACCAAGCAAGTGCCTGGGTTACCTGGGATGCTGGAAGTGAGAGAAAACACCTGTAGCAAAGGCTACTCTCATTGGTCACCATCTGCAGAGGTTGCTCAGGCTCTTTCAGAAAAGACATCTCTTTAGTCGGCTGGAGGTGCTGCTTCTCTCACATGGGCAGGGAAGTTATGTTGGAGAAACAGCAACACCTTCTCCTGCTTAAGGTTTTCCCGTAGCCCTTGGTACAGCCATGAGACTGAAGCAAGGAAATAATGCCGCAAGTGCATCTGAGGGACTTGCACACTATGTCTATCCTTTGAGGCAGCCTTCAGAGTGGATGACAGCTCCATCCATGCTTGCAGACCATCAGGACAGATGGCTTCAACAATGAACCTGTCACCAATAACTAGACTTTGGATGCACATATATTTTTCAGTTTATTATTATGATACAGTCAGTAGGGATATGGACCACTTCTCCATTCTGTTTTCCCCTCTGCCATTTAATGATCTCACTGTGTAACCTCTCAAGCCACAGTCCTTCAAACACTTGCAGACATGCCTCACCTTCTAACCAGCAACTGCAAGACTGTGACCCAAAAGATGAATTAGGCAGACAAAACCAAAGCGGAAAGGTGTAAGGCCAGTCTGTTTGCTTTTCCTGGCGGATTTAGTCTGGAGACTTCAGCTTTTCTAGGTCAAGACAGTGCCTGCATCAGAAGATATCCTATAAAATCTTTATTTAACTATCCCCCTAGGGCAGCTGGCAAGACCCTCACACTACTGGCACGTGGGCCTGTGTCTGAGTTTAAGCACACGAACAGTCTTAACTGACCTCAGCAGGACAACTCATGCACTGAAAGCCCACCACATGTGTAAGCATTAGCAGGATCAGGGTATTAGTCATCTTCCCTTGGTTTTTGAAAGGGAGTTTGTGTAGGGGAAAAAAGCAAAAAAACTCCTTAAAACTTGTGGATATAATTCAGGTATCCCAGTGATACATGAATCTAAATTAAACCCCTCTCTTGCACTCTCTCTTTTAAAAAAGTAAGTACTTTCCTACTGGTGTATAAACTGTAGTCAACTGTAGTTAACTGCTGTTAACTGATTTCAAAAGAAATCCTGTGGAAGGTAAAGTCTCCACAGGAGGGTAAAGTGTCTGGGGTGTGCCCACCTCAGCAGCACGCTCTCAGAAAAAACAATTTTGATTTTCTTGCAGATTTTTCCTTCCCTTCTTTCTCCATGACTAGCAATATGCATAGAAAAATATGCTCTCCGCTCTCAGCAGAGTATTTGCTGCTCCTGCTGCACGTTCTCCACCTGGAGCGAAAATTCTCCGTTGTCACGGCAGCCAATGGTGACGTCACAGACCGAGTATTGTGACTTCAGCTGGAAAAGGAGCAGCGGGAGCAGATGAACTCTGAAAACAAAGATATTGTTTTGGTGTAAACAGCCCTCACAGAAAAGAGGGGGGGAAAAAGAGGAAAGTATATATAAACATATGAAATGTACAGTTTTCTCAAAGTATTATAAATAAACATACGATAAATAAGAGTTTTCTCTAGGCAAATATCTTACAGGTCCAACTAAGTACTGAAAGACCTGTCATTTGGTTTCTGTTCTGTTAAGAAATGGGGCCCTTTTCACTTTTGAAACATACATTTTCTATTTTTTAAAATTTTGTTTTTAATATCTTCACGTCTGGTCATTGTCCCACAAAAAGCAAACAGCATTGCTGCATAAAGAAATAGGTCTCATGAAATAATGTACGATCTGTTTCCAAATGTTTCATAAATCCACAGGCAACACGCAAATACTGCCTGCATTCCTGTGTGAAGGTGGTTGTTTTTCATATAAGTCACGTATTAATGTAATCTGAAAAAAAACTTAACCCCATTCAATCACATCTCCTTCCACCTTTACATTGAAACCCAGAGGTTATAATTACACCTGGGAGCAGGAATAAATCAAAACAAGTACTCATGTTGCCTTGTACTCTTTTTTGGAAAGAAAAGTGATCCCATCTACCCTGCCTTAAGTGCTTTGTCTAACTTGGAACCGGGATGGCTGGCAGGCAAAAGGGTTTCATGAGGTCAAAAATAAAAATAAGGTCACTTTCAGAGGTCAGAAATGGAGTAACACATCCTATGTCCTAACATGTACCAGTTCTTCAGAGAGGGACTTTATCTCCGCTACCTCACCTTCTGCCTCCCAGGACATCTTCAGGTTGTGGCACCGCAGGAGCTCTGCGGAGCAGAGGGGAGGGAGGATGCAGGCACTTCATGGGTTAGACACTTTCCACCTCCTAGCAAGGGTTATTTAAAAAGTACCATGTCATGGCAGTCAACACCCAGCAGTTTGGATGTGGAACACCAGAGGTCAGGGCAACAGACTGATGCATCGCAGCGGACTTCACCGTCTGAGCCCTTTGCTTGCATGGCTCCACACTGCCTTTTAGAGAAGACAAGCCCCTTCCATGGTAACAGCCCCTTTCCTCCAAAATCCCTGCTCCAGAACAACTTTATGCTTCCGTTGCTAGGGTTATGGGAGATGGGGCGCTGGCGGTGATCCACACCAGCCATAGTACAACCTGGAGGTGCCAAAAAACACCCACACCAGGGGTTGCCCTGGTGTGAAGACACACTGCATGAAGCAAGACCAAGGGACTCTGGTTTCCTTGTTCCTTCCTCACTGGGCCCTCAGCTGAAGCAGAACCACCTGTTCTACCCCAGCTTCTTCTCCAGGGTTTCGACAGAGCTGAGATCTCAGCTCAGTTACACACAGAAAGCCGCCGGCTAAAAGGCATGCTCCTTTTGGAGAAGTCAACAGCAGGGCGTGTGAAAGGCATTTGCTATGAAAAGAAATAGAAACAAAAAAAGGGAAAGAGAGAGAGAAAGAGAAACTATCGTTGCTTGCTAAAACACAATTGCCTAATGCTTTAACAACTAAAAGAACCAGCCAGTGCTGGCAGACTGATGTCTGTCCCGACAAATCTTTCTGAAAATTCACATGCAGAAAAAGTGGAAATACTGGTAGAACTTCAGTTATCAGCCTCTCAGGGGACACCACAAATAATAAGCAGTTCCCTCACAAAAGTACCCTAATGGCATCCTAGCTCTACAAAAAATTATGTTTGAGTATTTTTTCTGAAATATAAACTTGCCATGCACAGTCAAAATTAAAAAGAAATATAGGGCATTTTTAAGAGAAACTCCATGGGGAAAAGCAACTGTGAAATAGCCAAACATCAATTATGAAAACCACAGCAAGAAGAGGCTCTTGTGCACAGGCTTCAGGGTTTAGGGATTTCAAGAAAATGTGCATCCTAGTTTTGACTCACAGTGTAGGCACAAAATGAGCAACTCTCCTCAACTTATACAGCTCAGTGACTATGTAACCCTTTAAAGTCACTGTTATCTACACAACTTTCTTGCATCTCCCAGCTCCTGGCAATCTTTGCTCTCCACTCCCACCTCCCCCACAGCACTGGAGTGACGGGCTTACTCCCATCCTAAGTTAATGGAGAAGGAACAGCCGATACTACTGTGACATGGGCAAACTTCTGCTGACGTGTGCACCCCAGCCACCCAGTAGCTTGCTCACTGGTGGCATTATCACGATTTCTACTGCAAACCTTCAACCAAAGCCTCCTCCTCCCCTGCCACTTCCCACATACAACTCTGAACAGGCTGTGGGCAAGCACTGCTTCCTTCTACCTGAGGGCAGAACACATATGGGAGGAAAGCAAAATGTAACAAAGTGAACAAAAGCAGAGGGATTTGGGGATGATTCTGCCTGTGAGTCAGGGCTGGATCACTTTCCCAAGTTTAAAGATGATGGTCCCATTAGTGTATGATTTGGGATTTCCACAGGCCAGGATCCAGGAGAGAGAGCAATCAGAGCTGTGAGTACCCAGGGTAAAACCAGGAAACGCCTACCCACACGACCCACAGAAAAAGCAATGGCATGATCTTGTTCTTCCTTAAAATAACTTGCAAGTCTGTTGGTTTGTGGCATTGCTGTTTAATGGTACAGAGCATTATTACAGAAAAGCAGCATAAACCAAACAGTTCTTATAAAGGAAAGAAGACATCTTGGTTCGTTTTGCTTTTTGCCTCCATCCCTGCACTTCTATCTCAAGCGTCACACATGCTCCTACGTGGAATGCCTGGATGCAAGGCTTCACCAGTAATTTTCTTCTCTGATGACCGATGGCACCAGGCGTTTCCCTGTCCCTTCTTCCAGGAGCAACGGCTGTTTATTATTCCTCATGCCCACTCCTCATGACCGAACAACTACACAGCAAACAGAAAAGGTGAAAGCGAGGCTATTTAAAGCTGCAAATCAAGAACGCAAGGCTTAGGAAACCTCAGCTTTATGGTTGCCTGTGCAACCTTCGACCCTCTTTCCTGCCTGTGTACCATGGCAGAGCTGTTAATCACATAATCACAGGCTATTTTTCCACGGGACCTCGGCCTCACCCAGTAGAGCAGGATACGTGTCGTTCACCTAGCGAGCACCCAGTCCCTATTTCATCTTCTTGGCACTGTTCGAGGTGTGGCCCCCAGCCTTGTTTACCAGGTACCTGCCACGCTCTGCTCTGCAGACCGAATTAGTAATTTACTCACGGCCTTTCCTACAGTACGCATCACCAGAGTAACTGAATGTTTCACAAACATAAAGGAATGTATTTTCACAATGCCCTCATAAAGTAAGACACTGTATATCCATATGTCATGGGCAGGAAACCAAAGTACAGTGGGATTAATGTGAAAAGCTTCCACTAATTTTAAATGCCTAATTGAAACTCTTAGGTACAAATCCTTCAGAGATTTGTTTTGCCTGTTGAGGATGTAGTGACAACCATTTCTTTAAGCCAAGTTTGGGCTGATGTTCTTGGAGACAGAAGAAAAGGTGTCCCTGACATAACATTCAAATTTTACTGAGTTGCTAATGTGGAGGCTTGCTTTCTCATGTCTTTGTACTTTTGTTACATTTAACATGCATCAAAAAACTCAAGAGAGGTATAAAAGAGCTGTTTTCTAAATACACATTCTGAAGCAGGTAGCTGGGATGGAAAATTTCTGCCCAGACAGTTTAAGTTTAGTAAAGTTGTGAACAACTAAAAATGAAGGTCTTAAAATAGGGAAGCTGTTGGATGGCCTTAACAGAAGGTCACTGCCATAACATACACTTTTCTTTCTCTTCTCAGTTGTTGAAGAAACGACACAGGCCAATTGTTACACTAACAGAATCAAGTCAAACTGAAATAAATGCAAACTATAACTAAAGCCTAAATTTCTTATCCTGGTTCTGTTCAGGTAAACACGGTCAATTTATTTTTAACCTTAATGCACAACAAAGTCTTGTTATCCAATTCCAAATAGCAACTTCTGCTTAGAGCATAAGCCCCACCTTTCCTCCTCTTCTCTCAAAAAGAGAAAGCAAGTGTCAGGCACTGTAGGCAGCACTGGTCATAAGCTGAATATAGGACAGGCAGATGGGCAGTACTCTGAGCTAGTGAATCTTACATTGGTATAAACTGACCCTTCCACTGATTATTTGCAGGGGGATTCACAAATTCCTTAAAAAAAAAAAAAAAAAAAAAAGCCCATCTAAAAATTTCAGGGGGTGATTTATCTGTGCTAACACCAGGGAAGAAAGACAGACAGACAAAAAGACAGACGGTGGGGAGGCGTGAATAATTCAACCAACTGCTGGTGCCAGCCTTCTTCAGAGCAATAAAGTAATTTTAGAGACGCTTTTGTGGGAGCGTAAAATCCAACCCTGCAACTGTCCACCAAGTGTGTGCAGGACTTGGGACGCGCGCACGCACATACACACACACACAAACGACACCGGACAACACTGTGAGACAATGTGGAAGCTGGCAGAATTGGTTCCTCCATCACCTTGGGAACATGCAAGGACAACCCTGGGATAACTCCTGACAGCTCCACTTTTGCCACCCAAGCTGTATTCCTGGCAAATGATGAACTGTTCCTCCCCTAGACACATTCCACGTCCACAGAGAGAGGAACACAAACCCAGTTTCTCTGTCCTGCGCTGAAAACTCTCACTGTATATCCCTGTTTTTCAGCTAGTGATGTCTCCTGACTGCACTAACACTGACTAATTTAGTATTTTTAATTACAGAGGGATTTACAGCACTGCACTACAGTGCTCTCTTTTATTATACCCACTGTTTCTGCTGAATCTGGGTACACTCTACATACAAAGTTGCACATTAGACAAATTACACTGCACATTAAGTAAATCTCTCTCTGGAAACAGGATTAGATGGAGAGGCAAATCTTCCTCGTTCCTAGTGCATAAATTAATATCTACAAAATCAATACGAAAAAAGAGCTCCAAACCAATTAATGAAAGAAAAATAAACGTACTCCACAATGAAACAAATTTATGTAGGAGATGCATTCCTTTTCTGCTATTTTGCTTAATAAATAAAACAGCTGGTCCGAGGAATCAGGTCAATCAGTGTCTGGAAAAAGCCCCATTAAAGCTGCTATATAACCTAGTTTCTCAAGCTGTGTAAGGCATCCTAATATTGGAGAGGCAGAAGTCCATGCAGAGACAGTCCGGATGGTTCAGCTTCTAGCCCTTCAGGGTCATGGAGGATATTTATCACAGAAGATAGCAGTAAGTGAGGTATCTCGCCAAGATCTAAGGAGATAGTCTCTGAAGGAACACAACAAAGACAACACAATGCACCCAGACTCATACATAAAATAAGTCTAGTAATCCTGGGCACCCAAGTTGAGGTCATCCAGCATAAGGAGATGGTAAAGGACCAGATTTTCACATATGCTCAGATCCCCTCAAAGCTAGCCTAGCCCTGCTGCCACAGTAGGTGATAACACCTCTCCTCATGGCACTCAGTGGCTACATGGTTCCATCCCTGCCATGAAACGTGGGAGGATGAATCTGGCAGGGCCCAAAGCTGCGGGCGTGTTGTGTGGGCACAGAGCCTATTCCAGTGCAGGCAGAAACCCCCAGCACCAGCCCTCCTCCTCCTGCACAGCACACAGCTGTTGTCACGATATCCAGGCCCTGGTCATCTCAGAAAATGTAGCCCTTCCTATCTTCAATAGGTTTAAAAATGTTTTGTAAAGGGTATCACAACCCACATCCTACAGAGATAAAAATGGAGCCAGAAGACAGTGAACTGACTTGCTCAAGCCTAAGAGCAAGGCAGCAGTGGAATTGGGAAATGAAACCTCCTGGCCCCCAGCCCTAGGCTTTAGCTTCTTAAATAAAGGTTCTCTTTCCTCATTAAAAAACTAAAAATGGGAAGAAGGAATGTTCTGTATACAGAATGAACTTCACCCTCAGAGGGATAATGACCTGATATACTTCTTTTTTTCCTTCTTACCTCCATTTTCCCTGATAAAGTTACAGTAATTTCAAAGACTGTCCTTCTTTACTGGTCTACTTTAACCTGGCATGTTCGCTCAACATCCTTTTCCCAACCATCTGAAGCCAGAGACCACCCTTCCCAGAGAGGAGATTACCTTCTCGCATTTGGTCTCTTTGGACATCCTTGCAACGTCCTGGACTGAGACTGCTCTGCTTTCTGCATCATGCTGAGGGACTGCGAAGTCCTATCCACTGGTCTCAGCCCGCAGTACATGGCCCTGAAAGGGTACCCTGGAGGTAAAACCTGGTTGTTCTCTATTAATTTTTCATTTCAAGAATGGCTCCAGGGAGAGGAGGGAGATATAGGTCAGAGACTTTGGGGGCTGATTAGTAACTCTGTACATCTTCCTTCTTTTCCTCACTTTTTTTTTTTCTCTTCCAAATTCAGAAACAGAGGGTTTTCCCTCTGTATTTCTCATTTACTCCTGGAACATCACTGGCATTAGTCAGCAAACTTCTGCTATTTCCTCCACAAGACCCTGATACTTGCAGAGTGACTAACCCACTCTCCAAACACACTCTGCTTCCAGTAGTTGCATCTGGGTTTTCTCCTCAAGAAAAATGGGTGTCCACGTTGCACACGTGCAGTTCTCCCTGTGGTCAGAGCCACACAAGCCCCTGCTGCCCTGCGGCTCCAAATACCGCGATTTCTCACGCGCAGACCCGAAGAACCAGGAGGTGATGGCAGGGCCTGCTTTCAGGTCACTTCTTAACTCACCATCAAGCAGCAGCGTCCCTCGAACTGGGAAGCGGTGAGCTACTGCCCCAAGCGCAGGCATGTGGAGAACATAATGGAGAAAGCCTGATGCCACCTGGTTTCTCTTCGCAGCCCTGCCAGTAACCTGGTCTGTCGGGTCACATTGCCTTCAGGGGTCTGCATTAGCCTCTCCTTCCCAGGAGCAAATGTCTCTGCCCTTGTCAAGCAATGTGCAGCAGGCCTCAGCTGGGCTTCCGAGGCAAAAATGCAGGGTGAGTGAAAACACAGCTCCTCGTGACTCAAAGGCACCTCACCAGAGCATGAGAGAAGGCTCCTCCTGACCAGGTGGCCTTTCACAGGATGCCCACCCACAGCCACGCTCACAGAGGACCTCGCATTCGACTCACGCTCACGTAGGCATACCCACAGACCTGCCCACACTGTGCTCGAGCAGACAGCAAGTTTGTTGCACTGACCTTCTCAGGGTGATGCCAAAAGCGCACAGACCACTCTCCCCTATGTTCAACATGCAAAGTAGATGTCTGCCTCCAGGAGAAGGCCATGCCCTCAGGCAACTGTAGGTGCTACCTGCTGCTACCCACAATGGGAACAATCATCCAGAGCAGAACATATCATAAGGATCAGTGGGAAGGCTGGTCAATTTGGTGCTGGCTAAGTTTATTCCCCATTTAACCTTGACACCCCCACCCCGGCACTGACCCCACTCCCACTGCCGTTACCTCCATCTCCATTGTAGGTGAGCCTTCTGCATCACTGTGTAGGGAGGCATGAAAATAAACCACAGGCTCCACTGCCACACTCCCTCCTGGCAGATCTGCTTCTCTCTTCTTAACTGTTTCCAAGTGCCTGGCTGTTTTATAATCCCCACTGAGCATTCCCTTAACTCCTTCCTCACTGAGTCCTTCCACTCTCCCTCGCCTGCTCTCTCCTAAAAGGCAGAAAAATCCAAGGCGAGGTAGGGGGTATGGAAAGCAAAGGAGGGGGCCTGAATCAAAGAAGGAACATCTGAATCAAACTGCATGTACAACAGAACCAGCAAATTAGTCACTTCCCCAGCCTTCTCTTACACAAACTGACTCTTCTATTAAGATTTTTTTTCCCCCCCTCTCATGGGCATTTGTGTACCTTATAAGCTTACTTCTTTGCTAATCTCCTCCTGCTTTTTCATACCATGAGGTCATATGCTTTTGCTAGTAGCACAATTTTAAATCACACAGCAGCTTGCCCTTTGAGGTCTGAACTGAAGTTGCTCTCTTCGATCATAAGTAAATATCAGTTGATGGCTTCATGCCCGGTGTCACCACCACCCCACTTACGCATATTGCAAAATTCAAGAAGAATCAAGTGCGGGTATTGCTTCCCAGTGGAAAGGACCTTGGCAATCACTGCATGAGCTGTGAGATGGCTGTGTGGAGGAGCTCGGGCAGAGGAACACATCCCCTGAGACGTGGGACACTGCGATTGCCCTGAAGTGAGGTGTTGAGAGCTCCGCATGCAATTGATGCTAAAGGCTGTGCACTGCACGTGCGTTTGCATGCACAGCAGTGAGTGCAGCTGGTGGGGGAGGGAGTTACTTGACCTGAGGCATTTTACAAGACCCACAGGTCAGGGCTATACCTGGATAACCACAACATACTGCAGGTCACCGCGTGCCGAGGTACACCAGCAGCACACCCGGAGGTGGGACAAGTAGAGCAACCCAGCAGCTTTGGGTTTCACAATCATGATTACATGTAAAGCAACGTCACAGAACGCTCCGCTGTGTATGCTGCTCCTGGGAGAGGATGAATAAAGAATACGGGAGAAAAAAGCGTTGGCTTTCACATGTCCCCTCTCAGGTGGGAACACGACACCTGCAGCTGGCTGCTGCTCTTCCCTCAAAGCCTATGGCTGCTTCTCCTAGCGTCTTGAGGTTACCCCTGACAGCTTCCACTCAAAAGTTTGCCAAGGTATCTTTTTCCCTGACAAAATGAGTTATTCTGTCACACAAGGCTGGCCCGCAGGGCTTTTAAAAACTGTTCTGCTGATGTTCAAAGGGAGCAGCTTGCTGTGCAGAGGAGTGGTAGAGTTAATAGCAGTAGGATCAGCACAAGCTCTTACCCTGCCATCTGCCTTCAGCTCAGCCAGGCCTTCTGCTGAACAGCCAACATGGGCTGGAGCCACTGGAGTGAGCAGCAACTCAATGACATGAAAGACTGCCTGGGTTAGTTGATTAAGAATAAGATTAAGAGCACAGGAATCCTGTATAGCGCTGGTACTGACTCAGTTAAGGGATTTCATGGGGATATTTAAGCCCTGTTTTCCAAAGAAGTCTTTTATTTTGCGCAGGTGGGTGTCCGAGTGCCAGCTTAAACAAGCCCCATGAAGTGATGATCCCAGAAACAGGGGTCATCTCTGAAACTGCTACACTTTCTTCTTCAGTCACCCCCAGTAGAAAACAGGGATAAATAACACTTAACTACCTCACTCCCCTGTAATGCTGAAGTCCTTCACATTTATAGAGCTCAGGGGGAAACACAGGAAAGCTCACTGGACTGGACAGAGATGCCCCTCACCAAGTACGGGTCACGGATCTCTCCTGTTTGTCTTGTGAACTCCTTTTAAAGTGCTGGCCACTGCCAGCAGACCCCAGCACAGGCTGCTCAGCTCTGCTCCTACACATACAGATTAACAGCTGCCTCAAGAGTTCTCCCTCTTTTTTTTTTAATAATAGAAGAATCACTTAAGGTTTGTGGATGACCTTAAATTACCAAATTTCCAACTCGCCACTAAAGTCCGATCCTGCCAGCGCAACCATGAAGAGCAAGGCTTGCTCCCCTTGTGGGATGGTGAGGGAAAAACAGCTCTGTAGACCCAACACAGAATGCTGAGGTCCTCTCTGATGTCACATCATTTTGTGGAATTATCCTACAGCAATTTAAAGGACTGCTGCCGCTGATGTCCAAAGCCAGGAGGGGACAGGTGGAGGGAGCAACAGAAGGGTGCTGGTCTGGAAGGGGTATGGGGGAGGTGGGATGAGTGAGGGCACAACCTGCCTGCTCTGAGAGTGAAAAGAACAGAGGCCCCTCCTTTCACAGATGGAGGAAGGAAAAAAGCAAGATGAGCGAAAAGCCTGGACTTAATAATGAAAAACAATAGCTCATCATTTATTTTCATATCCCCTCGCTAATGCTGGCATAATGCTAACAGTGGAATTCTTACGGCATGCATGACATGCCTGCAAATACCAAGTGAATTACTTCTCAGTTAGGCTATGGGCTATGGCACTGAGCAGCACATTCGTTACAAGCAATTGGATGATGAACAACAGTTCCCAAATTCCTCCTTCACAATGCTACTTGCATTAGTTGTAATTTAATGAGTGAGAGAGAGAAAGTTTTGGCTCAAACCACAGAAATAATGCTGCCTGCTGTTGCTTCCCACTGGGTCTTGTATTAACTCACACCACCTCCACCTCCTACTCCTCTACCCCCTCCCTTTTCGCACCTATTCTCAGGTGCTAAAAGTGGTGTCATGAAACCCATAGTATGGCAAGGGAGCATGCAGGAAGCCCCCCAGCACATGAATTCCTTCTGGGTAAAAGGCAGGAGATGACACAAACCTCTCCCTCTCCTCTGCCAACAGTAAGGGCAGGGTTTGCGGGGTTCCTCCAGCAGCCAGTCTCTGTGGGGACAAGCCTTTAACTCTTCTTTGGTTCCTTCCTCCTACAGAGCTACTGTAGGTCAAAGACACCAAACTGGCAGCTCTGGGAACAGAGCACCAAGAGCACACTGCACGACCAATGTTGGTGCAGAGTTCCCATCATGCACCCTCTCCAGCACGGTCCTCCTGCCTGCCCAGAGGGAGCCACAGTGGGGTAGCCCAGCCTCATCCCTGCCTTGCGGGCTGTCTTAGCTCATTTGTTGCTCCTCTAAACAATTTTGAGATCTGGTAAGCAGCCAGTAAATGTGAACAAAATCTTTACTAGGGTTAAGGCCTTCAGCGGTATAAATGTGCCATCACTGGTGACCCCCACTGAATCTGGGAATCACTACCATGCTGCCTCCTCATGAGGTCTCGGGCAGATCTGTACCTCCCACATCTTCAGGGCATAAATCAAGTCCCTCTTCTTTGCTCCATGGACAAAAGGGATGGCCACTACAGAGCACCAGGGGCATCTTGCAGGTTGCTGCCCTGGAAGGAGACTAACTTGCCAGCATCGCCTCCCACTCCTGTGGCAACCTTGAAACAGAGTCCATACCTCTTCCACGACAGGACATTTATCCACCAGCTGACCCTGCATGTAAGGTTCACACCTGAAACATGACCCACTCAGGAGGGTCTCATACGCTGGGCCAGAAGAAAGCTGAGAGGTCTCTGAGCAGCAGACCTACGAGACTGCAAAAATCATTACTACTCTCCTGGTCTATCCAACCTCTTCAGTGTTCCCCATCAACAACACATAAATGACAATCATCCACAGATTCCTACCCTGTGGAGCATCCAGAATACTCCTTATCCCTTCTGTACCAAATGTAATTTAAAAGCCACACACACACACACATTTTGTGGTGTTTTGAAAAAATAAATCCAAACAAAATTTACATGTTTCTGAAACAAAGGCGTAAGTAGGGGAAGGGAAAATGCCCTTAGGATTGGAATCAAATACATTTGTGCAAATGAGACCCAGGATTTACAGTTACCTTCCAGCCTCCAGCATGTGCTACAATCTTAGCTTTGACTTAAAAACAACCTGTTTTCTTGTAAAGGTTGACAAACACAAGCGATACTTTCTCTGGCATACTGGCCAAAGTCCTGCAGCCCTAAGTGGTCGAGGAAGGTGGGCAGGATGCCATAGGATGCTTCCAGGGATATCTGCAGACACAGGTCTGGTATGGGCACCTGGATGCATATTATGTGCTTCCCAGCAATACAGCAGGCATGATGCTGTGGGCCATCTTCTTCAGAAGCTATGTGAGCGCAGATATGCCCCTCATCAAAACCCCCTCACACGCCCAGGTGTAGCACTGAACACTCTGTGGCTTTCCTAAAACTAAGGCAGTGCTTTGAGCAGTGACAGGGCTCCGAAACAAAGACATCCCATGGTGAGGGGACCCTAAGTGAATGCAATAACAGTTGGTACAAATAAATAAACAAGGATCACAGTTGTGAAGAAAATGAAGAAACAGCGGGTTTCAGCCTGCTGCGGGGCTACCTGTGTGCTGGGTAGCTCACCCACTCCAGCAGTGTGGGAAGCCAGGCATCCTCCCAGGGGGCACCAGGTGAAAGGGGTTCCTGTGCAGACAGCAAGTGTGAAGCATGAGAGGGAGGTGGGGGACTCTCCCAACAGAGGCTATGTGGCCTTTAGGAGCCTGGCACAGGGGTGCTGTTATCTCCTACCAGCCACAGGCTGAGCCTGCTGCCTGCCAAGAGAAGCAATGAGCAGGCTTGGGAAATGAAAAGCAGTTATCAGGGCAGAACTGTAGGGATGACCATACCTAGATGTATGGAGACCAGCTGGACTGCTAGAACAGGCCTGTTACTGCAACAACTTCTTTGGGTATACAATGCAAACCACAGAGGTCAGAACTGCCAGCCACAATTAATCACATTTACAGATTAAAACCTGACCAAATCCAACACTTCTGTTGGAACCAAGAAACTCATCTGAAGATTCCTGGCCCTGCTGGGATTGCAGAGGCTGACCTACCCTTTGGTTGCCCTTGTGGCAGGCTGTTACAGCTCAGGAAGGGTGAAGTTCAGCCACAGCACTCAGTGTCACACTTCAGCTCCCTTTAAGCCTTCCAATTAGAGCTTACATGGGGCTTAAGTGCAGCCTGTCCCAACACAGGGTTGGATTTCACAGCTCTCCTGTGCTGCTGGGTTGCCACGTCCAGTTGTAAAAGGGGATGAGTGCCCTGCAAGCTGACTGGCAGGCAGCCCAGCAGGTGGTCCATCTGCCCAGACAGCCAGAGCAGGGGATGGGGAGCACCTGCTCCCCACAGCCCTTCCCACGTCCCTGGAGGGCAAAGCAGGAGGGTAGAGATTACCAGGAGAAGCTTCCGATTCCCTTGCCTCAGTTAGCCAAATAACTCCCAACATCCACGTTCTCAGCAAGCATTTCGTGGTAGCCACGGAGTGTTTTATCTGTGCAACCATAGCTGTGCTCTTTTTCCCCCACATGCCTGCCGGCCCCCCAGAGCTCACCCTGAGCCCCAGGGTGACCATGGAGTCCCCACACTTGCTGGCCCATGGGTTAGGATGTCTGACATGCAGCATTCAGTTCCCATGTGAGGTCAGTATGTTCTTGATGCTCATGCTACGTCCTCAGCCATGAACATCTCAGAAGGGCTGGTCACCTTCAACCAAGCACAACTGAACATGACAGGGCTGGACTGGGGAGGGTATGGCAGAGGAGAAGAGGCTGCCAGGAACAGGAGAAAGGACTCAAAATACCCAAGGACTATTCCCTTCACAAACCTTGTAATAACAAGAAGATGAGCAGTACAGGAGTACCAACAACAATGAAACAAAAAAACAGGACCTGTAACTTGCTCCAGTGATGCCAAGTAACAACTGTGACTAGGAAACATGTTTCCTAGCTCATCATCATTTCTGTCAAAAGCATCTGTATTACTGTAACCAGTAGCAAAAGCATCAGGCATCCTCACCTGAAATTATGCCCTCTCCTGACATTCACTCCCATCTTCTTTTTCCCTCCCACTTGATTTTTTACAGGCAGTGGCTTTTTGGCAAGAGTCTCAGTGTCTGTTTGCGACAGGGCACGGCAAGAGAAAGCAGACATGTCCTCGTAAAGCACCCTCTTCCTGAAACCCCTTCAACCCTTCCCGGCTGAGAGGAAATGCAAGGATTGATAATGACTCAAGTGCTCCCCTGGGAAATAGCAATGATTTTGGAGGAACATAAAATAACTTTTAAGCCAAATCCAGTCCTAAACTCCACACTCTGCAGCTTGAGTTTGCAGTCAAGCAAGAACAAAACCAGGGTTCAGGTGGTTTTCCAAGGATACCGGAAAAGACACAGCTACTTCACTGAGGTGGTCTCGCCTACATTAGATACATTGTGATTGATATGGTAAACACATCCAAAGGGATACAGATTCCCCAGGGGATACTGCATTTGCATACGAAGCCCAGCTACACTATATGACTAAAACAAGACTGAAATAACTGAGGACAGATCTGAGACACATTAGCAGAGCTGATCCAAGAGACATCCAAGAACTGGTCCAGTTGGGCCACCGCAACCTGGCACTGGGAGAAGATGCATAAAAGATGCCTGCTATGCAGCTGTTCTGGATCAGGATGGAGATGAACTAGTGGATGCAGATTACAGATCACTCTCTGTCAAAATGTCTTGGATGATATTTTCTCAAGCTTAGATTTCTAGTAACCCTTTTGTTCAGCCTGAAACGTCACACTGCTTAAAAAAAATCTCTTCCTGCCTTTTACAGGCAGAGTGGCAGTGTCCCCTCCTGAACACACTGTGATTTACAGTCTTCCACACTCACACTGGCAACACAACCTCTTATGCAGAGACTGCAGACAGCACTCCTGCCAACACATATGCTGTCACAGCATTGCTCCACATAAACACCCTGCATTCACCTTGTTTATATTTCCTCCTGTACAGGCTAAGACAGCTCACAAACACACACAAAGCCTAATTTATATTTATAATAAATCTCCCTTCTTCACTCCCTGCAGTGGAAAAGAGCCCAGGTACAAATGAAATTTGTTGAGAGAACAGTGTAATAGTTCTAACGAGAATGAGGTTCAAAGGGGATGAAGCCACACACAAACACATGTGCACCCTCCTACACATGCCTGCAAACATGGAAAGAGTCCCACATATACACACATACACTCTTCCACCTGTATTCTCACATACACTGCTCAGTAACAGCATCTGCCATCCCTTCTGACTCGCACGTGCTTTCAGGCAGCACAGGCTTTTGGAAGGAGCACTTTCGTTACCCAGGTGCTCACAGCCACAGATAAGTGATAAGAAAGCTACACTTCAAGAGAAGTATTGTCACCGTGACATCAACGGGGTATGCTTGCGTCTGGGTCTCTCATGTCCTTGTCAGGTGGTGCACCTCTGTAAAAGACCTTGTACTGCCTTCCTTAGCCTCCATCATCCTGAGGCCTGATCATGGAAGCATTTCCCTGCAGGACAGTGCCATCACCCCGGTCTGAAACTGGGGGTAGTGTCCCGTTGAGGTGCCGTGTAGGGGAAGCACAACCAACCAGCCTTCTGTAGTCTCTACTGATTCCCAATAAGCTTCTACGAAGATGACCTAGGTATTCATTCCTGTCAAGGTGTTGTGTGCTCGCGTATCTTCTGTACAACTTTAAGTCCTCTCCATCCTGGCAGCACTAAGCCCACCAAGCCCACCAGCAGTCTGCCCAAATATGAGAAAGCTCCTGTGCACTGCCATGTTGGGAGCTGGAGGATGGGCATCACCTAATCCCAGCACTGCTCCACTGCTGACCCAGGGCTCATCATGCAGCAGTCGCTGAAATCCCCTAACGGAAAGAGCCCCATTACGTACTCCCCTAGCCAATTGCATCACTAAAGCAAGCTGACACATACCTATTACCGCTGTGCTCAGATCCCTCCCCTGCACTCCCCCGGGGCACTACAGTGCCTCAGCATGGGATCAAAACTGTTTGTCAACGTTAAGGTGCTCAAGCGCATCACCAGAGATTGCCACAGTTAGAGATGATCCTACTCTGGGTATTTTAAAGACTAGCTATTTAACTCCCGAGAAATTCTGTCACGAGAGGAACCCCAAGAGGGTTTTCTCGGAATTTTTTCTGCAGCTTTTGAAGTCAAACATCTAAATAGGAAAGTAATAATGATGGCCAGAAATTACCACTGTTTGGAGGCAAAACAGAGGCCTGTTGAAAATGCTTGCCAAACTATTTGGAATTTGTCAACACTAAATGCTGCCTAGGAGAAAATAAAACCCTATGCATTTTAGCTGGCCATTCTTCACCTCCAGCCTATTGCTTAAAGCAAACTGATAGCCTTCCTACCAATGTAAGTATGGAGCAATATGGACACTCATCCTTCTGCAATCCTGCTGCTGTCAGCTCCTGTTAGAGGGACAGCCTGAAGCCATGGAAGAACCATGCAGATAGTCACAAACCAGGCCCCCGACCCTCTACTGTCACAGGTCTTCCAGAAACACCACTGTGAAAAGCTAACACTGGGATGAGGCTCAGACCACTTCCTCCATGACCCTCCCTAGGCAGGCTGGAGATGACAGTCCCTCCAATATCCATCGTTCTTCTGGGTACTTCTCCCTCTTCTTCCCATGCCAGCACCTCTGGCTGATTTGAGCACTTGTTACAACCTTTCTCAAATACAGGTTGCATGTTCTCTGGATCAATGCCATGTCACATTTGTCCATCTTCTGGAAAATCTGCAGCATAGAGATGCTTGAGTTGGGATACCAGCTGCTAGGGGCTATAAACAATCTGTAATTAAAATAAAAGTGAAGCTGTACCAGGGGATTGTTATGCCTCCAAGTTTACTCCGGACTACTCTCAGGAGACACAGGAGAGCTACCAGAGATAAAAAACCAAACCTCAGCCTACTAGGTTTACACAGAGACCCACAAAAATATGCATCTGTATTGTTCTGACCTCCAGATCTTTTTTTTTTCATTCACATTTTCTTAACCTTTAAAAGGTACATAAGATAAACAGAGGAGAAGCTAGACAGACAATATCCTCGGAAGAGATGTAGGAATATAATCAAGCCCTCAGACACATGCACACAAACACCATAATTTATCTCTTCCTCCTCCTGTTTGATATTATCCTCTGTTCTAGTATCATAATCTGTTGCTATGGGAACAGCTATGATGTCACTACAAGAGGTTTATGGATGCCTTGAACAGGAAGGAAAGGTACATGATGATGGGAGAGAAAAAAACCCCACCTACAAACAGCTGCTAAGCAGGAGACGTTCCAGGAACAGCAAGTGTTAACAAGGAAAAGATAAATACATCAACGGTGCTGGAGTTGCTGCAGACAAGAGCAGAATATAAACCATGTTTTAAAAATAAAGAATGCTTACAAACTTTGCCTACAAGTAAAAATATTCTGGGAAAGCTAAAGGACCTTCCTGAAAATAACAAACTTTCTTTGAAACATTCTGCAAGTTTTCTGGGACTGGATGTTCTCTAAGTCTTGCTGCTAGAGTCCAAGTCTCCAACAAACCATTCCATCCTATGCTGTAACATTCCCTGCAGAAGTATAACACCCCACCAATGCAGCTATTAGGTAGGGAGCTTGCTGGCTATCTACCATCCTGTGCACCTTTATGATCTGTAACTAGGAAAAAACTTCATGTCTTCAAGCAAAAATAAATGGAACCATAGAATGACTTCAGTTGAAAATGACCTCTAATATCAATTCAACCATTAACCAAACACTGCCAAGCACACAACTAACCATGCCCCTAAGCACCACATCTATATGTCTTTTAAACACGCCCAGAGATGGTGACTCCACCACTTCCCCAGGCAGCCTGTTTCAGTGCTTGACAACACTTTCCATTAAGAAATTTTTCACAATATCCAATCTACACCTTTCCTGATGTAACCTGAGGCCATCTCCCTTTGTCCTGTTGTTTGTTAGCCGTGAAAAGAAGCCAACCTCCACTTCACTACTACCTCCTTTCAGGTAGCTGTAGAGAGCTATAAGGTCTCCCCTGAGCCTCCTTTTCTCCAAGCCAAACAACCGCAGCTCCCTCAGCTGCTCCTCATGAGACCTGTGCACTACGTCCTTCAACAGCTCCATTGCTCTTCTTTGGACATACACCAGCATCTCAGTGTCTTTCTTGTACTGCTCCTATGCCTTTAAGATTTGTTTCTTGGAGAATGTCCAGCATTCCTGGACTCTTTTGCCCCTCAGGACTGTGTCCCAGTGGACTCTGTCAACCTAAACGGGCCAATGTCTGCCCTACAGAATTGCAAGGCAGCCATTCTGTTGAGCTCCCTCCTTACTTCTCCAAAAACTGAAAATCAATCACTTGTACCCAAAACAGCCTCCAACCACCACATCACCCACAAGTTCTTCTCTGTTCACATAAAACAGGTCCAGCAGGGTGCCTTCCTTTGCTGGCTCACTCACCAGCTGTGTCAGGAAGTTATCTTCCACACGTTCCAGGAACCTCCTAGACTGTTTCCTCTCTGCAGTTTCCTCTCTGTGCAGAGACACACTGAATCCACTGGATCACATCCAGTAGCAAATAAACACCCTGACCCCAAACTGTAAGAAAAAAGATGATTTTCCTGCTCTCTTCACCCAAGACAAAACCATAATCTTACAGACTCACTGCCAAATATACTGGCATACCTGACCTGCTGCTAGAGAGAACAGTATGTTGAGCTTCATGTGCTCCAAACATGCCCAGCCTTTGGGCTGTGCACATCCATGTGCAGGATGACGCACGTGTGGTTCTCACCCATGAGCTCAGGTGTCGGTGACTGTGCCTCCATGCTCGTACCTGTTTCGGTCACCTGAACTAAGGATGAGAATAGAGCAGAAATGACAATAGAGAGGGTGGGGTAGTCACGCATGCCCTTAAAGGCATCAAGTGCAGGCTAAGAGAAAATCCACTATGCAGCTCCTGGTGGGGAGGGGGAGGAGGAAGGAGGATGGTAGATCAAATTCATCCTGCACAGACACCGTTGTCATGGGAAGAGCAGTGGCAGCGAGGGAGGAAACCACAAGGATCTCAGATCAATGGAAAGCGCTGGTGTTTCAGATAACCTCTGTCCCATCAGAATTTCCTGAGTGTGGTGAGCAGGATCAGAGATCATAAGGGAAAGCCACAGCATCAGTTTTGCCTTTAGTCTCATCTCCAGATGGGGGAAATCCCCAGGCAGACACTCTGTTTTGCCTGTGAGAATTAAGATATAGGTAGCATTTCCTGTCCTTGCTCACTTTCCCGTCCAAAGACGCTAGAAACAACTGCAGGGAAAAAACCTGGGAGAGACTGAAGTCAGCAAGGGCAGCTGCAAAAACAGTCCAAGACGGAATCTTCAGCATTTCACTCAATTTTCTGTTCCTGCCAGATTTGGCCGTGACAGCCCTAGCAGCCCCTGTACTTCTTAGGATCACCCCTCTCTTCTGTTACAGTCACTTACCCTCACCTTTCTTTCCCACCTCTCTCTCTCATCCTCTTCTCTCTTACTCCTGACCTACTGCCTTACTCCACCTCAGTCTTCAGCCCACCCTTCCCTTCCCTGAAGGAACCCCTGTCACAAATGTTCAGGAAAACCTACACATTGTGATTTCCTCTCCCTGAAGAGCCCAGCCAATTCCTACAATCCATGCTCCTGTGTCTTCACTGCAGGAAATGCAAACCTTTTAGGGTGGAAACTATCTAGCCCTTCATATCAATACCATGCATAGTGCAGTAAGGTCCTGTTTCTGTTTGGCACTGGCATCACTACAGCAAATACAACTGTTATTGGGAATACTTCAAAAGCACCAGAGTAAAAGAAAAGGAGGTGTGAAAACAATGCCAAGTGTTTTGTGTGTTTTCCAGTTTCTTTTATATTTGTGGGCATAGTTCTGTTTCTATTTTTTATGAAACAATCTCTTCTGTGTTTTCTATTTGGGACCACAAAGTTGAAAACAAACCTGATCTTGGTGAAGAAACAGAGATTCTGCTTTTTAAATTGGCAGGTGACACCAAGCAGGATTGAAAAATAAGAATTCAAAACAATCCTGACAAATTGAAGGGTACAGGATGAAATTCAAATGGGACAGATATGAAAATCAAACAGTTAGGTAGGAAAGCCTAGCTCCACACACACAGAATAGGAAACGGCTCATGAGGCATCAGACCTCTTGGACAGGATCTCGTAGCCATGGCACATCACAAGCTGCACACAGATGAACAATGTCATGGTGCAAAAGTTAAACCAAACAGGAGCACTGCCTGTAAGAGACATGAAGGAATACTTCTGCTCTGCTTGGTCAGCACAGGACCCAACACACAGCACTGTGCTCTAGCAATGCCATTCAAAAGAGAGGTGGAATAGCTGAAGGGAGCACAGAGAAACAGGAGGATGGTCAGAGCTGAAGGGAACAGGACACAGGAAAAAGAGCTGAAGAATGCGTTTGAGATATGATTCAGCCGAAGGAACACAAAGTCAAGGACAGACATGACAAAGACAAAGGAATAGTTTTCCCACACCCACTGTTAAAAGGACAAGGAATCAGAGCAAGCAAAGCAGAGCAGTTAAGGAGTAGGTAGAATCTTTTCAGTAACAAAGCAAAGGGCAGTGATGACAGCCTCGGCAGGCTGTGTACCCCATACATGGGGAATATGCTGGACAAGCCTGTTAAGGGAACACACTGGATGGGCATTTAATATCCTGCCTTGAAGCACTTTTTGAAATCTTTCCTATGCCCACTTCCTACAATTTCAATGATTTTGGTGAGAGGTAATTCCTTGGCATTTCAGCATAACCCACAGACCAAGATAAACCTGTCAGTCTTTAGGACAGAAAGAGATGTCAGCCTGCAGGGTACTGCTTTGTAACACCATTGTTCCAGTTCTTGCTAATACCTTTAAGGATTAAAAGTTATAATGAACGGGGAAGACAGCTCCCTTCAGAGTTTCCCAAGTTTCTCTTGTAAATACCACTGCCTTGCAGACTGACCTTTCCCACTTTTCAGGGTAGCAGCTGTCTGTGACTGCTCTTACTTCATCCTTCCAGAGACAGATGTCAGCACGGATCCTGGAAGGTGAGCAGGACAGAGAACGTGTAAATAGAAAGAGCTTCAGCTTCTCCAACCAAATGTCGCATTCAGGGGTAATGCTGAAGAAAACTGAGGGAGCAAACCATGCCATCCTTCATCCAGCAAGAAACTCCCTCTCCCTCCAGAACACGACACAGATAGGCTAATGCCGGCCACATGGAGACGGTGCTTCTCCTTGTGTAGCTCCCCAGGTTTCAGTGGCTGTGGCTGACCTATATCAGAATCGAGCCTGGGAGAAGCTCAAGGGGTCTGCATCTTGAGATTGCTTGCCTCCCACTGGCTATTCTGTACACATCCTGTAAATAAACAGAGGATTGTTCCTTGGCATCATTCTGTCAGCAGCTTGATCAGACAGCCACTCTTTATATAGCACCTTGAACATAGACAGCATTGTATAAACGTGCACTATTACAGCTTATTGTTACTTCCATTCAATAAATAAATCCTAATGGTACAGCTTTTTAATTATTTTAGTCCTGACTCTGGACTCTGGCAGGTTTTCTGAGATATGGTGATGCCCTTTGCCAGCCTACGGAGACAGAGGTTGCTCCTTTGCTCATGTACACAGGCAGGTCTTAGAAGAATTGGTTTTACTATCAAAATTACCCAATTGAGAAGGCTGCCTGAATTCAGGAGTGATCCCAAAATACATGCACTTGTGCTTTCCTGAGGATGGACCTCAGTTACTGATGTGGCCAACTGAGGAAGGATTCAGGTGTGCTCTGTGCTGTTAATGAGGGGGGAGGCATCAACATGCCTCTACTCTTCCCGCATGACAAACAGACAAATTGCTAAATGTCCTATCTGAACTGAAATTATCATCTGGGTCTATTCTTAAAACACAAGCTGAACTCTGTACTGCCAGGGGGAATAGTTTTAAAAGAGAACGCCTCCTGTTAAATACCTAGGTCTGCATTAGGGTATATAAATAGCTGAAGAAACAACCTTTTCTCTAAATCGTGTTTAATTCTCACTTCTTGTTATCCACCAGTTATCCTAAAAGCAAGAAAAAGCCCTAAAAATAATATCTTGCATTTAGAGGGCAGAAATCCCCTAGTAAGGATAAGGAAACAACCTCATTTTTATAAATGGACTGATTAAGCTATAGAGGCCATGAGTCAGAAAGGTGCTTCAGCATGTGGCCAGCTTTAAAGACATAAACAATCCTAATGAAGTCACCAGCACTGACTGTGAGCTTAAATTTAGGCACAGACCTTAAAATATCTTCTTAAATTGGGATCAGAGAGGAAAAGGGTGGAACTTTAAAAAAAAAAAAAAACAAAAAAAAACCAACAAAACCAAAACAGTCTCAGCCTACCCACCCACTACAGACACAGGGATGGGGACACCATAATAGCTGTCAGCCCATCACTGAATGCCTTTGCGAACTCTCCTCAGGGGTCTCGCCCACAAGTAGCACCATCACATCTAGCTCAACTCCTACAGCTGAAAGAAGTTGTCTAATCTGCCTTATACTGGTGTCTCAGCCTGGTCCAAGCAGAAGGTGACTGCACTTCCCCTTGACCTCGCCATCTGGCAGCACTGCTCTAACACCATCACCCGGGACCCACTTGGTGAGGTCCACAATCAGGACAGCAATTTACCTCCAGGCCCAGGTCACCAATCCTTCCATGATTTGACTTCCCAACTTTTCTCCTGACCAAATATCCACGTACTTTTACACACCACTGCTGTAATGTGGCCAAAATTGAGCCTTATTCATTTAGCCACCCAAGTACGTTATCCACTTACAAATACATGGTCTAACTTTTCAAGGCTGACCTACATTCAAAAGCCTCACAAGCATCAAGGAGGTCTCTGGCCTGTCCGTCATCAGTTGAAGACCTACACTGAACAAGGTGCACAGCCAGATCTTACACAGTCTCGATGAAACCGCATCCAGTGGTTTCAAAGCACCACATGAAACTGAGCACTAAATAACAACCACTGAGTAAATGGGGAAACAGAGTGATGGGAACACGAAAATTACTTCATTTTCTAGGCCAGCTGATGTGTCCAGCTGAAGCCACCTGGGTTTTCCCCACCTGTTACAGCCATAAAGAGGAACACAATGCACAAAGTCCAATGGCTGATGACTGTGGCAAGTAACTGTGCTTGCCTCTTTGTTTGCTCACCCCAGCCCCTGGTTCCAGCAGTGCTCTTTCCCCTTCTGAAAATAAAACAGCATTTTTCACCCACTACATCTCAAACCCACTTAATCACCAGACACAGCAGCACGATAAGAACAATAATTTTAACTGGAGGGGACTTCCTGTTATCCTGGCTATAGCCATATCCTGAGCAAATAAAAACTTAGGCTTTTGGTCCCAACATTGACACAGCTTAAGTTCTGATGATTATTTCATAAACAGGAAGTGCCTTTGAGTTATCATCTCCCTGCATGAACTTTGGGGTAAAGACCTTTACTCCGCCTCACTGGGGCCACCTCCCTGATGAGCAAGTTTTGTGTGTAATGAGCCAGTTTTATGTGCTTTAACAAGATCTGAGGATGCATTCAAAACCCAGCAGGGCTGGCCTGTTCCTGGCATTAAATGAGACCTAATCCACGACCAGTCCAGGGTCAGATTTTCAAACTTTCCCAGCCCTTCGTGTGACAAGCAGAGCGTGCAGGCAGGTCCCTGCCTGCGCTGAGCTCCAGCAGCAGCACCGGTGGCGAGGTGCAATTTACAAATATTACCCAGATTAATTCCATAAGCCACCCACATACACAACTACCGATGCGGCTGCTAAAAATACACCGTGAGTTGCAAAAAAGTTGTCAAGAATAAGTAAGGAGCAAAGCAAAGAGGAACAAAACCAAAAGAGAGATAATCACTGTTTAGAAAATAAAGATTAATGTATATAAATACCTCTCTTTACCCAATTCTGAAGGATGCCAGGTACCAGACACCCAGGAAATCACTGGAGACAACTCGAGACACCCACCCTAGGCAAAAACCTACCCACAGCTCAGGCGCTGCTGATGTCTAGCAGACCCCCTCTCAAACTGGGGTCTCACTGGTCCACAGATCCTGACTTTATTCTCTGCACGGCAGAAAATGTCACAGGATGAGGACACAGCTGATGATTTTGCACAGCAAGGGTAACAATGCCTAGAGGAGGGTCCAGAGAACCAGATTCTCACCTGCCTCAAGCCACTTGCCTCCTCTGAAGCCAATATAGCCGCTCCTGATGAAGCCACACCTCTGGTGCTCAGAGGGATGGCAGCCACTAGTATTCCCCAACTCTGGAATAGAGGCCATGCAGGATTACACCTGATGAGGTCCACTTTGAATCCCAACACATTTCCTTGTATGGCTTACAAACAAAACTAAAAAACAGGTCAAACGTTGTTTGGTGGTGCTACTTCTGTTTTGTTCTACTTGTTATGTTTCTACGTCCTTCATTTTAGTGCTCAGCTCTGTATTACCCAGGGAAAAAAAAAAAAAAAGAAAGATGAGAAAAACCCAGGAGAGGAGAAGTCAACAACAAAAATTCCAAATTCTTTAAAACGAATGGGAAAATTCTGCTTGCACAGTGTGTGTGGGAGAGGATTTCACACCAGATATTCACTTATTTATCATGCCTCGCCTATTAATATCAGGTGAGGCACCATTCTGCTTCCCAGAACTGGTGTTTAAGCCAGCTTCTCAGACAAGCATACCCCACCCTCACCTGCACGTCAAGAATGGTGGGTGACTTCGTGCATGTGCTCTATGTTATCACTCAAATTTCTACTGGAACCATTTCATAAGGCCTTAGAAGGTGTCACATTCCCTCCCAGGGCGCCTTTTCTGTCAAAGAGCCTATGTTCTGAAATCGGTACGGCGGGGATACGGTTTCATCTACCCTCGCCTCTCTTGCGGTGGTGGCGGTGGGCGTGCACGTGTGCCACCGAAACTGCTCGGTCAAGGGCAGGAGCAGAGAAGCAATGCAATGCTGATCCAACCCCTCGACTCCCGTGCTGTCCCCAGTGGGGATGCTCCAGAGGAGGGCTACAAACCAGTCTGCTTATGCACATAACGTGAGGCTCGCAAGGGAGGACGGTAGTCCTCGCCTCCTTCCAAGGAGGAAATTGCATCCCCTGCGATAAGTAAGTTTTTATCTATGCACTGCAATATTGCAGGGAATTCTAAGGACCTCTCACGGCAACTAGGAGGCGAAAAACAATCATTAACCCCTCCTCCACCTCCCTCGAAGCCATTCAGCAGCAATTTAACCCGCAAACATACCGCAGCACAACACAGATAAAACAATATCAGCCTTTACGCTATCTACCGGCTCCTGCCATTTGGGATATTCACGTACTTCGAGGCTTAAGGCATGCTGCAGAGCCCCGGCTGCGGACCCTCCCGTATCGGCTGCAGGGAATTTGTTTTAACGAGTCACTTTCAGGGCATTTTCCCCCATCTGCTCCCTTTTCCCAGTCAGGCAGAAGCAGGGGCGCCGCCGAAGTTAGGATGCTCTAAGGCACCGCTAAACTTCCACCGCACGCTCCGGTGCGGCACCGGTGCGGCCCCGGGAGGAAGCCGGCGCCCTGCCCGCCCCGGCAGCGGCTCCCTTCTCCTCTGCCTCCCCTCCGCTGCCCTGCCCGGCTCCAGGGAGGCGGCCGTGCCGGCGCTCGCCCGCTGCGGCGCGCCGGGAAGGGGGGAGCGCGGCCGGGCTGACCGCAGGCCCCGCGCCTCCCGCCGCCCCCGGCCGCTGCGGACCCGCCGCGGGGCAACGCACCCGCCCCGGGGGCACCGCACCGCCCCGCACCGCCCGCCGGATGCGGCCCGGCGAGCAGCGAACTTCAGAGCGATCGCCGCATTACCCACCCGGCCGGCGGCGCCCGCCCGGGAGGGGAGGGGCGGGCTCCGCGGCGGGCGGTGCGGTGCCGGGCAGGCCTCGCCGGCCC
>JAWMRA010000041.1:61182827-61318138 GCA_035584735.1 Pseudotriccus pelzelni
CGGGGCCGGGCAGGGGCGGCGGGCGGCGGGCGGCGGGGCCCCCCCGGCTCGGGACGGCGGCGCTGGGGAGGGAGGGAGGGCGAGAGGGAGGGAGGGAAGGAGAGAGGGAGGGAGGAAAGGAGAGGGAGGGAGGGAAGGAGGGGGGCTGGCGCGGTGCCCCCGCTCTCAGCGCGGCATGGCTGCGTGTGCCGGGGCGCCTGCAAAAGTTGCACTGGGGGTGAGAGAAAGGGAGAGAGAGACGGAGGGAGAGAGAGGGAGACGGAGACCGAGACGGAGAGGAGGGAAAAAAAAAAAAAAAAAAAGAGAAAAAAAAAAAGCAGCGAAGGGAGTTTGCAAATAATCAAGCGCCGATGGCACCGATCGCGGCTTCCCAGAAGGAGCGGGAGCGAGCGAGAGAAACCCTCTGCTGAGATTATGTGGGATCTTGTTTAACAACACATTTCAATCAGGAGAAAAAAGGAACAGTCAACAGAAGTTGGTGAAACACTTCTGTCTTCCCCCCCCCCTCCTCTTTATAGAAAAGAGAAGAAGGGAAAAAAATAAAAAGGCAGCTGATTGAAGCTTTGCAACTCACTGGCTGTGGGGATCATATAATTTGAGCTCATGTTTTACAATAGCATGGAAAATTCCTACCTCTCCCCCTCTCCCCAAATAAATCTTCTATTCCCTCAAGGCATTTCACAATCTGGTTCACTGACAAAAGTTCCAATTTATCTTTTTTTTTTTTCGTTTAGCTTACTCGCAGTATAAATATTTAGCGGATGCATTTAAAATAAACATACGTTGTTGCTTTTAGGATTCAGGTTGTGTTTTTGGTTGTTGGTTTTGTTGTTTTTTTTAAAAAAGGAACCACAGCACAGAAGGGTTTCATCACTAAGATTGACAGCCACTTTTCCCCCGCCCTCCCCCCCCCGGCTTTTTTTTTTTTTTCTTTCAAATGATCCATCTCTCCGGTTGAGCTCGTGCTCGTAGGATCACCAACCCGACCAACATAGATTTTGTCGGTGCATACAGGAAAGCAGTAGGAGAAGCTACAGGAGCCCCCATTGCCTGACAGGAGCTTTACAAAGGAAGGTCAGTCATCAGGTACCCATTAGGCGGGCAAAGGAAGCTGAGACTCATGCAAAGCCTCTGGCAAAGGTGGAAACAAAACCTCGGGCTGTGATCCTGCATTAACTGCCGTCTGGATCTGTCTGCCTGGAGCTCCTTGCAGATGAGCAGTCTGGGACTGGACCAGTAAAGACATACTCTCTCTGCCTGCAGTTACTGCTGGTCCCCAAAAACGCTGCCTCTCGCTGCTGCTGGTGCCAGCTCAGACCTCTCTCACCGCAGTATTTGTTTGCAGCAGGGCTCAACATGCGGCTACTCCCATTGATGTATCAAGGAGGAAGCAAGAGGTAACTTTTACTTGCGGATTTCATTGAGAGCCAAGTGCTCCTGCGAGTCTGGCCCCTCATCCCGGGGTGCTGCGGGTGCCTATGCTGGCAGATAAAAACAGGCCAGAGAGCAACCCATGCTGACCCAGCTGATGGAGCAGGATGGCCATGTCTGCGCTGTGGAGGACGTGATTCCCAGGCTCTCGTGGGCCCTGTTGTTCGTAAGGTATTTTCACTGTTTTGCATGATTTTTCTCTCTCCACTGAAAAATGCCTGAAACTACAGGAGAGCTGTCTCATGGCCCATTAGCATTCTGTTTACTGCATGAAGCTGAGGATACATGTTAAATGTGTCGGGGAGTGCCACGCAGGACTCGTGGAGGTGATTGAGGGCTCCAAGTAGGCTGGGATGGCACTGGAAGACTATGTACAGCAGAGGGAGCAAAACCTGGTCCTGTCTCATCCCTGCTTCATTTTGAGAGTGATCCTGAGACCAGCCACGGTCAAATCTTGGAAAAAAATGGTGCTGTCTCCAGCTGGACCACTGGGGAAGTCCAGGCCAGAGGTGGAGGGCAAACGTGCGGATGGAGATGGGCACAGATGGAGATGAATTTGCTTCTCACCCCTCTTTTATTCAGCAATGGTAACCCTCAGAGTTCAGCTGTAACCATGAGTCGAAAACCTAACATCTTCCTGAAATGTGTTTCTGGTCATTGTAATTCTGTGCCGCTCTCTTCTTTATGATGGAGAACATGATCTGCTTTCCAAGGCTTCTAACACTTCTGAGCCCTCCTGCCTCCTTGCCCTTGATCAGAGCGGCAGCCATGGAGCCCTGTCTCAGAGCCACAGAGGAGAAGTGTTGGAGAAGAGCAGAGGACAAAACCAGAGGAGCAGGCTGGTACAGGAGCCGGCTTCACTTCTTGCCATTGCATTGTGCTGCAGCATGGCTCCAGGTCAGTCGCATCATCCTTGCTCTCCTCAGCTGCAGAACGGGGCAGGGGTACCAGCCTCTGCTATGTGAGAATGCACTGATAGTTTTTCATCCCTCTGTTTCTGAGCTATCCCATAGCCCTTGGGGTCTGCATTAACTCCATGTCCATCAAAGCTGGCACGACACAGGAACTTAAAACATAAACCAAACTCACTCCTCACCCCTTTTACCAGAAGAAAAGAGGAAGGGCTCGACAGAGGAGTCTGCAGAACTCACTGTGTGTGGCCTGGACATGAAAATGGTGTCCCTGGCCCTGTGGCTGATGGGTGGAGCACAGAGGGGGATGCAGGAGCAGCCAAACCTGCGTGTGACATACTTAGGCAAACGCTAAAGCTGTTGGCTTCAAAGCACAGGTTATTCTGCCTCTTTTAGGGGAAAGGTGATGAACTTGATGGACTACTTGGCTGGTCCAGGATGACAATTCCTGATTGCCTCTCAGGTTCAGTATTGCCAAGGACATTACAGATTCTCATCTGCTGATAATGCATCCAAAGATAGGAAAATTAATAAGGATATTTTCACCAACAGGGACTGTTCTGATTTTACATGTTTTTAAATGTTGTTGCCAAATGAGGCCACAGCATATTTGGTAAACAAAAACCAGCCCCAACAGGTCCTGACCTCAGCCCAGACTGCCTGTGAAAACCCGGTGCACAGAGGAAGCTGGCGGTTTGTGGGCATGCAGAGAAAGCCAGGATTTGCCCTGCCAGTCACAGCCTTGCTTCCCAGCTCACACAGGGGCCTCTGCCTGAGAGGCTCCTTCAAAGAGGACTTAGGGAAATGATTGGATCCAGGGTGCACAATCCCTTTCTGCACTTCCCCATTCCTGTGTACAGATGGGGATGCACTCTGGAGACAGCCCAACTCTGAGCCTACAGCCTTCTTTCCATTCTCTCCAAAACTGAGCATCCATGCATGGATGTTACACTCCAGGCCCCTGAGCTAGAGACAAAACCATGGTGTGGACATACCTGTCAGGAGCCAGTCGTCGGCAGTGCAGCTGCAACAGTCCTGTGACAAGGCCATTCTGCTGGAGAGATCGTGGTCCTTGCACCAATGGCCCCCATCATCCTCTGCAGGCCTGAGGCTGCAGGAAGTGTCACTTAAATTTTAAATCCTTAGAGACTTCCCCACCTCAATAGACTACTTCTTCTCTTTGGCTTCTTCACTCAGGAGAGGATGGCAAACCAGCACCGATGAAGCACATATTAATGTCTCATCTTAAGATTTTTCATTTCTCCATTTGCATATTTGGGTCTCCTATAAACTCAGCTGCAGTCTGAGTGCAAGTACATGGCACACTCAGCTGTGTCATGGAGTATCATGTATCACCAAGGCAGCAGCATCCCCACCTATGTCCACAATGGCTATGGGGTGGTGGTGGCAGATACTAAGCCACGGAAAGGAGAGGTGGCCTTTTAACAGCACTGGGCTGGCACTCAAGGGGGCTCCATTTTTGCTGCACATACACAAATCTTGGTGGTCTTGGCATGTAACTCACTTCTCCAGAAAGGCACATGGTGTTTGACTGGTGTCTCAGGGGACTGCTGGTAACGACCTCAGCCTATACTTAACTGCAGTGGGAGTAGAAGGGGCTACTGTTTCTTACTGGAAGTGTGAGAGTTTGGGCTTCTCTTTCTTTTCTCTTAGAAACTAATACAGATTTTGGAAGTCAAGATGTAAGAAGGAAGGCAGATGTGTTTTAAAACATAGTTGGTCATCATTCCCATTTTAGGGGGGTTGTATGAGTGAACACAAGCTGCCCTTTGGTGTCTCAGAGCCAGAAACACCACAGTGGTATCACCTCCTCTTCTCTGGTACATCCACCAAGCCCTGGCTGTGCCAAGAGCATGCCAGGGGCATTGACAGAGGTGCCTGCTGCCAAGATGCAATGTTTTCCTCTTTCCCCCAAAGAAAGCTGAGGGAGTTTGTGGCTCCCAGCTTTCTCAGTTCATTGTCCATCCACTGCATTTATTTCTATGGAAGGATTGAGCCTAAGAATGTATTAATAAAAGGCTGTAAGGTACATTAAGAAAACAATAGCAACATAACAAACGAACAAAAAAAAAAACAAAACAAAGAAAAAACAGGAGAGAAAGGCTGTAATCACACAGGATGAGCGCATCCCCTTCAGTGACAACCTTTTATACCTGTTTGCCTTTGTGGTGGAGCTGGAAGGCAGCATGTTGTTAGCAAGGATCAGGCCCCAAATCTTTCGCATTAAGCAGAGGAAAATATTTTCATAAAACACCAGGGGAAGGTTTCCCAGTGAAATACACACAGATGTTTTCTTTTTAAATGTAAATCAGTGAGGGAATGGACAGTTTAATTAAAAGTAAAATTATTAGGTAAGTGCTCAGGGAATCTACTTTATTTGCTGGGTACACTCACATATTTTTACTGGTGAGTCAATTGCAATTTTTAATTTCTTTCCACCTAATAAGACCAGCTCAGAGACTAGCTACTGTGATGTGGAATATTTGGGGGAGGATTTTTCTATGGATAGCAGGAGCATCAGTCCTGTGTGCAAGTTGTGGATACCTAGGCAGCTTGCTATGGTATGTCCATTCCCAGCCTTACGTCATTGCTAATCAGAGTATCACAGAATATTCTGAGTTGGAAGTGACCCACAAGGATCATCATTAGCAAACACTCATTATATGCTGCCTCTTCAGAGATTTTCTCACCTGGAGAGAATCCTGTCCCTTGTGACAGGGATTTTGGGTCCTACCAGCTGCCAGACTTGGGGTAATATCTGTCTGGGATGCTAAGGGAAAGGGGCTATCGTTTTAACTGACTTTAACCCTACTGCTGCTCTGTTGCTAGACTGCTCCCTTCAGTATCACTCATCCCTTCACATACAAGTCTTTTTCAGGCAGGTGTTTTGTGGAAGCCCCTTCCCTCAATCCCCTCCGTCCCTCTTCAGCATGGCAATGACAGACTCCTGAGCACATCAAAAAACAGTCAGCGAAAATATGCTGCATACTTGAGTGGGGTTGAGAGCTGATGGCTCAGTCATAGCTGAAGTTCAAAATAAGACCACAAAAACCTCCAACAAAATTATCCTATGCAGCATCGAGTGGGACTCTATAAGAACTCAGATATTTTTACTCAGTCTGAACATCAGTGGCTTCCTCAGTGCAGTTCGTGTGATGTAAATGCCTCTTTCAGGGGGTAGCAAATGGATTTACGGTGCAGATGTACAGAGGGGTAAGACTTAATTCCCACTATGAAACCAGATGATGCTGATAAAGCCTCAGTGGCTTCAGCAGATGTACCCCGATATAGACAGGAGTGTGGCAATGGACAGATGTTGCGAAACGCTCCAGGTACCACGGATGGCAGAAAGGTGCGATTAAAGCGCACAGCCTGATTAGTGCCCCGGGGAAGGCAGAGATCTGGGTCACCTCATCCGGGCCTACCACCACATATGATCACATTTCTGAACTTTCTTCCCCATCAGGAGTATCACTGAAATAAATGCCCTAAAAATGATGTGGCCTCTCTGTTTGAGGGGTTAAAAACAATTTCCCATCATCGAGCTTTTGCAGTTGGCTCAGGTATTGTTGCAGGGTCTTGGATCCTTTTCTTCTTATTATTAATAAAAGAAACTTTGAAATATATTTTAAAAAGTGCTTATCAGATAATGAAATTCTAGCTGTGGTTGTCTTTCAAACAACCAGGGCCATGATTTAATTGGAAGTAATTATAGTCTTTTCTGAAGTATAATTTTTAGGGTATTTTTTCCCCTGACATTTTCAGTGTGGAAATTAAAAATAAAACGATGTCAGAATCACAAGATTTCAATCTGTCTTCAAACAATAATGTGGGCTAGTGTCAGAGGTTTGTCCTTGGCTGGAAGCGGGAAAAACTCACTGAAAAAAAAATCACCAATAGCACCCACTTGTGCATTTTCTGTGCTCAGAAATTCCTGTGGGACTCCTGCTTCCCAGAGCTCACTAGAAAGCCTCCTAACTCTGGTGCAGTGGGAAAGGGCACAACAGTACCTAGCTCCTGAGAGCACCACATTTGTGATTCAGGCTTTGTTAATTATTCCACCGGTAAAGGCTGTATTAAGAGACACAACTAGATCAAGGAAAAAACTTTTCCCATTCTACACAACAAAGATTAAATGCAGTCCTTATATCCTGCTGAAAATAATCCAGGGTGTAACAAAGACATTTCTGTGCTTCTTTTCCCCTCTACATTTTTTCCGACTTTTAAAGAGGAAATTTTTCAAATTATCTCTAAATTTTTCCCTGTTTTCACTTTGCAATTCCTCAGCTTCCAATTTGGTGAAACCACCAGTGCATCCTCTAAACTCCAACTCACACACTCTACCTCATTTAAAATGCTATTTTTAGGAGAGGGACAGTCTCCACCAACATCAACTCAACTTTTTTGTTGCCAGTGGCATCAGCAGGGCCCTGGGGGCAGACCATCAATTCTTATCAGCGTGTGTGGCTCTACTGGTACTGGATGCTATGATGCCCCTGGACATATACGCATCTCTAAATACAGCCACTCAGAAGGAAAGTTTGGCCCAGACTTTTAAATCACGTTCTTCAGACTCCAAATAATTTCTGTATGGATGCAGATGTGCACATGAGGAATTATCTTGCAGTCTGAACTGTATTCTTCTGGATCAGAAATTTTATATGTAATGCCCATTTTAAATCTGTTCCTGAACATCAGTCAAAGAAACTACTTCAGATTAAAAGGGCAACACGTATGAAAAGAAAAAGCTACATATGAGGCAGATTGTGGTTATAGCACTGTATAAAGTGCTGTAGAGGAATGTATGAGGGATGCAGAACTGAGGTTCTGCCAAATGTGTTGACTTTTTGAAGCGGCATCAACTATCATTATAGAGTCTATGGAGTTATTAACCAGATGATTTACAAGCCAAATTCCTACTGGGCAATACCTGTCTGGACCACTTAAGTATCCTGCCTCACCACTCAGCTTTATTTATCCCATTCTCCACTCTCCACCTTAAAAAATCCCATTGCATGGCATTACGAGCAAAGAACAGCTATGTTTCATCTCAAACATGGCTTCAGCAACAAGGTAAAAGATTTCCGTCTATTCTTCAGCCTCTGAAACAGCCTTTTCAAATAGAGGTGTCTTATTAAATGGGAAAAAAAATTATACAGACTGAGGTAAAATTTTGGTCAAGCCTTATAAAACAAACTCAGTGACTTTAAAGTAATAAAACTTTCTGTGGCACTTAGCCTAAGCTGATCTTCTATACTATACTTCAGGGATAAGTGCAGATGTGCTGACAGAAACCTCGTGGCTTCCAACCCATGCACTGTGTAGAACCTTGAGGGATTTTCTGGAAAGCAACTACTTTTCCTAAGTTAAACATTTTTATCTCCCCTGTCCAGCAGACCAGCAGTGTTTCAAAGACAAGCACGCGTTTACTTCCATGACTTTCATGCTGTCAACAGAAAATATTAGAAATTGCAGGCAAAGTTTCCAAGAAAGCAGAGATGAAGATTTTCTTTTCTCTAGGTTAAATTTCCAAGTACTTTCCAGCAACACTCCTGCCTTTGCACCACTCCCTTGCTCAGCTGGGAGCCTGGAGATCTGGGCCCATGACTTGACCACACATCTGTTTGGGGACTTGGTGTGTTTAGGCACTGTGGGCCAAGGAGATTATTTGGTACACACAGTGCCTGCCACAACACAGCACTGAGCTTGGCAGGATGGGAAACCCCTCTAGTATTTACACTTATTTGACTACTTAATGGGCATTATCTCCTTCTCCAGCCCAGATCTCTACAAGAGCCAAACCTGACCATGAAGTTCATCACTGTTAATGCTGTACCAATAGTAATAGCTAAGCTGTTGATGATGGGTTCACACAAGAGTATTGTTCCTTATCGGTTAGCCACAGCCTATGGCTGTGGCTTTAACAATTGTGATGATCAGGTCTTGTCTTTGGACCCTGCTGCCCACCCACTTCCATGCTGAGAAAGCCAAATAAATATTTACTACTTCTCAAAATAACACGCAGCCACACTCACCGTTACCACTGCAGAGTAGTTCATCTAATTGAAATAAGAACATAAGTAAACTGTTTGTCAAGGCAGTTTATTAGGAAAAGATTGCTGTGTCAGGAGCTCCCTCACTGCGAGAGATGCTGTGTTGTCTCTCTTAATATTTAATGCCATTTTAATAATATTCCCCAGTTAGAGGCGCAGGCTGGTGCTACAGACTAAAGGCCAAGCCTGCCAAAGTGGGGAGGAATAAAAGCTTGAGGTCAGCTTCACTCCACTGACTTACCCACCCCGAGGCTGGGCAAAGAGCAATGTTGCTCTTCTTCCAAGGGACTCAGCCACGCCCAGGTCCTTCTCTCAGCAACTTGATTTCAGATTTGTGGATATTCCCTTTCCTTACTCAGAATGACACTTTAAAAGGTTAGGGCCGCATCCCGAGGTGGTGGAGATGAGAAACCCACATTTTTCCTTTGACAAACCTATTTCTCATTGCAGTGCTGCTCCATTTGGGCTCGTTAATCAAACAGTACCATAAACTACTGAATTTCTCCCAAGCCTGTGATTGCATCTGCATCTACAGCACTCCTACCTGTCTTTGACAGATCTTGTTTTGGAAACCTCTGGGATAAACTCAGAGGTGTTTTATCTCAAGGAATGGGGAACTGCAGCTTAAGCATCAAGGTCTTCACTAGTAAAACATATAACAATGCTGCCTCTGTGTTGCCCTCCAGCTCTCACAGACCTGCCTCGGCTGAAAAGCTGCTGCACAAGGGGGTGCCCCAGTCCCTACATCATTCCTCCAGACTTCTGGCAGCGATGCCCAGCTCAGGCTCTTCCTTGTTGTGAAAGACTCCTGGCTGAAGGACCATGGAGTCAGAGCCTTTTGAAGCTGCTGCATAATGAGCTGTACTCTTTTTCTAAGCATCACTAGACAGTTCAATAATAATTACATGAACTTTGTAATCAGCCAAACCAGCATAGGCATCTACTGACCTACACGTAGCATTTGTGAGTAATTTTACATAAAGGGCAGATACTTTTGTACTTAGTGTACAGGACTTATGCACAAACAGCTATAGAAGGAGGGCCCAATTATAAATAAACCATCCTAAGTTGTCACTTTGCTGTCTCTGACTTCCCACGCATTCAAATGGTGAGACTGATTCATTTAATCTTACTCTAAAGCAGCAAGCCACAGAGGCAGTTTCCTGACAGTTGCTTAAAAAAGTGTAGCTGAGCTCTCTTAAATTGTCTTCCCTTGTATTATATTTAGACATTGTGATTAGACTGTCACGATATGCTTTAACTTTCAGGCAGAAGTTCGAGCTGCTTTCTGAAAGCAAACAGAGATGCTCCTAGGAACCAAAGGGGCATGAGCGCCAGGTTTCAGCAGTTAGGAGCAGAGATCTTCAGTGCTGCTTGCACTGCCGGCTCCCCCGGCGCAGCCAGCCTTATGAAACCTGAGTTTTCAAATAAGTGCAACACTATTTACCATAATGAGACTTCTGGGAAGGGTGGAGGCAGTGAAAGACTTAGCCGCTGTTTCCAAGCGTTTTAGCAATATCAGCTGAACAATTTTTATGATCTTCCCTTCTGCTCTCCTTCCCTCTTCTCCCCCCCCCAAACCTGGCTATTCTTGTCAAAGGCTTGGATGCAAAATCTGGACAATCCTATCATATGAACATGGCTTTTACACATCTGTGTCACTGCAAAGCAGATTATAATGACTACACTTCATTCATTTTATTCTAATTAAGTCAGTGGAGGTTTCAGCATAGATACAAACTCGATGTGCAGCTCTGCCCTTGACAATTGCATGCCAAAGAGAATACCTGAAAGCTCTTGTTTTGCTAAATGTGCTATTTAATATTTTCTAATGCTCGGGTAAAAACAGTCAGTGAACGTGGAGCCTTACAGATTTCTATATTATTATGGAGCAGGTTACTGGAGTTACACTGAAGGAAGTTTCCTTGTTCTGTGACTTGCTTTGCCAGAGCACTTACCAGATGCTGAACTGCGAGTTCACCTGCTGACCACTATGATGAGAAGACCCCCAGACTCTATCAGACTCTCAGCCACTGCTCTGGTTGCAGGAGCTCCACAGCAGCCTAGCAAATATGACCAAAATCTGGCAGAGAGGACAAGGTGAAAGACCCTCTGGGCCCTAAGGTACAGGAGGAGACAGGAAGGGTTCTGTGTAGAGGGTGAATGGTGGGGAGTAGATGCCATACCTCTGTTGCCTTTTGTTAACCTGGAATAAATGCTGCTGTGGAATTTAACACACTGAATTAAAAGGTGAGTTTCTCCCATGTGCCATGTATAGGATGCCTGTCTCCTCTAGCTGATCTACAGAGAATTGTAAATCTTTTATTGCTCATAGGAACTTGTGCTTTTAATTTAGTGTGTGGAAAACTTGAAGTCCTACATCCAGATCTTAATGTTGGTTCAAATATGATTGGATTACCACTCTTTTAAGATCTGCTATATTCCTCTTCTTTCAGATAAAAATGTTGTGCTAAAGTTTTCCACCATCCCTGTGTCTGTAGAGAGAATCTTGGAGACTTGAAGGTGACTTTTCTGTGAAATGGTCTCAATATCATTCCAAAAATACTTCATAATTTGGAGTCTGCTCCTCAACCTCCAGCAGAGATCGAAGAGATCCCAGAAAAAAATTAAGGAAGACCCATTCCTAAGAGCTGAGCCTTTGGCTATAATGAATCAGTCAACCACCCTTTTATCAGCCAGATATAAGTTGACCTGGGGCATTTTAGAGCCAAAGGCTAGGGTAAGGCTGCTGGTTTAGGCTTCGTTTCCATCCAAATATTGAGTCCAAAGGAAGATCTTTGTTTTCAAACAGTGTTTTTTACATCTTCTTGTTATTTTCACCTTCAAGCTTGCTGGGCCAGTTGGGTATGAAAAGCTTGTTTTTGCTTCTTAGTGGCAAGATCATCTGTTGATGGTATGTATGGAGTGCTAATTACTATCTGTGATTGGTATTTATGAGGTTCCAATTGCTACAGGAACTAAGTGCCACGTACAATACTGAGATAAGCATAAATGTTATTGAGTGTGGATTCTGCTCTTCCCACCCTGGTGCTTGGCCCCTTTGGCTTGAATGCTTTGTCCTCTCCCTCACGCTCCTTTTCATACTTTCCAGGCATCTGAAAAAAAGTGGTTTATGTGCTTTGCTGTGAAGCAACCCTGCCTTGTGAGTGAGTGAGCTTGAGAGCAGCCCATGGCTCCATCACGGAGCATATCGTGCTTCTGTCCCTCATGCTGGCAGGTGACCCGAGGCACTGGCGCTGTGACCAGCAGCGCTGGGAGCAGAGCCTGCAGAGCCTGGGTCTGCTTCGCCTGGAGCCTGCACACCAGCTGCTGCTGAATTGCTTTCCATAGGACATCTTCTAAAATCCAGGAAAGTGCAGCCACTGGGAGAGCTGAAATCAACTGAGGTGCTGCTTCCCAGCCCTTGCACAGTCACAGAAGGTGTACCAGTCAGAGAGCGTGGAAAGCTTTGAACTATTTGGACCAGGAGCTGCTGAGAAGCAGAGAGCTTCTGGAGCCTTGCTGGCACTAATGTGAAGAATTTCTTCTGGCTACTGGTACTAAAGAGGCAGTTTGCTTCTCAGACAAACTAGATCCTTTGACCAACTTGACCACTGCTGTGGCCAGAGATTCAGTCCCAGCCTGATTCTGAGAAAAGCAAATGCCTGGAACTCCTTTTCCACCACTACAGAGAAATTATTATGATCCCACAAGAAAGTTGATTTGAGATGAAAAAAAGTGCAGGTCACAGTAGCAGCTAATTCCTAAGTGGGACAGGCATAAACTTCTTTAATGTGGATATTGAAGGGGACATATTTTGTTTCTATTATTACTTGACTATGGGAGACTAAAGGGAAATTTTTTCACAACCAAAGAAGTATTTGAAAAAAGCTTTTAAAGCACATGAAAATTAAAACAAAAAAATAGGAAGGAAATTGAAATGAAGCATCTGTGTAAAACTTTTTCTTCCTCTTTTTGATCAGTTCTGATGGTTCTAATTGATGTCCAAGGAGACAGCTGGCAATGATTTGGAGATGAAGAAGAAAGGAATGGCACTGCTATTTTAGAGATGAAGAAGAAAGGTAAGCCCCGCCTATGGGACAGCAACCCTGGGACGCACCGAAAATGCTTGAATAAAGAAGGTGCCATGAACCAACATTTATCTCCTGGTTACCCTTACAGCTATTTCCTTACACTCAAATTTTCAGGAATGAAAAGCTGTAAGGATCACTAATTACATTAGGACTTTTCCTTTATGTATCACTGCTCACTCAAGACTTTCAGCCCATTATGCAAATAGCAGTGACGTGCTTGGCAGGAGCCCTTTGAATCAAATACTGCCATTCCTGCCAGCTTGGTTTCCCCAGCAGAAGAACAGTGGTCGAGGGAGATGAAGGGATGGAACCTGCAATGCTGGGATGCCCTCACCTTCCTCACCCTCCCAAGTTGCTCGTGTCCCTCTTGCTTTGCCCCCACGCAGGTTCCTGGCCTCACAGTCCACCCGAGGCCAGGCTCTGTAGGGATGACAGTTCATTGCCAGATGCTGTGGCACCCCAGGCAAACAGGGAGTGGGCACCCAGGGACCAGCAAGCCAATGATCCTATCCCTTGATTGCTGAGGGCTGCTCCATGACGCCAGTAGGTTTGCAGAGAACATGCAGGGCTGGAATCAGGTTACACTGACTCCCAAGGACCAGGCAGCAGCTTCCCAGGGAAAATACATGCTCACGTAAATAAAGAGGGAAATAATTATAAGGGAGTAATTAACTGAGCAGAAGTAAAAATGGAAAGCAGAAGCAGAGCTAAAAGATAGAAAGAAAAGAAAAGCGCTTGAGCTTTTTTGTAGATGCAGAGGCTTGCATTTTGCATTTAAAGAAATAGAGGAAAAAATTTAAATATGTATTTAGGAAAAAAAATTCCAATGGGAAATGTGAAAAGAACCACAAGCTTTTGCGAGGCAGCCTCTGAAGAGACAAAGCTATAAATGCACAAATCCAAATATCAACCTTTGCTTCTTCAACAGTAAAAAAACACAAGTAATTCATTCAATACAGAGTGAAAGTAAACTTCTGGGAAAGCATCTGAGGACAGTGCTGGGAATTGCTTACCCTGTCATTTTTGCTCCTGTCACTGGGCAGTACAAGTGAGGTAGTTATCAGAACTGTTATTTATTCCAATAAACATTGCATTCCTTTTTTTTTCTCACCACTACCCTGCTTATAGTCAGGTGTATTTATTGAAACATGCTCAAAGCCCTGAGTTGCACTACCATCAGTCTCCCAGTGTCATCCACTTAGCTGGTCAGTGGAAGGATAAAAGACTCCTATCCCGAGACCCTTCTTTCCCTTAGAATCATGGAAAGGTTTGTGTTGGAAGGCACCTTTAAAAGTTATCTAGTTCAACCACCCTGCCACAGACAGGGATATCTTCATCTAGATCAGGTCACTCAGAGTCTTATCCAACCTGACCTTGAATGTTTCCATGGGTGGGGCCTTTGTCACCTCCCTGGGCAACCTGTGCCAGTGCTTCACCACCTCCACGGTAAAAAATTTCCTATGTATATCAAGTCTGAATCTACACTCCTTCAGTTTAAAACCATTGCCCCTTGTCCTGTTGCTGCTGTCCCTACTAAAAAGTCTGTCCCCATCATTCTTATAAGGCCCCATCGGGTGCTTGAAGGCCACTATAAGGTCTCCTGGGGCCTTCTCTTCTCCAATTGAACATCCCCAATTCTCTCAGCTTTTCCTCACAGGTGAGGTGCTCCAGCCCTCTAACTGTCTTCACAGCCCTCCTCTGAACCTGTTCCAACAGGTCAGTGTCCTTCCCGTGTTGGGGACCCCAGAGCTGGATGTAGCCTTCCAGCTGGAAGCAGAGAAGATGGGCAGAATCACCTCCTTTGACCTGCTGGCCACACTGCTTTTGATGCAGCCCAGCACACAGTTGGTTTTCTAGGCTGCAAGCACTTACTGCTATCTCTTCATTCTTCTCATGAAGGAAAAACTGACAAAAAGGGTAGGTCTTAGGGCACATGCGGAAAACCAGCAGCTGCCAATGAAAAATCTCCCTTGGACTCAGATGATGGTTCTTAGTCCCTTCCTAGAGGGATGTCCTAACCCATTAAACAAGCTGGTGGTGGGTGAAACTGGGGTGAGCACTAAGTAGAAAATGGCTTATCAGGGAAGCAGGATCTCACTTACAGAGCTCCTGACTGAAAACCTGATCTTTAACTTTCTTCCAAAAGGCTAGGTGGAAAACAAGTCTAAATATGCTTTGTTTGCTCAACAACACAAGGTACCTTCTGTACTCTGGTCTCTCATGTTTCAGAATGAAAGAAAATTCAGCAGGCAATTTGTCACCAAATTAAAGTCACCACTATCAAAAGCATTCTGAATCCAAAAGAAAGGAATAAATGTGATTGTACTTGTAGAAATGCATTTGGGGCATTGTTAAAGAGCCGGGACCAGCTGCTTCTCGCCTAGCTCTTATGTAGGCAACACCTGCATGGATTGCAGTTGTGGATGGCTGAGTGAGGGCTGGCTGTGCCATGAACTGAGATGGAGATGGAGGGGCTGGTGCTTGGAGACCACGCTACATTCCTCTGCCTGGCATGCTCCAGAGTCCCCAGAGACAGCAATGTCAGGTACATGCTGCCTGTTTTCTCCAGCCCGGTTAGGAGATAACGGGAGTGACACTGTAGGAAAAAGATTCAGGCAATGTGATTAAAAAAAAAAAAAAAAGGGAAATAAGGTAAAAACTCCTCCATGATTTTGTGGGTCTTTGAGCATGCTGAAAGTGCAGAAGCACAGAACACAGACAGATTTCATTAATTTGATAAACTAGAATGACTGGTGTATTTTGACACTCCATCATTGTAACTAGCTTTTGGTGAGACAGGGCCTTTGGCCAGTACTGTTTCTAAGGAGGATTTCTCTGTCCTTATGCTTACCCTGCCTACCAGCCACATGAGAGCTGTGCTGTTTAACCCTCCTTCCCCTCATTTGTATTCCCCATTCCCACACAAGCCATAGGCAGTGTAGCATTACTCCCCTCCCCCAAACTTTCCCTCTTTCAATTGGTGTCACCACAAAGGAATAGATTATTCCTGACACTGATTCCAATTTAATCCTTCCAATAATCTGATTTTTCCAAGCCTATTTATATCCTTGAAATGACAGTAAGGTTTAAAGTGATACAAATATCTGAGCCTAAGCGCTGGTACTATCCACACCAGTCTGTTCCAGTTTTGACCCTCCAGAATAAAGTGTAACCCCAGATATTATTTGATAAATCCCTTCCCAAGTGTTTGTAGTGCTAGACTGGTCCTTGGTTACTCTTTTTGACTAGCTTCTTCACATTACAGGTTTACTCTCCATTACACTGGTAACAAGCCGAAGTCCCAAAAGAAGTTTTAAAGCTCATATAAATGTAAAATTTCTTTTCCCTTTGTGGATTTTAATAACTTTCTGGTGTCTGGAAATGATCAAGAAGTAAAGCTTTCATAGCAATGTAAGAAGTATAAACCCACTCTAGTTTGTTATTTCATCCAGCAACTTGAGAACTTTTTTTATTTTCCTGGGCTTTAAGGTGATCAGCCAATGTTTTCTCCCATCCCCAGTCTCCTTAAGAAGCTTATTAATGTTTTACATTCAAAATAAAGACAAACCAATCTGAAAACAAAGCCATACTTAGGGCTGCACATTGTAAATGTGCTTGCTGGACTATTTCCACTATTTGTAACCAATTCATTTTAATATTGCTCCTACTTCTTGCTAGATCTGCAGAACTTCAGCTCACACATAGCCAAGGAGTAGTTCAACCAGAAGTCAGCAGGTTTTTGTTCTTTTTTTTCCCCCACTCTTATAATTCAATGCACTGACTTGTTTATATAACCGAATCCTTTTGTTTCTCCAAAAGGGACTTGGCTATTTCACTGAGCGACAACACCCGTGGTAGGTGATGGTCTGTTTTTTCCAAAGCAAAGACTTCAGTTTTCAGCAGAATTTACATTCCAGTAATAAATATTTAAAGGAATTATAATGGAACTGAAGCAAAGAATGTCTCTCTGAAACACACACACACACGTGTATACACACACACACAGAGACAAGGACACTCACAGTCAATTAGTCTGGGGTCGCTCTGATGCAGATGGTGCCTCTGCTCAACCCCTGAAGTAGTTTGCTTTTTCAATTAGAAAACTTGGCCACTTTGGATTTTTAATACCCCATAAAAACCTTATAAAATGTTATTCTTTATTGTCTGTGTAGCAGGTCATTCAAACATCTATGTCAAAGGCATTTTCTGCAGCAGGGGCTCTTTCTGCCCCTAAAATAAGTGCAAGAAAGAATACTGTCTGCTGATTTCTTGCTGTCCTTTCTCAGGTATGAGCTTTAGGATTTTCAATCATCTTTATTTTGTTTTGCAACAGACTAAAATAAATGACAGCAGAATGGCAGTTTTGGAACATAACAGGGCTACACAACTATCTTTTGGCTTCAAATGTGTAGTCTACTATAAAGCAAATAAGACACTGATGTACTTTTCCATTTACAAAGGTTGTATTTGCCCCTATGGGCATAAGACCAGGTGATGTCTTACTTAATGATGGTGAAGATTGTATATATGACATAAACAAAAGAGCTGCTTTTTAAAAATATTAAAAAAAAAAGAATAAAAAAGAAAATATTCCAACTTTTTTGAGGAAGTAGAATGAATTGACTCCAAAAAGCAGAATAATGAAAACCAAAAGGCGAAAGCAGGAAGAATGTGGCATACCTATTGGAGTTACCTGCAAATGTCTCCCTCTGCAATCCAGTTAGTATTTATTCTGTACGGTGTTATCCTTATGTTTTCATTTACATTGAATGGTGCCCACATTAGCAGCAGTACAGCTGGCTGTACTGATGCCCACAGAATGCTGCCCACCCAGGAGGTATCAGAGCCTCCCTGTCCCTTCTCGTGCCCTGGACTGCCTCATTCCACAACCAGCTTAGCCATGAGGAGGCCTGTTACCCATGGAGAAGTTAAAGGGCTTTAAGACAAGAGGTTGTGAGAGGGAGGGTTACATGTTGGGTTTTTTTGATTCCCATGTATAGGGCTAAGCAGCAAAATAGTACTTCTTCTCCATTTCCACGCTATCTCTGTTTTTTCACCTTGGAAATCTGGTTATTCTTAGCTCACTACGTTTAATTTGCTGACCTGACATGAACATATCCATCTTTCATGTTGATCCTGGCTTAAACTCAGCAGAAACAGAAATAAGAGTAGAAAATAACCTGTCTGACAGCTAGAGACAATGACACTGAACCAGTTTAGGACAAATGGAGGGTGGTCACAGGTGGGTGGAAAGTCTCTGTCTGCTCAAGGTGGTCCACAGCTAGAGAACAAAAGGGCTGGTTTCTGTGGACATGTGTGCGTGGACATGCACAAACTAGTGGAGAAGCAGGGATAGATGCTTTTATATTCATCAGCCTTCATCACTGGATTCAGCTTTGTGCAGGCATCGGTGCAGGGAGGCAGCCCTGGAAGAAGTTTACCTTCACTGAGAGAGACCTTTGGAATGGATTAGCTGGCCAGGAGGCGGAATGATCAGCTGCAGGAAAAGGGAGATCCACACAGGGTAGGAGAAGCTCCTCCTAGGAGAGGGGCAGGCAGGGATGGAGGCAGGAGGGCCTCGCACTCCTACAGCACACTCTTCCCATGCCAGCCCTGCTCCATCTGCTGGCAAGAACAATGCCTCTGCCGTTTTCCGGCCGGGATCCAGCCCCTCCTGTCCTCCTCCTTGGCCCAGATTCCATCCATGCCTTCATTTCATCTGCCACAAGTGGCAAGGATGAGAAGAGCAAAGCCTTCCCCGGGCACAGGAGGGGCAACAACCCTTACTCTTGGATTCCATGGGAGGGAACTCCTCTCCCATGAACTTCCCTCTACTTTAGATCTAACATGTCAAAGTTACAAATTAAGTATTGTGCATCCTGGGTATTTACCCAGTGTGTAAACAGGTGTGTAAGCAGGTGAACACTGCTCACCTCTGGTCAATCAAACCCCAGTGGAAATCTCCTGCAAATCCCCTGAGGCTGCATGGCAGACTGGCATACTGCTGGGAAACAGAGTGAGATGGTGGCATCAGCTCGTGCCTCAGCAAGTGCCCAGGAAAACACAATGCAGCTATGAAAAGTGTTCAGGGAAAACACGTCTGCTTTGCTGCTCAACAGTTTGCAAGGTTATTGTTTTGGCTCTGCCTCCATTTTTCCCTTGCCTACTAGGTATTTAAGAGAATGCGCTGAGGAAAGCTCTGGCTTTTTTGAAATATTGAAGCAACATGGAAAGCTTTTGCCGTGTATGAGCCTGCATGGCATTGCAAACTTGACTCGCTGTTCTCTGCAGAAGGAGTCACAGGCTGATTGCAGCTCCCCTGTGAAAGGCAGTGGGATTTTTTAGCTCTGGCACCATTGGCTTTAAATGTTTTTTCCTCTTGTCCTGCCTTCTGCTATTGGGAAATCATCTGCGCCTGGATTTTTCTTCTCTTTTCCGTGTGGGAAAACAAGCGTGTTCATCCTGCTGTGGCTCTTACATATGGCAACTCTTTCAGCTCTGCGTTACAGGCAGTCAGGTGAATGGGGTGGGCTGAGGTTCCCCACGTCATCCAGCCCCTCAGGGAGGGAAGGAGGGCAGCCAGCGTCAGACCAGTGTTTACAGAAATTTTAGTCTCCAGTGGATTTCCCTACTCCAGCGAAACAATAGGAGGGTCTTGTGCTATATTATCCACGCTTCCTCCTTATTCTGATATTATCTGTGAATTCTTGCAAATAATAGATGACTGAGACCATTTTTGTTCTGGGAAATAGGAAGATGAAAACATTAAACAGACCTTAGCAGTTTCAATAGGCTTATTCATGGCGTATGTAGTTATGCAAGTCAGGAACTAGCAAAATACCTGTTGGAATAAGTAATAGTTCTGTGTATTCACAAAAGCAGTTCTCTTACATCTCAATTTCAGTAAGAGATATTGTCTCAGTCAAAACAAAAGAAGAGTTCAAAACAAAACAGAAGTTCAAAACAAAAAAAGAAAGCAAATATAATTCCACTCTTAATGCCACAAGATCTTGGGAAGCAATCCATTCCAGCTTTTCTATGTGTCTGCTTTAGTACAGGCATTCTGATGTTCTGATATAAATTGCATGCTGGTGATTAATAGATTTTCTATCAATTGGACTTGAACCGAAGTCAAAGGAACATACTCTTTTTTTTTTTTTCTTCCATCTTATTTTCCTTTTCTAAACCTGCATTAAAATAGATTATTCAGAAATCTCAGAATGAGAAGTGCTAGGTCAAAACTCACATTTTTCTAGCAAGTCTATGACAACTTACTTTAAAAAGTCACATACTGTAGAATGTCAGTTATCCTGGAAGGCTTATCCGGGTTATGGCTTAAATATGCTGTTCATGTGTTTGTTCTAGAAGAACAAAATGAGCTGTAGTGCTTTGCAAAGCCCCTTCCTTGGGCCAAATGGAATCCAGAAGCCATTCAGTGGATTGACTTGGGTGCAGAAGTCCTGCAGCTTCCCTTCAGTCCTGTGCAGAGCTGGGCTGTATCTCAGAGCTAGAAGCCACGGAGCAGTGGTTCCTCTGCAGTTCTGGCAGGACTCCGTGTCTGCCTCTGTGTCACGTCCCCCTCGTCTGGGAAGTCATTGTCATGCAACTGCACAGACACGCTGTGGTGTGGTGCTGTGTAGAAGCTTTATGGGTACCACCTGTCTCCACACTAAAACCTCCTGCATCACTCATGTATTATTATTTCCTATTATCTAGGACCTCCTTTCCCTCTCTTCCTCCTCTTCACTCCAAGTAAAGGGGACCTGTTGATATATCCATGGGCTTAATACCTAGGGGTCTTGGAAGAACTTCTCTGGCTCGTTGCACATTAACATTGTTGACATTTTTTATGCATATGCAATTAATAAAAATTGGGCAAAACTTTAAAGCTTTGGCTGTACTCTGGACAGATTATGAATTTTATGTTCTCTGTGAAGTATTGTTAATACTTGCTACCCACAAGGACTAATTACTAAGAGCAGATTTTACTCTGAAAGGAGGACTTTCTCTCATCTGCACAGCCTTCCTCTCCACCTTAGAAAAACAAACATTCCCAGTTAGGCAAATAGGGCCATGTTCCCAAAGGGGTTTTTTGTCAGTCTTGTGGCATTTAGTGTTCCTATTGATCTCCCAAATTCAGGACAGCAGTGACTGTGTGAGAAACTTCATGTCTAGTTTTCCAAAGAAATGCCTAGCCTTTGGGAACAGATGCCTAAATAAAGGCTCAAACAGAAGGTAAAAAGAGAACATGCAGCTGAGGCTCACCTTGTGTAAGTCCATCAATTTGGGCGAAGGTAGCTTTTGAACTGAAAGCCTGAATGGGGCAAACTAATTCAGAATAAAGCACTGTTAGTGTGAAATGCATGTCCAGGACAGGGAAGGGGAGTTCTGCAAGTGGAGCTACTCTGCAGCAAGTCCCAGTGTGGATAAGCTCTTAATTACTTTTAAAATCTTACCATTACTAAGCCATGCTTATAATTTCTAGAGGCCTTGAGTTTCTGGAACAACTGGAGTATGAGATTCAATTGCATTCACTTCAGTGGAGGATACAGTTAAGTATCGGCACGTTTGTCGGCTTGAGGCCAGTCATTAACTAATTAGTGTATGGGAGCACTTAAGTTTTTCCCATCTGAATTTGCAAAGTTGTTTGGCAATACTTGCTTACTAGCATTTTTTTTCACACTTTTCCCCCTCTCCCTTCACAGCAAAGCGAACCCCCACTAGAAGCAAAAGGAGAATTGGAAGTACAGTAACTTCCCATTTTCCCCTTACTGTAGGCAGAAATATTTGCTGAGTTTTGCTATTTTTTTTAATGCAGACACACACACACACACACACATATACATAGCTTTTCAAAAAATATTTAAAAGGTTTCGTAGTGTTAATTTCCTTTGCGGCCACGCAAAGCCTCCCCTCCCAACAAGGGCGTGTCCGTGGGAGCGGCGAGGGGGTCGGCAGTGGAACTACAAGCCCCAGAGGGCGTGTCGGGGGCAGCTGAGGGGGAGCAGGGCGGGGAGGCGCGGGGCCTCCTGGGAGCTGTAGTTCCGCGGCTCTGCCTGGCTCCTGTCCAAGCACCTGTCCGTCCCGTGGGAGGCAGCGCTGACTCCGCGCCCCACCGCTCCCATCGGGCTGCTGCAAGGCAGCTCCCTGCTGGCAGCCCAACCAGGAACCGCTGGAGGAGGCGTGGGAGACACGTAAAAGTAAGGACCTCTAGTACTTGCCATGGAGTAGGTGGAGGAGCGGTGGTGTAAATCTTGTTGTCCCCCCGCAGTCCTCCTCGCCCAGTGCTTTTGGCCGTGAGGTGTTGCCGTGTCGTTCCCGTTGGCAGATGTTGCCAAATGCTGAACTGAACAGGTCTGGACAATGAGGTAATTCCCTTCCTGTTCAGAGGCTTGGCAGCTCTGGGTCATCGTGGAGGTATGGCTTTTGGATGTGTTGGGTTTGTGCATCATGGGCACCAGGAGTGCTGTCGTACGGAAAGGAGGAAAGCAAGAAGCTAATGAGCCAGTGTCCTTCATGAATCAAGCGTGCAGAAATGTGAAACACAGTGCCCTCAGATCAAAAATGAGGATGTTATAGCTAATGGTAGAGGTGTTGGTAAAAAGTGCTAAACTTTCTATGAACCAGCCTACTACCTTAAAAATCCCAGCAGCTGTCATGGGGAGGGCCCATGGGCTGCCTTGCATGGGAAGTTTCTCATATGCCTCATAGACCTATTGTGTATTTGATGTTCTTGCTGTTTACAGTATTAGTGGCACTGCTAGTGTGTTTGTGATAGAAGCTAACTTATGGAGGCATCTCAATCTGAGAGCATTCCTTAAACATTCAAGAAACTTTCTCAAATGTGAACAGCACTAATATAAAAAACAGGGATCATACCTGGCATGCAGCCTTGCTGAACTTTGAATGTTTCTCTGTACACTGACAGTACCTATGGCAACTTAAGACAGGGTATGAGAACCTCTGTAAGACTGTCTCCAGAGAGGCATGAAACCACTGAAAACCCTGAGACAGGGCAGCTGCTAGAGGAGGAGGATGGTGGTGGTGGCAACAAGCATTGTGCAGGCAGCAACAGCAGGTGGTGGGTGCCTCTCCTCACTCCCTTCGAGTGGTGGAGGCTGTGCCAGCAAAACACATGGACGTGCCTACTCTACCTTTCCCCAGTGGCCAGTCAGGCTGCAGTGTTTGAAACAGGCATGGATTTTCCTGTTTACCCATCAGCATGCCTCCCAAATGGCAATTGTGTCAGGTTTATTTTCCTTTCCTCATACATACCAGAAATCAAATAGCATGATATGGCTAATGGGATTATATTGACCCACCTCTGCATTGTTATTAATATCTGAAGAAATTCCCAAATACCTCAGCCCCAGTCATAGTGCAGTTGCTTGCCCATCTTTCTCTTGCCAAACTGAGCAGAGTCTTTTTACATTAGCAAGTCCAGTAATCACTAGTTGAAATTTTGCTTCTTGGTAGTGTTAAGAGGCTAGGGACCAGGTTATATGTAGAAAAGAATATATAGAGAATATCCATTTATGACCAGATAGCAAGTTGTTTTGCAAAGTCATTTGAACAGTATCCAAATAGCCATTTTCTTTTTAAAAACAAGGGAGGATGAGGGGGCTTAGGGGAGCTCGTGCCTTTTTCTCGCTGACTGTAGAAACATAACCCTCCCTTTTTAAAAAGGTGCATTCAGAATCCAACCCTGGTGCACAGGCTACTAAATTTCAATTGCTGGTTTTATATCATTATTGCAATTGCAGTAACTCTGTAAGAGACAAGACAAAAGGTTGCTCTTTCCATCCTCCACTTTTACAGCAAAGGTTACCCTAAGCAATGTGTACATCTGTCTGTTGTAACTGTAGAAATACCTATTATTCATAACTTGCCAATGTCTATGCTGGAAAAGAGAACCTGAATTTATAGCTATATTTCCTCTCTGCCAGGGCTTTTAGAGTTGAGTGTTTCAGCGTTTCCATTATAAACCCCTGTTTTCTGAGGTTTATAACAGTCTTGAAGAGTGTAGTGGTCTTGAACCATAATAGAAAGCATATAATGTTGCATTTACAGTACAGTTGTAACTGCACATTAAGGAGTGTAATCTTCTCAGTGTACCCACAGTGCTCCAATAAGGTTAATTGGAGTTACATATACTAAGAGAAAAACAATATTTTACCCTTGGACTTGGTGCTCTCTTTGCAGAGAGCTGAGTGCATCACACAAGAACAGAGTGCATCTGCCTGCACCAGACTTACAAAAACACCAATCCTTGCTACACTGTTAAAATACTTGCATGCATCTTTAGGGGCCCTTCTGAATACCTGCATCCCTTGTTTGATGCCTCACTGCTTTACAGACTTGGCCAAAGGAAGCCAAGGTAAAGATGACTGGAAGAAACTATATTTTATTGAATATATGGTGAAGCTTTTGTCCTGTGCGGTTGTTCTGCTGTTTCTCTGCCTTTGGCTTCTAGTCTTGCGTAAATATAGGTCCCATCTGAAACCCATCTTCTCCACTTTCAGTTAGCTTACTCCATCTGGCATCCTGCATTCATGTGTCACTTTGCTTATGAATATAAGGTGAATGAATTACAGTTCATCATAAAATCCCACTGTCCCTGGGCTGTCTGAAGTAGTCCCAGCTCCCCTGTCATGCATTTGGGTAGTTGCTGGCATTTCTAGTTAGTCTGAACTGCTACAGACAGAGAAAGCTCCCAATACAGTGAGAAGGATACATATTATCTTTTCACACTAGCTCAGCAACAATATCAGGCTGGGCTTATCTGCCACTTGGTAGAAGGCAGCAGAAGGTAGGAGACTGGACTCTGTGAACCTTAGTCTCAGATGCCAACTACACTAGAGTTTGAGAGAGCAAGTTAAAAGAAGCGTCAGCGGGGTTGAAACCTTGTTGAGACTAAGTTTTTCTTGCTGTTTCAACTCATACATCAGGTTATTTACTCCTCCACTTAACCTCTCTTCCCATGGCTAGCAGGTCAGCTTATTGGGTTCATGCCTTTTTGCAAGTATTGCTAACCTCAAGCACTGAGAAATCACAGATTTATTCTCATATTCACGAGACTGCAGGAAAAACATGCATTTTTAAATTGAGCAATTAAGATAGTTTAATTAGTGTTTTAGCCCTGATCCTTTGAGTTTCACAGCTTTGGAACATTTTTTTCCTTGCATCTTTGCCCCTTGTAAAACTGTACTTGTCACAATTGCACAAATGGACAACCAGTGCTTTAGGAAAAACCTCAACTAAACCAAGACTTGCAGAAAGAATCTGAAATTTGGGAATTCTTGGGTTTGCAATTGTGTAAGTTTCATTTTATTTTTTTCTTTTTTTCTGTCCCCTCATCAGTTATGCATGTCTGTGTTACAACATATCTGCTGAGAATGAGAGAGCTGAATGGATTTCTGATTTGGTGAATTAGTGTACAAGTGGTCAGCAGAAAGGACTGCAGCAAAAACCCCCAATGAATGAGAAAGCACAAAAGGCTGAACTAGACTAAAGCCACCCGTATGTTGCATGTGCTCTTCTGCCTCATACAAGGGGGCTGCAATTTGCATGTTAGTTGTCTGTGATCCCTTTCATATGGGTAAGCAGGCCTTTGGGAAAACTTGGCATGATCTACCAAGAATTATTCATCATGTGATGCATACATTTAGGCAGTGAATACCCCTTGATAGGGGCGTGAGTGAAAACAAGGCTTTTCAACGTGCTTTATATTGTCCCTGCGTTTGCCCTATAGCCTGAGGGTGCTGTATGTCTTCCTGCCTTGTGTGTTCCAGCGTCCCATAAATTTTGTGTTCTTAGTGCCATCAGAAAATATTTGTCACGATTGTTCGCAGTGCAGTTATTGTTGTTTTGAAATACTTATCATGGGGAACATTTTCAAAGGCAAGAGAGGCACAGGGCAACAACTTCCCCTGGCTGTGTACAGGAGTCAGAGCAGCGTTACCAAACCCTGTACTTGGTTCTCCAGGGGAGCTTCCCATGTCCTGTGAAGGGATGTTTCTATATCGTAAAAGGGTGGCTCTGTGGATGCCACTTAAGAATTGCTGAAGAACTGGCACTATTCTTTGATTACTTTGAGCTGCCAGGTTGAGTTTCCTTGCAGTCAGGTTGCCTTTCTACATCTGGATGTAAACTAATAGCCTCTGGGCTTCTTGAGGTGTGAGAACCATTGCTGTGGCAGTAGTATTAGTCTGAGTTGCTTGATTGTGACCTTTCTTTTTCCTTTGTTCCAGTTTACTGCCTCTTTTGTGCAGAGGCTAGGTGGTGATGGTGCCTGAGATGTAGTACCTCTTCTGGTTTTGGCATGTTTGTATCATCTAATACATCCCACATTCATTTGCTCTTTCTTTTTTTCTATAATATTCACCTCAGAGGACCCCAAAACATAGACGCATCCAAACCCTATGATTTTAGGCCATTAGTGATAAAGCATAAAGGAAGAACTGATACTGCCCACAGTTCCTAGGTGGAACACAATTCTATGCTTCTTGTCAAGCTGAAGGCCATAACCCATGGGGACGTTCTCCATGCACATCTGTGAGGTTTCTCCTGGGAGCATGTGACGTTTGGAAAAAAAAAAAAAAAAGGTGGATCCTGGATGAAGAATACTTCTTTACCTTTTCTGAGGTTTATGATTTTTGAGACTTTTGGTGCTTACCCTTTTGTCATATTGGCTTTTGACAGGGTATTGATAAATGCATTGTATTAGGGAATTTACTTTTTCAATTACCCTACTCCCATGTGCCTGTCATTATCTTTTTACCTTAGTACTGAGCTTGTCAGGGCACTGAGGGTACCAATAAATGGTAGTTGTCCTGACTGATCTCACCTGGGACTCCCCACTGACATGTTGTTCCCATGGGCCCAGGACCCCACTGAAGTTTGGGTCTGGGTGTTCTTGAATCCCTGTGTGGCCCCTGGTCCTGGTTTACTCTTTGCTGTGCCAACGGACCTTGTTACCTGCCTCCAGTGTTCAGCCTGGTGAGTCTTCACCCCTTGGTGAGGGATGGTCTATGTGGGAGTTGCCCTCAGATCTCACTCCACCTCCCCTCTGGCCCTGACAGCCCATTTTGAGGTCAAGTGTGCAGGCTGTTGATGGTCTGCATCAGCAATCAGCTGCTTTTGAAAGAGTCGCTGAGCAGCATGTTCATCCAGCTTTTGGCTTGTCCCTGTCCCAGGCAGAATGCAGGGTGGACAGCTGCGACTCCTCCCGCAACAGGATGGTCAGATCTACCTGTTCTTTACTGCTCTTCTCCCTGTCGTCCTTTCTATTTGTTCTTCAGCTCCCCTCCTGTCAGGGCACCTAGAAGGTTGCGAAGTCCCGGGTTTCTCCAGCTGGCAGTTTCAGGAGCCATTGCGGTGCTCCACCTGCTGCTGGTTGCTATGGCTAATTGCCTTTGAGGTGCCTGCTCTGATTTTAAGGAGGCTGCATGTAGTCATCCTCTAATCTTTCTCAATCTTTTTCTCTTTGTATCACATTGAAAAGATTCCACAGTAAAATTATTGAACTGTAAGGTGGGGAATGTATTAGCTAGAGATAGCATATTGAGCTCTCAAAATATTTCTATTAATTGGGGAAAACCAGCAGGAAAGGACTGGGCTTTATATATTTTTGTGTCAATCCCACCAGCAAATGGATGAAAGAGAAGTCAATATGCACAGTTTATTTACTTAAGTTATAGAACAAGGTACTTTTGTTAAGTTTTCCAGAGTTCTTTTGACCTGTCATCAAGCACTGAAATACAGTTTGGAGAATTCAAGCCTGGAATTTGTTATCTAGAGTAGCTTTTCAATCAAACAAAGATGGTTAGGTATTTTTCATGGTGTTTAAAAACTGAACTTCACAAAAGAAATTACAATTTACCAGTTCTTACCATGGTATTGTTACAAAAACAAACTCACCTTGAATATTAGGTGCAGTTTTGGTCACCACAATGTAAGAAAGATATTAAACTATTAGAAAGTGTCTAAAGGAGGGCAAGGAAGATGGTTAAGGGCCTTGAGGGGAAGGCATATGGGGAGCGGCTGAGGTCACTTGATCTGTTCAGCCTGGAGAAGAGGAGACTGAGGGGAGACCTCATTGCAGTCTACAACCTCCTTGTGAGGGGAAGAGGAGGGGCAGGCACTGATCCCTTCTCCATGGTGACCAGTGACAGGACCTGAGGGAATGGCCTGAAGTTGTGTCAGGGGAGGTTTAGTTTGGACATTAGGAAAAGGTTCTTCACCCAGGCGGTGGTTGGGCACTGGAAGAGGCTCCCCAGGGAAGTGGTCATGGCATCAGGCCTGACAGAGTTCAAGAAGCGTTTGGATGATGCTGTCAGGCACATGTTGTGACTCTCGGGGATGGTCCTGTGTGGGGCTTAGAGTTGCACTGGATGATCCCTGTGGGTCCCTTCCAACTCAGCATATTCTGTGATTTATGTGTCTCTCTGCAACTACAAGACTGGCCTGGGTAGGGTTCTTTGGCTTTTGCTGTCAATGTGCAGCTATTGATCCATGAACATAAATCCTTACTTATCTCCAGTCAAGTTTATAGGACAATGAAATTATAGGATTGCTTGAATCAATCAATGTTTCTAAAGCGAGCTATAGAAATATAAACAAGTTACCGATTATTTAATAAAGTCAATTTGCTTAGAAATGCCTGGCGACGGGCAGCAGATGTTACAGTAATTTCTGCTTTCTCTGGAATTTCACAGGGGATGCAAGATCTTAATGTCACTATTAGCGAAGGTAACTTTATTTTAGAAACTCATTCTGAACTCTCACAGCAAGAGGAAGAAACTGTCATTCCTTTTGACCACAAAACCTGTGCTATTTCTAAGTGGAGTTCTTTGAAATAACTAGGATATCTCACAGCTTGTTGCTTTTAAAGGGGACTTAGTACAGTGGCACTACATTTAGTTAGCATAACGAGTTTTTTAGCCCCTAAGATATTGACTGAGTTTGAAGAACCAAAACTTTTAGTCAGCTAAGATTAAATTTGTTAGTTTGAAGTACAAGTTTGCATAATATTTTAGCTTTCCTAGAATTTTAAGCTGGGTGCCTGTTTCCTGAGAAGCATTTATGTTAATATAACTAGGTTCTGACTTGGCAAAACAATTTAAGTGTAAAAGTGTGTCTTTCAGTTTCTCAGTGGGAAGTGTCATGAAAGTAACCTCCTCAGTGTGGCTTTCCTGTTACTGTGTTTGCCTATTAAGATCGAGTTTATTGGAGTGGTTTTATTCAGCGTGGTTCAAGAACCTTCCATGCACTCATGATGTCCTTTTGGTGCTCCCATCTGTTTTGAAAGCAGAGCAAGATCTTTATTAGTAGGCTCTGGTGCCTTGGTGGTCTGTGTGTTGGGTAGCTTATCCTAATTTGTCATGCAGGAGTACAGAATCATCTGATTAATCTGCCTAATCAATCCTTGAACAGGGATAGTAATAATTAAGTCACAGATGGCCATTATAAATCCCTCTATTCCAATACATTAGTATTCCCAGTACTTTGGATATTGGGGTTTTTTTAAATTTAAAAAAAATCCATGTGAAATGTGTCTTTGATCTTTTTTTTTTGATTAGTCTGCCTTCAAGATGTTAAGAATTCATTTTGGCTTTGGAAAGGTTTTTGTCTTTAAGAGAAATCATTATCATATACTTACACATTTTTGTATGTGGGCTTTGTTAAAGCGTATACATAAACCAGTCTCTGATTAATTTTTTTTTAAGCTGTTTTGTGGTATTTTGGTCTGCAGTATTTTGTTGCTAAGCTGTTTATAGCAGAATGTAGTTGATCTGTACTACAATTTCTATAGACCCTGGGCTTCCTTCACCTATGATAAAGTTGGTGTGGCTCAGCCTGAATTAGATTAATTCTACCTTAATTAGGTAGAATAGCACGGGAGGAGTTAAATTTGGTCATTAGCAGGAGTGTGTGGTTAGTCTAGCTGGTATAGTCATTAGCTCCCAAAATAGGTAAGACTACACTTTCCGTTTGAATGCTTTGAAGACAAGTCAAAGTCCTTAACGTGGTTTAGGTTTACTTAGAAGGTCTATGATCCTGCTTTGTAATAAGCTCTGTATTTCATGTTGGAACGATGTTTGCGTATGTCAAGCATTGCTGAGGTTCACAGTCACAGTTGTATTCATTTGGAAGTTAATATGCATTGTTTTTGGAAGAGCATATACAGAAAATATTATTGCAGTCAGACAGGGCTTTATGGCATGAAGGCTTCCTGTAAAACCTGGATTGTCTGGGTGCCAGGCTTCTTTTTTTTTTTCTTTTTCAGTTGAGAAACAGTTCAGTTCCTCCGACTTTGAATGCTGTTGTGTACTTCCCTGTTTAATACTTACTGCTGCCAACATCTGTGCAGGGTGAAGCTCTGGCTGTTCAGGATTGGACTGCTTCTGTCTTGTAGGTCTGCCATTTGCTGGGGAGCTCCAAGGCAGTGCCGTGGAAGGAGGGATGTGATGGATGTCTTCTTGTAGATAACGTTTTGTTTGTGATGAGCAAGGCAGTGATCTGTGGAATTTACTTGCTGCAGGAGAGAAGAGCTCAGATGGCACCGTGTCAAGGAGCTGCAAAGCTTGGTAGATGCAATCTGGAGTGAAGCCTGGTGGAGGCAAATACAGACAGTGCTGCTGACTCATAGCAGTCTTAGAGGAAAAGGCTCTCTTCCACTTCTGCTTGCCTCTGGCTTCCTCCAGCATGTGGTTAGTGAGAACTTTGTCTCCCTAGTTCTCTGATACTGTTATAATATTTACCAGCTTGGCTCAACAAAAGGAAGGGAGGTTGGTGAAAAATATCTGTGCTATTAACTGGTTAATTAGGATGACATTTCTCATGTAAAGGACCTCTAAAGAGAGACTCAGGATTGATAAATAGCCTGTTTTCATTGCTGTCTGCATCCCTGACTCCTTTTCCCCACCCTGCAAAGCATCATGTGGATTTCTGTGACTCTTCACAGAACTGAGATCGTTAACTCTGAGATGATAGCTGTGAGCGCGTGGGTCTGTGATGAGGGCTGCTCCAGGTAGGTTTTGGAGTCGATGCTGTGTGCCTCCCTTCCTAATGGTTGGAAGTGCTGAGTTAAAGTCCTTCAGCAAGTAACAGGGGATGAGGCTTAAAAAATAAAACTGAGGCTTAAAAAACAAAACAAACACCAACATCAAAACCAGAAAAGGATGAAAAGAAAAGCTTGATTGTGTGTTTCCTTACAAATAGTATGCTGATGTGAGAGTCTGTTTTCTTTCATAATCCATGCATTTGAGAACTATTCATCCCACCTATTTCCTAGTGTGACTGGCAAAAGACTCCAATGCTTCTTAAAGAACAAGTAAGTCTGTACTTGACCTGTGTGTGCTGATAGGAGTTATGCAGTTGACTTTAACAGGAGAGCATATGAACTCTATATGCAGAAAAATGTCTTTAAACTAAAAAGCCAAGTAAATAAAAGTACAGTGTTATCAGAATATTATTTCTTACCTTCTACACTTGTGGTGATTAGTTTAGTTTTTTGAAGAGACTTTAATGCATATGGATTTTTTTTTTTTTTAAAGTCCCACAAAATCAGTTACTGGCTGGGGTTGGCTTGTGCCTGCTGATTAATTCCTGGTGTTACTGGTCTTGATTCCTGTTGTAGTTGTTTTTAGATAACTTGCCAGCAGCAGCAAACCAGCAGAGCTGTTATTGACCCAGAATAGCAATAGAGTTGTTAATACAAGCAGGGTTTTCTGTGAACTGTGTCGCTATTCTGTGGAGCTGATGAGCTGGTTAACACCTTTTACTTATTCTGCGAGGATCTGAGGCTGGAAGGGAATTAATGCAGCTGTGAAGCACAGGAGAACCAAAATAGCAGTGATTCAGTTAGAGTAGAGCCAAATCTTCTTAAAACTAAACTCCATTGTGTTAGAGACTTTACTTTTTTTGATACCTATATTATTAACTTCTCTGATAAATGCAGAAAATGTAATACAGTGGTATTGGGAAGCCTGCACATTAAATCTAAGCTATTGTCTTGGGGTTGTAATAGAAGAAACCACTCTTCATCTGGTGTGTTATGAGAATCAGATTCTACAGAATTTCTGCTTCTCAAGGTTACCATATAATTCACAAACTTAGTTTTTGCATAGCACCACTTTCCTTCACTTTCATGTAGGTTGTTTAGAATGAGTCTGCAGTACATATATGAGTATTTATAGTTTCATAAGCAACAAACAATACTGGACAGTTCAGGGAATTTTTTCACGGGCAAGGGCCTTTACTTGAAAGCTGCTGCTGCTGTTGTTTCCTGAAGGTTTTTTTGATTATGGAATTTGGTTACTTCAGTATGTAACAGGTTGATGGTCTTCTCTCAAGAGTTTTTGTCTAGTTCTTCCTTTTAGTTGTGATAATTTAAAGTTTATCTTGTTCCTTTCTTTCAAGATATAACCAGCTTGTAAATTAAGTGCTAATGAAATTTTATGTTGCAGAAATGCTCTATTTTTGGTATTTCAGAGAATGCCACTGCCTGTCAGTGAAAGTGACTTTATATTTTTTTTCCATGATCTGTAACATGGTCAGGCTCTCTTCCCCTCTTCCCCCCCCCATATTCCCCAGTTTCCCATACTTGCTGTCTAAAAATCTATTCAGCAGTACTGATGTCTCAAGAGGTGGGTATGTAAATATTTACGGGCATGACAGTCAACAACAGTGGGAGGGGGGAAATTGCTACATTCTACCATTCAGGGAGCCTTCGAGTTCTGTCTCAGAGCGTGCAGTCGATGAGAAGAGGAGACGCTTGCAGTTTGTAGTTGACATGTTTTTGCTCTCTCGGTTCCTGTTTTGTTGCAGATGTCATTCATATAGCAGTGGAAGGCTTTATCAGCTCTTGCGGAGGCTTTCCCCTGCACTCAACACTCAAGGCTGGAGCTGCAGTGGAGGAAAATGGAGCCTGTAGATCTCCTGGCATTTGCCTCTGTAGAAATGAATAGTACAAGAGTCACCCTAGCTTTGCTGGTGGTCTTCCTGGTCCTGCTGTATTGGTAAGTGATAACGGTGGTATGGGCTGCATATCAGACACAAAGCCTGCTGAAGCTCCTCCAGCATCTACAGAGCCTTCTATTCCTATGGGAAAACTGGAAGATAATTGCCTGGGAGGGAAATGGAGGAGGAGTTGGTTTGGATGCAGAGGTTGTACTAAATACAAAACTCATGATGCTTTTAGAGAATTCTCCCCTTGCAATATTGTCTTTTAAGTGCTTTACCAACAAACTACTAACAAAAATTGTCTTCAAAATCAAAAAAACCAAACTTATCTGTTGGTTTCTTACTAGTTTCTGTGGGCAGCAGGAACACTAGTTAGAAAGAAACCAAGTTTTCATTGGACTTCTTCTCTGTACTGTGCAGCACACTTGTCCCTTGCCAGGTTTCTTGGCTGAAGTGCACAGACACTTTAACTGCTGCTTGAACTTCCTCTCTTCTTCTTTCCTCACTGACTAGTGGAGACAAATCAGAATAACAGCAGCCCTAATGGTTAGCACAGTAGCATTGCAGTGAGCTGTGCTGAAACGAAAAAAAAACCACCCCGTCTCAACAATTTATTTCAGAAATTAAATTAACTGAACTGGGAGTACTTCTCTGACTGTTTTCACTTGTATACGTTCTCAAATCCTGCTTTGCAGTCAAAGAATGTTTTTTTCTCAGTTGTATGAGTGTTCAAGAAAAAGGTGCAGGTATGGTTGTAGAGAAGGAACGTCTGACAAAACCCCAAAGATAATCTAGAAGAGAATAGTGATGGCATCACGAGTTTAGCACAATCGTTGTAGCAGTGTAAGTGACAGATGAATTCTGCATGTATTTTGTCATTCTTTCACCTTGTTGAGCATCAACTTCCTTCTGTGTCCAGGGAGGGTCTAGAGAGACTAGAAAAAGTCAAACTCATCTCTGACGTGCAAGGCCATATCAAGTAGGTGGGTGGCCCTGCTTTCTCAACAAAATCTCCCCAGATCATCACAAATGTCCAAGTCCTACTTCCTTTGAATTTTACCGGGAAAAGAATGGCAGCTCTAGATCTTTAAGTAAGACCGTGCTGTTTATCTGCCAACCTGTGCACCTCTGTGAGCTTAAGGGGATGAGAGGGAGGACAGAGGCACATCCACAGTTCAGAAAAGCAGCAGATCAGCTGGTGAGATCTGACCACCTGTGGGTTATCTGAAAGAGCCTGATACTTCCACGTAGTACATGTCCAGATATGCAGAGATCTCTGAAGACACAGAAGTGCTTCTTGTAAACGTTGGGTACATTCTACTGTATGCTTGTCCAGGGCCTCATTTTCCAGTTCTATTTAGGGAAGGCAGTTCCTCCCCTTGAAGTTATAACATGGTGTTTTGGTGCACATTCAGTCTTGCCATTAACAAAACTAGCTCTAATTACAGAGTTAAGGCAGGCTCATGGCTGTCGTGAGTCACTGCTGAACTGAGTGCCTATCATTTAAGTTTCGAGAAGTTCAATTTAGCAGTGAGGTGGGAAATTGTCTAACAGTAGAGACACTCGATTCAGTGTGCCTCCTTTGCTGGTTGAAGGGGAGTTCTGTGAAAGCATCAAGAAAAGGAAGCTGAAGGTTTATATGGGGAAAGTGTTTTATACTCTTCCCTTCCAATGGTAATTACTACCCAGTCTTGTTGATTACAGATTCAGGTTGATTTTTAAGCAGCTTATTAAATACAGGTGTCTGCAGGTCACTATTCAAATTGAGAAGCTTAAAACTGCAATGAAATGTACTGAGTGACATCTGTGGGCTATTGGTGGGTTTGTCTGGTGGCTAAGATCCATTTATCTCAGTAAAATGCAGTGACCGAACCTGTAAGGTAATGTCTTGAAGCACATCTGCTAGTGTGGTGGTGGTTGTTCAAACTTGTCAACTTATTCATTTTGAGTCTATTTTGTATAGGTTTTTATGCTGCATGCCTGTTTAAACAAATGAGTAAAACTCAATGCGTGCTCATAGATTCCTTTATTCATGGCTGAAACCTTGGGTTCAAGGAATTATTTAAACAGTAAAACGGTTGCCAGTAGAAATGCAGGTTCTTAAAGCTAGAGAATGTTTTTATTGCAGTCATGTTGCATACCTGATTATTTGGCTCTTCTGTGAGTCAGAAAACATGAGTGTTGTGTATGGCAGGAGTGATAATAAAGTTATAACTCTTAAAGTTCCTTTGATGTTTATGTTTTCATTCTAAGCCTTATTCTCATTTTTAAATAACTCCTGAATTATTCTTTTTCTAGCTTTTTCTGCTAGGATTGTACCTTTTCAGAGGGCCAGTTGTGGAGAAAGGGAGGAATGAATATTTGCTGTTGTAAATTTTGTTATGTTAGTAGCTTATGATTGATCGATGTTGTATCAACTCTTGTGTGAGTACAAAGAACAGGCAATTTGTCCGCCTTGTTGGCTGAAAAAGGCTTAGTAAGGCTGAACAGAAGGCAGTTGCAGGTAGAGGAGAGAGTCAAAATATCTAATGCCCACTGGAATGGGAACATGGCGATGGCAGCTGTCATGCTATTGAGCTGTTTCCTTCACATGATTTTTGTGGGTGGAGGTACTCAGTGGTTTAAATGACAGCCTTGAGCTGCTGTCCATCAGCTCGGCCTCAGTCACTGTTAGTGTGTGTATTGTAAGGCCAGCTGTGATTTGTCACTGTTCAGCTGGCAGGTGGTATCTTGCTAAGCTGTGATAAGACCAATCTCTTCACATTTGTGGGTATGGTGAGGTCATACGAAGAATGGGTTGATTGGGAAAGGGAGGAGAGGCTGTAGCCGCATAAAAATAAACTTCTGGGGAAGATAGAGTTCTTAGGAAGAAACTTGAATGATTTGATAATTTTTTAGGCTGTTATTTATGGTACAATGAAGATCATCAATAACTCTTTATAAGAAATCATTTAATAGCACATCTCTGATTCCTCATGTGTTGTCATCAGTGTAAAATAAGGGTGATGCTTGTGCTGTAGCGTGTCAATTTTAAGCCAGTGGAAGCAAGTATAATCTCTGTGTTTGTCTTCCACATGACCTTAAGTCAGCTATAAGGAGAGGCTTTTTGAGGTAGTTGATTTAATGATGGGAGTGGAAATAACTGAATAGCTTCTGGGCACACAGTCTCTTCAGTCATGAAATAGGAAGAACAAACCTGAGGTTGGTTGGTTGGTAATCTGTTCATTTAAGAATTAACTCAATTAACTCAACAATTAGCTCAAACCTGTTTGCTGTCTCCCATTCCTGAAGGACTTAGTTGTCTGCTACCCTCCCCATTCTACTTGTTCTCAGTAGATCAAAGTCTCTTCTTGCAGACTTCATATCACGGATTCTTCAGTGGTTGTTGCTACATCATTGCTATTGTGATAGACAACTAAATTACTGTTTTATCAACCACAAAAAGGCATAATATGGCTAAATACCTGAAGTTCAGCCATACCAGTGGCACAACACTTAGCACTCCTAAAAAATCTCATGTCCATGTCCCTTCCACCCCTGTGATTTTTTTTCTATGCAAACTGATTATCAGAGCAGTTTCTTTTAAGAGCATTTTCTTTCTCAGTTGCAAGCACTGCTGTCTCTATTTGCCTAATCTCTGTGAATCTCAGGGTTTTTTTCAGGCATGAAATAAAACCAAACACTTAAGAGAGGGATGAGGTTAACATTTACAAATCGCAGTGATATTCTCTATTGAAAAATACGGTGGTATATCTATGCAACATATTGTTCATTTTCATTTCAAACATATGCTGAGTTGGATATCCCATGCTTGGCTGTAGCTGCAAACATTGCTTTGTGTCTTTCTTTTTGCTGTCTGGGTAGATGTTTGATAAAATGAAAGCAGGAGTTTATCTTGCTTTAAAGTTTAATGTACCATAAGCTGAGCATTATGAAGAAGCTGTCACAGCATTCAGATACCTGTGTTCAAACTGGATTATCAACCCCTTGTCTAAACAAACCTGGGCTTTTTTAGAAACATGGAGGTTAGATGGGAGTGTTTGTTTATGTTTGTAAGATACATGTCTAATTACATGCTTTCAAACATAGCAAAACATATACTAATGGTGTTCTTGTCTGTTTCTGAAAAGCTAAGTAATTCAGAAAGACATCATTTCCACATTTTTGTTTTCTACGATTTTACAGTAATATTAATAATCACTTGTGTTACAAACATGTATAGAGAGACAAGAAATTTGGGTTCCACTGGATCAGGGTACTGTCCACCCATTGCATTGCAAGTCAATCCTGACCCAAAGCATTTGCAGTCTCTGATAAAAAGGAAGGAAAACTAAGTATTTTTCTTCCTCTGCTCTGAAGTTTAGGTGTTTGCCTACAGGTAGATGTGGGAGATACTTAGAGGTGGGGAATCTGTTGAAGTTCATCAGTTGGTACCACATCTGTACTAGACCACATCAGAATCTGATCTCAGGACAGGTAGCATTTCAATACAGGTGACTTGAGTATGATTGCTTGTTTGGTGTTACTCGGCATCCCGTGATTTTGGAAAGGGAAAGGTTGGAGGTGATCTTTCTCCAGAAAAAACTTCATTCTGGTTTTGCAGAACTTTGTTCTTTGGGCGTGAGTTAGGTAAAATTGAGGTCAAATAGATCTCAGGTGTTGGGTGTTTTCCCCCCAACTAGATGTTATCTAATACTAGATCTTGGGCAATTTTTGCTCCTCGAAAAATCAGTGTTTACCAAATATGTTTGATAGCCAGAGCTTTAGGCTTATCGCCTGAGCGCAGGCATAATGTGAGCAGATTATTCTCCCTAACACATGCAGATAATGCTTCTGGACAGATCCAGGGACAGGCACTACACAGTTTGGATCACTTCTGGATCCACCACCGACTGTGGGTGAGTAGGCCCTAACTTTTCCACCTGTCACTGCTGCCATCAAAGGCACAGGGGTTGCAAGGACCACTGTGGCTGGAAAGAGTCCTGGATAAGGAGCATCAACATACACTCAGAAAGACGTACAGCTGCGCTCTCGTGTCAGGCTCTTTGAGCTGAGAGGCATCCTAATTCTCAGGTGTTAAAGCAAGCTTGTTTCCCTTGTTGGCAGAAAGCAGGGCTCTGTAGACAATGAGTGCTCAGGGTCTGCTGCTCCTGTACTGCTGCTGGGCTCTGGCTGCTGAACTTTTCTCTGTCTTCCACACCCCTGCTGCAGCCATGGCCGACCTCTGAGCTGGGATCTAAGGTTACAGTCTCTAATGAATCTTCCCCTATTACAGCCTTGTAGCTTCTCAGTTTACAGTGAACTCAGCATCAGGTTTACAGGGTCAGAGGGCAGGGAAGTTTGGGGGGTTTTATATTCTGTTAACCCCAGCTGGTGTTTTTCTTTCTCCCTAAATGGCTGTTATGTCAGTGGAAATCATTCTGCTTCCCTCCCCTTCATTCGAATGTCCCATTCTGAAAGCTGGGAGGATCTGACTCAACAGGAAACATCAGCAAACTGCTGTTGATGACACAAAAAAAAGCCTAAAAGATTCTGAATTGTCTTTGTCATGCAGTTTCAGATCGAGCAAATCCGGAATTCCCACTAATGTGTCAAACATAATTTGATCCCACAGCTGTGCAATATAAGCCTTGTCTTTGAGCTAAATCGAGCGTCTCTAGGTGAGCCTGAGAAGGAGCAGAGTAAGCTACTGAATTGTAATTTGGGAAAGTGCCACACCACAAATGACTAAATACTTTCTTTCTCTGGGAAAAAAAGTAGATTTGATCATCCAGAAAGAAGTTCACTTAGTGCCCTGATTATGCTTCTTTCAGGTAAACAAAGTTATCTTATTTTTTGGGAAGAGGTAGAACCGTTTCCTGTTGCTATTGCAGCTTCAGAGCTAGATTCTCTGGGATGTCCTCAGAGGCTGTTATAGCACCTTGGTTATTCTGATAAACGTAGCTGGGCCTCTAGTGCTGTGCAGCTTTGGTTTTGCTTGCTTGCACTGCACCTCAAAACTCAAAAACCTCTTATGTTCAAGTTGTTTTGTTTTAAATTTAGATATTACATGCCAAGCAGTATTTATTTGAAGGCCCTCAAGGGCTTGCTGAGTTTTTGGCTTTTATGAAGGTGCATTTACTCTAAAAACTCCGCATAAAAGAAGTCAATATCCAGCCTATTAATTCCTCGTGGCCTTTGTTTTTCCCTAAACCTTTTCATGCCCCATTAAATCCCGTATTAAAACAGAGTTTTTAGTGCATGGAGATTAGAGCATTAATATGTTAAGGTAGATGTACAGGGATAGGATAGTTTCCTTCAGTTTTCCTTTCCTTCTCTTATGGTTTCCAGATCTAGTGTCCAGTGCAGCATGCTGCAAATGTACACAAATGATGCAAGAGCAAACAGGAGCTGGATGCAGCCCTTGAGCCATCTCATTTCTGCTTTCCCTTCCTTCAGGGCTTGCAGTAGACTGGGTTGTAGAGGCAGGAGAGATTGTTAAGGGGGTGAATTACTCTGAGTTCTCCATCAGGCAACTTCTGCCTGGAACTTTTCTCTGGAGCTTCACTTTGCTCTCTTCTGGACCAGTGGTTAAAACCACTTTGGTTTTAACTTTTGATCAGCTGTTTACCGTGGGGCAGGTTGCTTTGTTTAACTTCGGATATTTGGGCACCCCTCAAGCTGATTTTGGGGGCTCCGAATTAATTTTTAGGAGTTCCTGCCTCCATCTGACTGTATTAAGAACCTGGGGAATTTAATACACTGCTGGTAGTGCTTTAAATGGATTTGAAATTAGTTGGTGGAAGAAGGCAATGTAAACAACCTCCCCAGAGAGGAGGCTCTGCCTGTACAAGCAGTGGGGCGCTCCATGGCATTGCACTGGGGCTGTCTCTTGCCGTGTCTGCTGCTAAGTCTCCAAACGATGCCATGAACTCTTCTCTTCCCTGAACCCCAGGGGAGCATGCTGTCAGGTCCTGTGACTGCCCTGCACTGGGGTGCTCCAAAGTATGTGGACTTGTCACATATTTCAGATAGCAGACCAAGTATCCTGCTAGCCTGCCTGTCCTACCTCTTAAATGAAAAGTTAAAACTTGAGCAGTTTTGACAGGTTAGAACCCCTCAATGCTGAAACACAGACTGTGTTCTCCCTTCTCTTGTCTCCTTTAACACTTTAACACTCCTTTTTGTCCTTGCATCAGACTTCAACCATGCCAGTGTTTGCTGTGTTTTATCTTCATTGCTGGCTCACAGGTAATTCATGCCTTTGACTGCCATGCCTTGCTCTTCCATAGGGAATTTTTATACAGTACTTAATGGAGTTGTCTTCAAAATATTTTAAAATAAAATATTGACAAATTATTGAGAGATTGCCTTTTATCAATTCCCCTTGACATACCCAAAATCTTTAGATGGATTTTTCCATCTCTTATCTCCCTAGTTTTGTTTTTGGCTTTTTTCTCCACTGAAAACAAAGTTTACTCTTCTATGAGCTCAGTGTGTGCTAACTAAACACATAGAAGAAAGAGCTCAAACTATTTTCTAGTTTGGATATGAGGTTTTTTCACTTTCACAGGAATAACAGAGGAGCTTAAAAAAATGATGTTCAATGTCTGCTTCTTCCTTCCCTCACTTTTATATGCCACTGTTTACACCGGTGTCAATTTCTTTTAAGCTTTACTTGTTAATTTGACATATATTTTCTATGACTGGAGTGATGTGCAGGTCAATAGGAGTACAAGGGTTTTAAGGCAGGGGTCATCTAGAATGTGAGAGATTCTCCGTATCCATTCCTTTGCTGGTTTCTCTCCTGACAAGTTGCAGCTTTCATGGTTCTGCAGAAGTGTGAGGTTGTTAGGGGAGTAAGGAAGCAACAAACAAGGGAAAGGGCACAACCTGTTATATTACTTTTTTTCTTGGGTAGCAAAAGAAGGTGGCTGCCCAGCAATGGCTGGAAAAGGACTGGGAAGAAGGGGCACAGAAGGATAAGACTCCATATGAATTCTTAGTGGGTCATTACAGACTGAGCCTGGAAGAAAGGAGCTGAACCAAGATGTATGTTGGGAGAGCGAATGGGGCAGTCTCTGGGTGCTTGTGTTGACAAAATAAAGTCTACTTCCTTGGAAATAGTTCCTGTCAGCTAGTAAAAGCCTTGTGATACTCATTAGGAGTTGAGAGGTATGGGAAGTATGAAAAGGCAGTGGACTTAGGGAGATGAGTAGTTGCTAACTGTATGATCACAAGCTCCTGCTGAATGAATGCTCTTGGATGAGACCTACTGGCAGAGTTCTGAACCTGTAACCCTAAGGATTGTTTTAACTTACTCTGTAGCAATAAATCTGATGTAATCTGCGCATGCATGTTTGTGGTTTCTCATCCAAAAAGCTCCAAAGAGCTTCTATGTAAACACCCTCTCAGTAGAGCTATAACAGTTGAAGAGGTCGTCAAGGCACGTGGTTTGAAATGTGGGAAAGAGATGGAAAAAAGCACTCTGGGTGAGGAAGGAGCAGCTGAAGGATCTTCCATGGGTTGCATGCTGGCATGAGAGACATACCGATGGTGGTCAAGACTGCGAGGGCCTTCTTCCATTTCTTATAAAAATCAATATGATCTGTTTGTTCTCCGAAGACTTTAACAAACCTCTGTTTTAAGATTTTTGAAATACTCGTCATGGGTCAAGATGTAGCAATCTCTCCAAGACAGTTCTCACTTTAAGCTTCAAGGCAGAAAAACTGAAAAACTGTATGTTAAGATAGATTTCAGTGAATATAACACTATTGTACTGGATTGATTCATGTATCTGAAAGTTATGACAAATTGTGCCCAGTATGGGACTCTGAGCTGACCGACTATTTCCTCGGTAGCCATTCAGGTCAGAGCTCTGACCAACAGCTTTAGGAAGAGCAAACACCTCTCAGGGGTTCCAGAAAGACTTTAGATCCACACTTTAGCTCAGGAAACAAGGTTGTTTGGAGTAATGTTCAGCAGCCTTCACCTCTAGATATGTATCTGGCTTGCTATTTCTCATCCCCTCTTTAGAGCTAAGAATAGATGGTGCAAAGATAAAGGATCTCCAGCTTTGTGAGAACTGTACCTTGCTAGGACAACAAACCTTAAGCCTTGCCTATTTCAGAAGTATCTTCGAATTGGTTTGTCTGCTAGAATGTTTTAGACCTTAGGTAATTTCTCACAGTTGGGACACCATCGTCAGTGGTTGTGTTTTTAAACTTTAAAAAGTTTAAATTTTTTGCAGTAGTTCAGTATTCAGTGGTTTCACAATTTATTTTCTTTCCTGAGATACAACTTTTGGGCAATATAAAGGGAAATGCTCTCAATTTAAGTGGAAAACCAGCCATCTGGTGTTCTCCTAGGACAAAGAGCTGTGTTATTAACTGAGAGACCATCAAATCTTGAGTGTCAGGCACAGAGCAGTGAGGAGCCTCCCCAGAGCAAGGTTGCAGAGAGAACTTGGAATATTAACTGTGGGCAAAAGATGGTGGAAGGACCGTAGGAACTTGCACTTTCACAGGACATGAATCTCATAAGGACTGGTGTATTTACAGTGTAAGGGTGTTCTTCCTGCCAGGACTCAGGCTGGGATTTGAGTCTTGGGATTTGAGTAGTTTATCCCTAACCTGCCTTCTCAGCTTTAGTAGGCTCAAGCTATTAACAAGCATGGTAAGAAGGCCTTTTTTTCCGTGATAGCTGGTGACTCAGTTCCTCTTTCAAGCTTTAACTGCATCCCTGGCAGACATTTTTCTGTTTCACTTTTGACATTGCTAGGGATTCTGTGCAGTAAACCCTTTTTCTCCCTCCTTATCCCCCTTTTTATTTACGTTCCTGAGTGAGAGCATAGCCAAGCAGTGAGCTCAGTGCCATGGAAGCATTTTATATTTTGAGCAGAGATAAAAATCTCATTCCTTCTATAAACAAAACAAATCAACAGATGATGCCCAGGAGAACCATTTCTCTATAGCCATTTTCCTCCAGCTGCTTTCTATTCTGTGCAGCTTGCAATGCACCATATGAAATACGTGTGTGCCTTTCTGCGTGTGCAAAGCACACGTTTCCTCCAGACAGTGGCAGCTTTATAATTTAAAAAACAAACAAACAAACAAACAAAAAAACCCACAAAAAAACCCCACAACAAAACCCAACAAAAATCCACCTTTTTTTTTTTCTTTTACAATGCTGTAATAATAAGATTACTAATAGTGAGTTGAGATGTTTTGTTGTTTGATAGTGTGTACTTGCTAGAGGATATGCTGCAGGGACTCTGCAGCCACAGCCACTGCATATTCCCTCTGCGTGGCTTTGCACTATTGTTTTTGTGAGGATAAGGGGCAGAAATAGTCTGTTTGAGTGCATCATAAACATGGCAGGGATGAGGGTACAGCAGAGTAGCTTGTTCAGAGTTTGCTGCCCTGTGTGTGCTTGCCTGTGTCCCTGTGTCAGGGAGGAGCTTCTCTCCAGTGCTGTGGCAGCTTTGTGGCTGGGCACAAACATAGTGCAGGAATGATACTGGTGCAAGGCAATAGGAAGTGGCTCCTTCAGCCTGTTGTAAGCCCTTGGTTGATGGCACCTCTTGCTCTCCTGCTTCTGTTTAGTTATAGTGAACAGTTCACAGGCTTAGCTGGATGGTCAGAAGTTGCAAGGGGGTGGGGGCTGAGACCCACAGGCACTATGGAAGGAAATCATGCATGGGAAAGAATAGAGGGTTGTCTGGATGAGGAGCTGGTAGATAAAATGCACGGCAAGGTCTCACATGCTTGGGAGTAGTTGCTGGTCAGCCCTTGGCAGAGGTGCAGCTGCAGGTATATCTTATCTCAGCAGCATCTTTCTGCTCACCTCCCCCTGCTGAGATGTGCTTCTGTACAGGAGGATGGTGGCTATGCCAGATATTCCTAAGCTGGGGCCTGGGGGAGTAGTATCTATCCTTGCAGGGGCAGGGAAAGGTGATAAAAGTTTGAACATTGCTAGGTTAATGGACTGTCTTTTTGCCATAAATAGTCAGTAGTCTCTGAGACGTGAAGAAACTTGGAGCTAGCTGGGGGGAGGGGGCAGGAGTGCAGTAAAATTTGGCAACCCTACTTCTGGTCGTCTAGATAAAGCATGGTTTAGAACTGAAGGTTTCTCATCCAAAACACGCCCAAGAGCTTTTACGTACACACCTTGTAAGTATACGTGTATGTGCACATGTGTACATTTACACTTGTATATAAATACATAGAAAGTGACTCAGAACAAACAGCTTCCAGATGAACAGCCAAACATAACTGATCTGATCCTTGGATAGATCATGCTCAGTGCCCAAAGCAAGCCCCTTATCCTATCTCTAGCCAAATGACTTCTGGCAGCTAAGGAAATAACCTTGGGTAAAACCAATAGAACTTTTATAACAGGGACGTTAGCTATTGACCCTGAGTGTATTTTATGACACTGCCTTGGTTTTGCCTTGTATATCTTCATTCTGTTGTTGATGTGTTGGTCTGTGTCTTTGAAAAACTGCAGTCTCTCCCCACCACTCCAGTCTCTGTCACTGCAGCACCTGGGCTGTGGTTTCACCCTCATCAGCACCAGATAATTCTCTAAGGCAGATCTCATCTGGGCCAGGGTGGGCACATGAGAGAATTTTGATTTATTTAATTGGAGTGCAAGACAACTAATTTATACCATTTCTGCTATGCTACTGGGAGAAGATAGGCTGTACTTAATCTGGTTTGAAATTCACTTTTCCACATTTTCAGTTATTTTCCACAAATTTCAGTTATTGGAGCTTTTTTTCTACCAGGCTTTGGGTGTTGTGGCTGAGATGGTTTTGATCAGAGACTTCTTGCCCTAAACCTGAGTTTGCTGAATCATTAAAGCAGGGTCTCAAACTTGCTTGAGAACTCAGTTCCATTTACTTTCCACAATTGCTCTGGTAAAGTTAGGGAGCAGCAATAAAAGTTCAGTAGAAATTTCCCTGACTGCCAAGTGCACATAAATCAACTTTTAAAAAAAAAACCACTTCTGTTGCTGAAAGTGTTTCCCAAGGTGATTTGCTTGTGTCTGAGCATTTAGGCTCTATGTAGTTTGAACTCAGAGCTTTAGGGAAATGAAAGCTAACTGTTGTAACATAGCTGACTTTTTATTTTATTTCCCGAAGAAGTAAAATATTTTAGGTACTTAGTTCTTTTGAAAATTTGAGTTAAAACGGACTGGTTAACAGTTAGAAATCTTTTTGCAGTTGCTGCAGTCAGGGGCTGGCTGTTTCTCTGGGTGACACTATCTTGGGTCAAGTTACAGAGCTGACTGTAAGATTTAAAGACATTTTGGTAAAGTTTACATGGTCAGCTTGTCTCATTAATTGTCCAAGAAATTCTGAACTCTTAAATAACAGCTCTAAGCTGGTTTACTAGTGCAAGCCCTTTAGATTCATAGGCTGAATTTGGCTTGCATTGTTTAGACCAGTGATGAAACAGTACATGGTTTTTCTTCTTTCTTACCTGAGAATGGTTAAAAATAATGCCCTTACCTTTTGTTATCTTTCAACTTTCACATGGACTTTTTTCTGACTGAAAAATGTTGTTAAACATAATATTGATAAAGTAAAAGAGCAGCCCACAGAGAAACCCAAGCTGCACCATAAATCCTCCTCTGAAGTTGCTCACACTGGTTATGTAAATAAAAGAAAATTGATGCTGTTTGCATAATTGTGATTACATAGGGGAAATTGCTCTTACGTGATAGAAATGGTGTGTAAGTATGTGTGCCCATCCACCTGTCCATCCACCCAACTCTGCATTTTCGGTTAGCTCTGTAGCTTACATAGGTACCACCTGAGGCAGAAAATGTCCTTTCTCAAGGTTTCATGGAGAATCACTACAATGGCTGTTTTGTCTTTTCCTTGCTTGGCAAAAACCTTTTGACTGAAAAATATACTGCTCTGTTCCAGAGAAATTACTATATGTAGTCAAATACTAATGACTTTCTGTTGAACGTGGTGGATTTTGGTTCCAATTCCAAATAGTGCACTGTATCTCTACAAACTAAGGGATGTTTCAACTCCCGTGACTGTTGATCCCCAAGGATGCAGCTGATCCATCTATGGGTTTTTTATTTGTAAATTGCACTGCATTTGGAAATAGCTGGTGGCCAAAATCATTATCATTGTGTTAATTTAAAGATCAGTCAGCGTTTTCAAGGGCTGGACAGTTTCAAGAGGTTTCTCTGAGCAAGTTGAAGGCTTTGTCTTGTAGGCTGTGAGCAAATTGTTACAAAACACAAGAGAGTTGGTAGGAGTTTGTGGAATCATAATTAATTGACAATGGCTTTTCAAAAACGACATTTTTCAATTTAAAATAAGCCGTTAAAACAATTTGGAACAGTATTGTGATAGTCCCTTGATGCATGTGGGGAGCTTTGGGTTAAACATATAAATAATGCTGAAAGGACTATATTTAGTTCCAGACTGATCCAAGGACAACTGAAAAACTGAAGGTCAAATAACAAAATGACAAAAAGCAAATTATAGCCCTCCTTGTTCTGTTCTGGAGCATGCTGCTTGGCAGCCGTGAAGGTTCAATACTGGGGAATTTGTCACATACAACTATTTATGATTTGTACTTTAAGCAGAGCAAGTAAGCATGAAGTGTGTGTACTTACTGACAACAGCACATCACTGAATCTTGTCACACTGAATCTGGACAGCAGCTCCCAAGTATTGCAGAATTTTGGGGGACTGGATATTAAAAGATCTATGAAAACCCAATTGATCAATCGATTGATCACAGCTTTCCCCATGCTCTGTCTTGACCCTTGGGCTCTAGCAGTTTCTGCTTGGAACTGAGCTAAAGTGTAACCAGGTGCTAAGTGTTGGGCTAAGACCATTGCTCGTTTTATTATTTTTATTTGGACAAGCTATTAAAACTATCGAACAAAAGGAACTTCAGTTCGCCACTGGTTTGGGAGAACTTTTAATCTATGCTTTAGCAGGAGTTTGTTTAAACAGCCCAAGTGTAGAGCTCAGTGCTTCCAGTTGCAGGCAAGACAATGACCTTCAACCCCTCCAAGTCAACCCTCCAGCTGTAGTGAACTTTCTTTCCTCCTTTATGGGCAGACCTAGTGCCTGCACTGCTGATCCAGTCAGAATCTGAGCTAGGTGCTAGGCTGTATCTTCTTCACCTAAGAGTACTATTTCATTTCAGTGGCCGCAGGTAGCACAGACACTTTTAGAGCCACAGGACTGGATCTCAGCAAGTCTGTTTATTCGGCTGAGGTTCTGCACAAGGACAGCGAAACTCTGGATGCTCAGGCTGATAATACAGTGATGAAAATTGTCAGTGATGTGATTTGTGCAATCGTGTTTATGCGATGTTTCACTTGACCTAATCTTGCCAAGCCTGATCATGCCTGCCTGTCCTCTTGCGCAGCTCCCAGCATGCCCAGAGCACTTGCCTACTGGCCAACCAGGCCACAGTTCCTGAGGCCGGATCACTTCCCTGGAGTATCCGCTGGCCAGTTTGCTCCTGCTGGTTGACACGTGCTGACTGCTATGTTTTTATTAGGGGTTTGGGTAGTACATGGTGTAATTAATTATTTTCAGAGGCTTTATTTCATTTAAACTAGTCTCATACTAGCCTTCCTCTGCTTGAGCTGCTTATGAAACCGAGCAGTGGGGTTTTCAAACTTGCTAATACACTTTATATCAAATGTGTGCATTGTATGGATAATGCCTATTCAGACAAAGATTTGGCTACCAGTTGGGTGAGAATCAAAAGCATCCCTAGCAGTGTTCAAAAATGAGTGGGATACATGTGGTCCAACTTAGTTAGCAACTTGTCCCAGGATAGATACATTCAATTCTGAAACTGCAGCATTCAGAGAAACAGACTTCTTTTTCTTAGATGGAAACCATGTCTTGCATAATCTGTGGTTTTGTGATATCACTTTAAATCTGTCAGAGACAATGGGAAACAATCATTTATTTCAAATACTATCTGACTGTTGTTGACGTTTTCTATGAGCATCTCTCTCTCCCTCCCTCTCTTTCTCTCCCTCTCTCTCTGTCCCCCTTAAAAACACCTTATCCTGGTGAAGGCCTGTGTAAACTTGAAATTTGGCCTTAAAAAGTTGTGGAAAACACTAATTCTTGCCAATGTGTCTCTTAATAGATGTGTTTCTTACAAGTGAATATTCTCCCACTTTTTCTTTTTTCTAATACTACAAGGAGCAGTTACATGAACAATGTATCTGTTTAGTTGCTATAAGTTATTCACTTAGAGCTTCATTTCCTTTACCTCCAACATTCACGGATTATTTATAGACTAATTCTGAGTTCATAAGCTTGTATATGCAAACATATGATTTTTTTGTTTGTTTGTTTAACTATCAGATATTGATGATTTGGGTGAGGAATCCCTGGGCAGAACAGGGAGTTCAGCGGTGGCACAGGTGTGTGTGTGTACAGGTCTGGCTTTGCTTTAGTATCTGAAGCTTGACACTTGGATGTGTATGTGCACAAGAAGAGGAAGAGGAGATGAATTCCTGAAACCATCATTTCTCTTACTGTTGACTACCAAAAGAGAAATGAAAAGGGAACTCCCAGCCCTCGCTATTTATGGTATGTCGCCACAGCATATTTTGGAGTTGTTTTTGTAGGGTTATTAACTTCACTATCTAAAACTAAGCAATCAACTAGCATTCTTCTAGCTGTCAAACAGAAGTTAAATGGATTCTTTTAAATTAGTTTTCCTCTATGAAGAACATTTTGTTATTCATGTTTAATCTGTAAGGGTGCTCAAATGCCCTAGTTAAAGTCAGAGCCAGCCACATCAGGGACAATAATCTTTACACATGTGGAATCCAACTATGCATGCCTTTGTGATGAGAGGAATACACCTTTTCCAACAAAACCAAGTAAGAAATACCTTGTCAGCGTAGCAGGTTTGATTATGATCTTTATTAGCTTGCTGTAAAGCAAGAGCAGCACTGCTGAACTCTGTGGAGTTGCTCTAATTTGAAGTGTGAACTCTGAAATATAGAGCAGAATAAATTCACTTTATATGCCTTAACTTGAAGAAGACAAGTCTGTGTGGCAGTCCCAGCAGGATTACCAGCATTCAATCAGTTTTGGGGCTTGTATATCCCAGCATTGTAGGTAGGCTTGGGAAGCTTAGTTTGCAGTAGAAATGTCTCTGCTCTTCTGCAGAATGCTCTGGTAACAGCCAAACTTCCTAAATAATCATCATCCCTACTGTTCAGTGTGTGAACGCTGGGAACAGAAGTGTTGGGGGAATCTTTCACAGTTCTGGCAGAAAATGTGTCTCTTGGAGAATAGGAGACTTTCCACTGGCGCAAGTCCTTACTTTCAAAGACCTGTCTCTTTGCTGAGACAACCATCTGGCCACCTCTGAGGGATGGCAGTTTGCGGTGTGTTGCTGCTGGGGGTGGGTGTTATCTTTCCAGGTGGCAAGGAAAGCCTCTTACACTTCCATGCCATTGCCATCAGCAGAATGCACAACTGCAGGATTTTGAGTGCTTAAATTCATTATTCAAACTCCAAAATATTGTGCAATTTTTTTTTTTTTTTTTTTTTTGGCAGGGAGTGGGGTGATCCCTAATCCTGATGACTCCCACTTTTGCTATTCAAGCCATAGGCATGTTGTTACTTGCTCATAGGTTTGAGGACTTTGAGATTGCTTTCGGTTCTACCTAGCAATGACAAGCCTAGAAATGAGCTTCAGTTGGGGTCCTTTATCCATGCCCAAACTCCTCTTCCTTATGCAGTCATGAAGTTTTAATATTGATGCTTTCATAAGAATCCAAATAATGAGGTATTCATGATAAAGCTGTGAGATTTTGTTGCCAAGTTTATGCTTGTGGAGCAGAACTAATAAAACTTTAAGGAGGAAGCCTTAGCCAAGTTTTTAAAAGTAGGTTATTTTTATTTTGAAAAACAAAATTAAAAAAACCCAAACAAACCCAAATCTTGGAGATTGAAACTCAGTTTAATTTATGTGGCCAGTGTAGGCTTTTTGGTAAGCTGGAACAAGACAAACAGGTGTCAGGTGCATAGAAATTAAAGTAGTATCAGTATGTTGGCTACAAACTGATCTTGGCTTCCTCCTCCTTGCATGCATGATACTACAATGAAAGTTGGCAGAAAGAGATACGATTGCACGTGATTAAATGTTGACAGCTGAGGAGCCTGACTTTCTGTTTACAGAGGTGAAAATGAGGAAAAAAAAGAAGGGGGGGAGTAAAGCTTCCTATGTGTCTTTACACAGTCCTGGAACATATAAGCTAAAAAGATATAACAAAGGCTGTAGTACCAATGTGCTCAAAAAAAAAAAAAAGAAAAAAAAAATTATTATCTCCAGCATGTTCTGATGAAAAAAACATACTGTGATTCAAAGTGCAGAGGGAAAATCACTGCTTCCCCCGGGTGTGTGCTGTATTCCAGAGTGATTGAGAAATGCATACTGATGGGAAAGGGGGACAAGTTTTCCCCTTTCCTGGACTTCTGATATTATTATTTAGCCAGTGCTAAGAGAATCTCTGCATACTCTAAAACTTTGGTCATTTCTGAAATATTGATCTGGGAAGGTCACTAAATTCCAGAGCTGGTGAGGTCAGGGTAATGAGATCAAGTGACAGGCCCAGTGGTACCCACTGATTTAGTTGTTTAGACACTGTAACCAAACCATGACCTTCTTGATCCGCAGCCTCTTTGATCTAACTGTGTGAAAACACAGCTGCTTACTGGATATCGCATGTTAGTCTGCATGTAGGAGTTAAGGCAGTGTTTCGTGACATTTACTTTAATCATTCTGGTGTCAATTTATAAAAATGTGTGTCACCCACCTGCCCAGCTTTATCTGTTACTCAGAGCCTTGTTTTTCTCTCAACTGATATAACTAGTGAGAAGAAGACCCTGCAGGGTCTGTGAGATACTCCCCCATTTGACTTGGGAGCAATGGGGGAAGATGGGAAAAGCGCCCTCCTGAATAAGGCAGGGAGAAAGATCAGATCTCCACAGTTTTCTAGGATCTGTTAGTGGATTTGGAGGAGCAGAATTACTGCCATGTTAAATCTTGAGAACTCTGCTGAAAGACTAACCATGGGTCAAAGTCTCTTCTGGTAGATGGGTGACTTCAAGTCGCTGCGGCTCAAGCAGAGGCACAGACAGAGGACCCTCTGGCTCCCAGGCTTTGCATGAAGGGATTCATGGATGCCCCACTCCCATGCTCAGTGCCAGTTCCTCGGTGCCTGCTTTCCCCTGCACCTCTCTGTGCAACGCAGCCCATGGCGCTGGTGTTGAGCAGGCAGGCAAAGCCTCCAGTGTTTCACTCTGTATAACTCTCTGAAAGGAGGTTGTAGCCAGGCGGGGGTTGGTCTTTTCTCCCAGGCAACCAGCAGTAGCATGAGAGGGCACAGTCTTAAGATGTACCAGGGGAGCTTTAGGTTAGACATTAGGAAGAAATTCTTCACAGAGAGAGTGATCAGACATTGGAATTGGCTCCCCTGGGAAGTGGTGGATTTGCCATCCCTCGAGTATTTAGGAAGAGACTGGATATGGCATTCAGTGCCATGGTCTAGTTGACAGGGTGGTGTTGAGTCATGGGCTGGACTTGATCTCAGAGTCTTTTCCAACCTAGTTGATTCTGTGATTTTGTGTGGGGCCTGGGTCTGCCTTGGGTTTTGCTTCTGTGTAAAAACTACCTGTGGTTCAGGGCTGTTCAGGGAAGAACCTGTATTTTGCTATTTTTTTTGTCAATCTTTAAATTTTTTTCCATTTTGGGTAGCTGTTTGGGTTTTGACATCTCTGCAACACAATGGTTCCCTCTGGATACGCTCTGCCATCAACTCTCCACTGCCCATGCCAGAGTCCACATGGCACTTCCTTCCCCTGGCAGAAAAACACAGGTATGGAGCAGAAATAAAGCCTACTAAAGCTGTACCATGCTCCCATGGAAATATCTGCCCAGATCCACATGAGATCATGCACTGGAGCCCAGCTGTTTCCTGCCCCATGTTTAAACACCGTGAGCACAATAGTAACATTCCATGATGTATGTATGTGACCTGGAATCACTTAGAGCAGAGGAGCGGGATGGATGGAGAATTTATGTCTAGCCCAGGGCAGAGCACGTGGGCTCCTGGCTATTGTGTGCTGTTGCCGTTTCACTTGCACACAAGCTTATCAAAATGTTTTTCCAGGCTTGCTCCAACTTTCCTGCACAGCTTTTAACTCTTCATTTGAGGATCTTTGTGAACTAAGCAGTAGCAGGCAGTGCTCAGAGAGGGCAAATGGTGAGAGCTCAGCTGGAGCCAGGCTAAAGAGGCAGGCTGCTGCAGAGCTTGGCAGGAGCTGGGAGCCCACAGCAGTGTCTCTGCAGGCATGCTGGCTTGTCTTCTTTCCCCATAAGACATAAGAGTAGATGCATTTAAAAATAAACTGGAAGGCAGTGTGGAGTGCCACTGGTTTGTCCCTCTGAACATAATTTGAAAGCGTGTACTGGGGAAGTTTAAAGCTGATTGGATATATGGACTGGCGTTAGAAATATAAAGTGCATCCAGAGAGGCCCCACAGCTCTCCATGAAGTCAAGCAAAAATAATTCCATGATGCCTTCTCTCCCCACACACATACACTTCCATGGAGACTGGTATGGGTTATGGAAACCCGGCCGCACAGTACTGAATGCTGAACAAAAGATGAAAAGATGGTTGCTGGCCTAATAATCTCGAACACATTGAAGTGCAGTTTAGTTTGTAGTCTCTTTCATGTGTACAGTAAGCCACAAGTTACAGATCCTTAAAGTATGTTTTTGTTTACTAGAGAGATGGCTGTCTTCTGAGGAAGACAGGCATTACCTCAAGCTTTCATCCAAGGTGAAGTAAAGAATTGAAGCACCTCCTTTATATGATTTTTCTGTTTGTTTTTAAACACACTCTCTCTCCCACTTTGTATGTAATGTTTGCACAGTGCAGGCATAAAAGGTGATCAGGATAACTGTCTCTAGGCACTGGCAGGTTTTTACAGTGTTTACAGGTCTGGAAGAAGCAGTTTTGTGAATATTTTCCCTCTTGCCACAAAATGCTGCTTAGCTACAGAAAAATAAATTACTTTAAGGTGGAGGCTTTTTATTTTTTGCGTGAGCATGTAGATATTTTATGGTAAAATTAAGTAATTGGAATGCTCTGGTCTTTTTCTTCTAGTGTTTATGTTTGTTCCTTGCTGTGGTTACCCATCAAGCACCAAATCAAATTGCTAAACATAGTAAAACACAAAAGCAGAGCTGCCAAACATAGTCCAAATTCATAGCAAGGCAACGAGTATCATTATTTTTTATTTTATTGAGGATATCTGAGGAATCAGATGAGCATTTGTAAAGTACCTGTCTGAGCTCTTATCAAGTTTATTTCTAATGTGGATTTATATCAGAATTTGTATTATGAAGGAGTGTGGAAGGAATTATTTCTGCTGCTTAGCATTATCTGTATGAAATACTCACCTAGAACAGAAGACCTAGTTGAACATTTCAAAGAAAAATAGCTTTCAAAGCGTGCACTTTCTCTCTTCTAGGTTAAGAGAATTATGCAGAGGCTTAAATAGCTATCTGTATTCTGCCCTTTCACATAATGCGATAGGGAATGATAATTTACCTTTGTGTTTAATATTGTGCAGCTGTGAGTTGGCTGTAAAGTCTGGAAACACGCTTACACCTATGCGAGAGGCGTGCTCCAGTTCCACTGTCTGCTAGAGAGATGGAAGAAGTATTGCTAGAGAACTCCATGGAGTGCTATAAAACTGTGTCAGGAGCGTGTTGCTGCAGGGATCAAATAACTAAATCTGCAAAAAGCTGTTGTCTGCTCCTCTGATATGATGCATGTAGATAATAGTGTAGTTCTCGAAGAAACTTTTGAAAAGGCCAAATTTGAATGGGACCGGAAAGTCACCTTGAAAAGTGATAAGCAGTTCCTGTTTACTTGCTTTGTTACTTGTATGCAAATTGAAACCATACACACATGGTATAGCAGGAAAGGTATGACCAGAGCGTTTTCACATGTGGCTCCTGAGGTGTTAAATCAGCCAGCACCTCGAATGGCTGCAGTGCAGGAAATTGAAGCTGGGTCCTGGTGTAGCGCAGGGTGAGGCTGGGCTGCCACGGAGACCTCTCACTGGAGGAAGGGGCAGCTTTCATGGACCAAGGGACTTGTCGGTAACATGTGGTATCATGGTCCAACACGAGTCAAGGAAATGGATTTCAGAGATGGTGAAGTCAAGGGAAAATTGGGAAAACCAAGGAAGGAAGGAAGTTAGCCAATATTAAGGTGCCTGAGCAAGTCACTGAGAAAATGGTGTTTCAGTAGAGGGTGTTGGGTTACTGTGGAAAATCTGCTTTACTAAAGATGGAAACACTTTGTTAAATTTAAACTCTTCCCTAAGTTTCAGCTATATGGTTCTTATAGCAACCCTGTGAAGTATGTATGTATTAGATGGATTGTGATAGAGACTGTGGGATTAGAGTTCACTTTCCGACACTGATCCTCTTGCTTTGGGCTGCATTTTTGCCCCCAGTACAGTGGTATTTGTCTGTGTGCATGTTCTTCTCAAGCTCTTCCTGGAGTTCTAAATGCCACAGCATTGCTGGCATGACACTTCCAGCTGTGGAGCATGTATAACCCCAGCAGTCTGTTGGTATACCTTCTCTTTTCTTGAGATCCTGGTGTTAAGGCAAGGAGTAAACATACAGCAGGAGCCAGGCAGGAGAGAGTGAGTTGCTCAGGAGGCAGAGGGTGCTGCCGTGAGAGGTCACATTTCTGTAAGCTTTGTCCTTCCCCAGTGTGCTGGAGAAAAAGGCTGATGCACACTGATGTCAGACTGTGCCAAGGCAGAGTTGTGTTCTTACATAGCTCAGTATTATGCCGTATCTGGGAAGAAAGCCTGAATTATTCACTCACTTGCATAACTGCATGTAAGAGTGTTTATAATCAAGGACTTGGGTTCTGTCCATATTTATGAATGACCAGGGCTGAGTCTGGGCGTAATTCCAGCACTGATACTGTGTGTGAGTTGCACAACTGTTGTGAATACATGACATTGCTGCTCCGTGCGAGGCCATAGGACGGTCGGGACATCTGGCACAGTTTGCGCTCCCTGCTTTGAACAGCTCGTGCACAGTGGGGACCGCTACTGTACAAGCACGCAAACCCAGCACACTTAGATGTCCTTACACTGATTTAGCCACTGTCTCTGGCTAAATCAGAGATCCTTCTCCTTCAGATAATTTAACTAGTTACAAGCTACCACTTGAATTTACCAGGGGCCTATCTCCAGCAAAAATAATAATAAGCCCCCATGCCAGCTATTAACTTCCTTAAGTACTATTTGTTCACTTTTTTTGCCTTTTATTAATGATATTTGGATACAGGGCCTTTACTGTAGCTGATGAAACGTTGGGCAAAGTGTTGCAATTAGTTCCACAGCTGCTTTGGTCATTGATGTTAAACACTCGTACTTCTCTAGAGGCCATTTTAAATGGGAATCTGATCCAAACCATTATTACCAATCTCCTGTGCTTTCACCTTCTGTTGAAGGAGTGGCTGCCTTGATGTTACCTTAGGGAGAAAAGTAGCAAAACTGCCATGTCTGTTTCACTCACACCTCAAGACTTTTCTGTGTAATATGTCTTCCTGCACCACAAGTGGACTCTACCTCGCAGAGAATCAGTGTATTGCTTTCAGCCCCTACTTACCACTTTGATCTAGTCACAGGTGGTCTGTTTGCTCTGTTTTGCTCTTCTTCAAGGTCCCCTGTGTCAGGTGAGAGCCACTTCTGATAGGACTAGTTCCCAGAGCAGGTGTTCAGCCCCTCCTAGAAGTAATATGGATCCTCTCAGCCCGCTGCATCTGATCGTGCAAGGCATGAAGCAGCAAGACCTTCCTGTTTTGCAGATCCTGTGGTCTAGAGAAGAGGACTACTGGTACTGTTGTATTCATTATCAGCTAATAGCTGTTGGCCAGGGTCCTGGATGGAGGCTCTGCTTGCTGCACTGACACCCATCCAATTTGGCTAAATACTGGATTAAGGGAGAGAGGCAGTGAGAAAATGTCACGCTGATCTCCCAGAAACAGCCTGTGATGTATGACTTCCTTGCCTCCCCCTAAATGAATTAACACCACTGTAGAAAATGGAAAAAACAAGCCTTTCTATGCTTTCCACTTGTACATAATAGGAGAGGAAATTTGCTTTCCTGACCACGTGTTGGCAGGCCAGTAGATCCCTTCTGAAATGACACAGAATTAAGGATGTAAGATAATTTTCCTGTGCTTGCATCACAAACTCTAATTTCACTTCCTTACCCAATTTTTAAGAATCATAATTCCAAGTTAGTGGGAAGTTGTCCTATTTATTTCTAGCAACTGTGAGTAGCTTTTGACAACATGAGGAATTTGTTTTGAGGGGGAAGGATTATCCCCAGTTGTAGCGTGTTGTGGGTCATTTGGTCATTCTGTCGTTTCTCTTCTGATGATAAAACAGAGTTTCCTCTGTTGCTTCTAAACACGTGCATGTACAAAGCAGATAACAGTGGAGCTCTGAAGGAGCTCATCTTTCCAAGTAGGTGCTTATCCAACTCGTTTTCAAGTATATTTTTGTCCAAAGCCAGGATGTAGCATCTTGGTCATGCACTCTGCTTGAGGAGTTTTAATTCCTCATAGTTTTTCAGTGGCTGGACCTGGTCAGCACAGCATCGTCCGCATCTGGCAGCAGGAACACAGTCCAGCGCTAAAGGGGTAACTTCCTTGTGATAGTCTGTCTCAAGAAGGGCACTTCTCTTTGAAGACTTACTCTCTTTGGGAGGAACATGGTAGCCGCTGTTTTTAGAAAGGAAAAAAATCCCCACAATTACCTTTACCGAAGGAAGGGAGCAGCTCTAATAGGATTTTTTTAATCACACTATTTTTTTTAGACTATTTGGGTAATTCACTGATTATTACTACACAGCTCTTTTTCCTTAGGGAATGCTAGACTGTTCCAAAAGCGTTTGTTAGTTTACTTAGACATTAAAGGGGTCCTTATGAATTTTGATTATGCTAAAGTACTTCAAAGTGTCCCTAGAGGTTCAAGCTGCTTTGAACTTAACCTTTTCTGCCCAGTCTTGTCATATGTGCGAGTCCAAAGATTTTAAGCAAGAGGTCAGTGATTCTCAGTCTTTTTAATACTTTGACCTATGTTACAACAGGAAAAAATAAACAAACCAGATTCCTTCTGATCTAGCTAGGAATAAAGAGAGAGGATGGTTCCAGTGGGCCTCTTTGTAACCCTCTTCTTAACCTGCTACCTCTCCTGACCCATTAAATAGGACAAGCAAGGAAAAAACAAACAAAACTCAACTTTAAATACTCATTGCCTTGCTTCTAACTGCTTTCCTTTAAAATGTGTTTGGTCCTCAGGGCACCTTGAGATCCTAATGTCTTTTTTTTTTGTATAAAATTTGAATAATGAAGCATGTGACACACTTGTGATTGGAAAAATATGAACTTTAATAAAGCCGGTCATGCTGCCTGTGAGCTGTGTATATCACACAGAAACGTGTGGCTAGATCGTCCGCTGGGGCTGTTCAAAATAACTGCAGCGACTCCAGCAGTGCTCTGCTGATTTACGTGAGGTGAGAGTCTGGCTTGCATCCCGTATTATCTTGCAACGTGACTGTGCAGCTGTAACGCAATCTTATTCGTTGGGTCCGGGGGCAAAAGAAGTGGCCATGGTTATTTTTAGAAAAGCACGTCATCAGAGAGTTTCATACGATTCTCTCTCTCTTATATATTTATTTTTTATTGCTGTTGACCTACGGCTGTGGTTTAACCCCAGCCAGCAGCCAAGCCCCACACAGCCACTCGCTGGCTCCCCCACCAATCTCTGGGAGATTCATGAGAGTAAAAGTAAGAAAACCCACGGGGTGAGATAAAGACAGTTTAACAGGTAAAACAAGAGCCATGCGTGCAAGCAAAGTAAACCAAGGAATTCATTTATCACTTCCTGTGGGCAGGCAGGTATTCAACCATTCCCAGGAAAGCAGGGCTCCACTACACGTAACAGTGACTTGGGAAGACAAACGCTATCGCTCCCAGTATCCTCCCCTTTCTTCTTCGTCCTCCAACTCTGTATGCTGAGCATGGTGCCATATGGTGTGGCATATCCTTTTGGTCAGTTGGGCTCAGCTGTCCTGGCTGTGTTCCCTCCTAACTTCTTGTGCACCTCTAAACTCCTTGATGGTGTGGTGGGGTGTGATGAGAGGCAGAAAATGCCTTGACTCTGTGTAGGCACTGCTCAGTAATAAATAAAACACTCCTGTATTATCAACAGTTTTTTCAGCATAAATCCAAAACAGAGACTCATATCAGCTGTTAGGAAGAAAATAAACTCATCCCAGTCAAACCCAGCACACCTACATGAGTTCTTTTGGTGTTTGGAGACTTTAAAATTAATAATTCAGTATTTTTCTCCCCTAAATGGAACTGGATAATTTGTTTTCCCCCCTTTCTATTGCTTCATGGAGTTCATGGCTATACAGACAAAGCACTATTTTGCACATGATGCAATGCAGCTCCTATTTTTCTTGAAAGGTGGGTCAGCCTGAATCTCTTCAGTTTTTAGGTGTCTCTACTCAGCCTGCATTCTCCCTGACTGTTTGAAATAGAAATTGGACTGCTTGAGGGTTCTGTGGGTCATGTACTTCTCATTTTCCCATCTGAAATCTGAGCCCTCAGACCTTACAATCATCTTGGCTACAGATAATCATGACGGTTGTTTTTCCCGTTGAGACCCTTTGCTGTCCCTGGGCTACAAAGGGAGCATGAGGACTCTTGGTGTCCTTGGGATAGGCTCTGCTACTGATCAAAAAGCCTCTTGGACATGTGCATCCTGTTCATATGCCAGTATCTCTCCTAATATTAGCTTTAGGGAGGAGGAAATTTGGAGAGTCAGTTATTTTTGTAAGCACAAAGTGCTGCCTATTTCCACGTAAGGCATGAGCAGCTCTTTAAGAATGTTTGGAAGCGTGAAGCAACAAGGTACAACGGGGTGTTATCATCAGCATTCTTCTTTAAACTATTTTTATTTGCACATACTTTATCTCCAGCATTTCTCCAGTCTGAGAAGATCAAGCAGATGCCACATGTAGAGTATAGCCCAGCCAGCCAGATGACACAGTACTGTTTTGATTTGAAAGTCAGACTTCTGCGAAGCATCAAGGGGCAAACCTTTATCTCTGCACATAGTGCTGAGGGGTGTAGAGAACAATGCATTCCCTCTGTCAGTGGAGCTGATCTAGATTTTCCATTGCAGTCTTTAACTGTGAGTCCACTTGCTACAAGGGTCTTTTCTGTAAGTAGCTCTTGCCCCACCCCCCCACCACTGCCCTGAAACACAGATCCACCAGCCCTGTACTGGTTCCTCTACCTCACCTATTTTTCCTCTGAAATTCAGTTGCTGCAAAGAAAAGTGTAGAAGCCTCTCCTTGGTGCCCACATAAAGGTAAATGAAAAGGCTTTGCATTCACCTCTTAATGAAGTGCAATCGCCACCTTGGTCCTGCTGGAATGATGATTGCCAGTGCCCCAAGTTACTGGCTTGCTCCCAAGAAATATGTAAACCATAAAGGTGGTTCTTGAAATGAAGAGCTTGGAAAAAAAGGATTTGTCAGTAGATTGTAATGTATTTAGTCACTTGGACTGACATGGGTTCTGGGTTGCAGCTTGCTGTTAAAGGCTAAGTCTTGTCCCTTACAAAAATTCTTAAAATAAAATTTCTTTTAAAAGCATGAGGTCATCTTGTTCTATGGAAAATATAGTTCATTTGTCTTCCCTGCTGCAAGGTAAGCATAAATCAGACTGTGTTATGATAGAGGTGCTCACTGAAACAAATTCCTAATAAAAGAATAAACATGGAAGCAGTCCATCTGTACCCTCCACATTCCTCGGTGAAGCCTTCCTAGATGCACAGCTTGGAAGGGTACTGGTGGGGTGGATGGGGGATACCACTTGCTAGTAAGTACTGAAAAACCAAGAGATGTGTTTAAGTTAATTCTGCTTCCCAAAAAGTAAATCAGATTCCCAGTGTACTTTTAATTTGCCAGCCAAGCTAATCCAGCCCCCACAAGTCTTTGCTTTCAAAACCTGGGGCTCTAATGGGCTTCCATTTGCTCAGATGTGCATCCTCTGGTCTTGTTGGTTGCAGCATAGTCCTGAATTTAGCTGTTGAAGCTGGCAACCCTGTGTATTTATAAATACCCTTATTAATCTCCTTCCCTGCCCACTATTTCTCCCCTTGCAATAAAATCCCACTGTCAAAACCAAAACACCTTCTAACAGGTCCAGATACAAGCATGCTATTCTATCTAGGTTAAATTTTGCATAGGTTTTGCTTAGGTTTGTGTCTGGCTTGCAGTCTGTCTTGTTCAAGCAGAAGACTGCGTTTAAATAACACTTGACAGATGGATACTTAGGGCAAATGTCAAGAGCTTGCAAGGTATTCCCTGTAAGCCATGGAGGAAGCATGGAAGAGACTTGACCAGTTTCATCCTCAGTTCTGAGTTATTGATCCTAAAAATTAAATTGACTGCTGGAAAGTGTTTAGATTTGAGAGTGTGGTCACTGAAAAGGATGAGAGAAGAGGTTGTCCTTTAGGGAAGAGGAGTTACTCTAATACAGCTTTAGCAGAGAATTGTATTTCTTGTCCTAGTTTGTGCAGCAGCTTTTGCTTTAAGACTTCTGAAGTTCAACAGACAAGCCAGGAATTCTTGCGAGAGTGTTGTTTTTCCCATCTAAAGGTGGGAGAGCTTGAACACAGGGAAATGACTTGTACTGTGAGAGCTAAGAGTGGACCCAAAATTTCAGGCTGTCTTGGCAGTGTGTCAGCGCTTGCGCATGTTATGGTGCTTGTGTGAAGAACGAGTACCATGAAACTATCTCTCCTCACCAGTGTAGCTGCAGTGCTTCCTGCATATTGATAACAAGGCAAATCCTCTATGATAAATTCCAGGAACCTTATTTCAATTGTCCTGCAAATGGTGATTACATACCAAGGGGAAAGTTGTGGTAGCAATGAATGCCTTGTCACTGTCTGAAAGCTGCCTTGGCTTGTCTGTGCCTTTCCTGCCCTGCATCATAAAGACTCAGACAAGTTCTTAGTGAGTTTGGTGCATTTTTTGCATCTATGTAAATGACATGAACTGCAAGGAAAAACACACAGTATTCATCCAAACTTCATGGCCATCCTGGGCTTATTTTGAAAAGACATTTTCAGCCTTCAATTCGAGGCTACTTTTACTCTATATTTTTAGAGAAAACATACCTTTTTCTGATGTTTCATCACCTGCTTATCTGCTGGTGCTCCATGTTTTCCAATCCATGGGATTGTTTTCCTACGAGGTTCCCCATGCTGAATGATTAATACAGGCACTTGCCCTTGCAGACTGGGGCAGGTAGCCAGAAGTGGTGGTCTTGGAACTGTGATGGGAAAAGAAGGCTGAGGCCTGAGGTTTGCATGTACACTTTGTGTTTCCTTGCCCATTTGAGTGTCCAGAGGAGCCACCACAGGCACTCCAAGGTGTCCTTTGCACCATGTCTCTGTACTTGCTGGCTCTTGCAGCTGTGGCACAGCAATGCCCTTCCCTCAGTATTGTGGTGTGACTGCCAGCTCAGCTTGAATCCTGCCTCAGTGGCCCCTTAGTAGGATCTTCTAGAGCATTTGCAGCCATGCCTTTCAGAAACAGCATCTGTATGGGGTGGGTAATATGGAGGGAAAAAGGGAGAAGGGTTGTATAAACTGTCTCTAAATAAAGATCTGCTCCTGCTGTCTGTGGTTAATATTGATTTAACATATTTTTGGTACAACTCAATTTAGGCTTTACTCTCGTCCAGCTGTGGGAGCTCTGGTTTGCAATTGCCTGTGTGATTAATCCTTTTGTGCATTTGTTTCATTGTGTGCATAGTGTCAACTCTCACCTAGCGTATCACATGCTGAAAAAATCCAGAAACCTGCCTTGTTTTCATTTGCTCTGCTGTACGTATACATCTGTGTGGGTTTTTTTGTTTTTAACAAAATTATCAATGAAAACAATGCTATAGTGTTAAACTTATACCCCTCCCTCCTTCCCCTTCTCCCACACCCTTCCATCCTTCCTAACCCCGTTAAAGGTATATATAACGATTTGGCTTTCCTGGCTCATTGCCATGTTTATTACATGAACAGCAACGCAGACCAGCACCTGTGAGCTTTATAAAGGTCTTATTCATCTGATGGGCTTGTGCAGCACTCGGCACGGAGAGGAGGAATACCTACAAATGGAGCAGGAGGAAATACTGAGCACGTGTTCACGGGAGAAAGAACGAGGTGTGCGGGAAGCAGGGCGAGGGGATTTTTTGAGTTGAGGTCTCTTTTGTGTACTTTCTGCTGATTGATGAAGGTGAGTGCTCACCCCTGCCACCACCCTCTGCCCCATCTGGGCACACTGGTGCCTGTAGGTCATGCTCCCCACTGGATGTGTGTTAAAGCACAGAGGCAGCCGTCAGCTCTGCTGGGCAGGGACTGTCCTGTCGCCATCCACTTGAGAGGTGGCAGTAAGACATGATGTCTGACTTTATGTGCACAGCCATTCTTGTGCATCAGCAGTCAAACAGGACAGTAGTATTTGTTGCCTTTTTTTTTTTTTTGGCAAATAAATAGGGGATCATATAAACAGGGAAAATAGTTTATGGAAGATTTCTTTTCCTGTGGGTATGCACATGCACCTGTGCAGGGTTATCTTGAAGTATGACATTCTTTATGCTAAATAATTGAAATAGTTGCCTGGGTTGTGTTGATAATTTTGAGAAATGTTCTTGTGATTTTTTTTTTTTGTCAGTCCCTTTAAAGAAAGCCGAAGTGTATAAATTAATCTATAACTGGTATGAAGGTGTCCACACTATGTTGACTGCAATGAATTTAATCAGTGGAAGTTTTATGTGAAGGACAGGATCTACTGAAATTAAATGCTCAACACACTCCTCTTATATTCTCTCTGATCTCCCTGTTTACATGCAGATGACCCTTGTTTTAAGATCAGTGAGATACTCTTGCTTGCAAAGAACGTGATTAATTAACTGAGGGGCAGTAATTTTGTAATCAGTCACCAGTGCAGAGTGTTAGCAGCCCAGATGAATCAGCCTGATTGTGCATCCACAGGAGCACCATCATTGGGCAATTCTCTTTCTACAGAGGGAGCCTGTACTGGTGCTCTTGGGTAGCAGAGTCACCTTCTGGAAGGGGCAGTGAGAAACTGTGGTAATGAAATGCCTGAGAAAGACACTGGCTTTTGTAAATGGGAAAAGTCTGAAGCTCTACAGGGATGTGCCACCCCTCTAGTGTGAGTTCAAACTTCGATGGAGTAGTACTTTAATTTGAGATGAAATGATTAAAAGAACTGTGGATTTTTCTTCCCCTCTGCCAGAAGAGAAGCACCATCTGTCCAGGGTGGGATGTGTCCCACCTTTCCATAGCAATGCTCCTATCATGTTCTCAGAGAAATAAACTGGGTTTAATGTATGATTCTGTACTACAAGATGGTGATGTGCAGGGAGTAGGAAGATGTGTGATCCTTGATGGACACAGTTCTGCTGGCAGAGCTTTGAGTGCTCTGAATCCCCTGATAGAGCTGTACTTGGTCCTGGGCTTTGTTATGCACGGTGGAGCTCAGCTTTGCTAGTACAGGGTGCGTGGTCAGTCTGGCATACTGGTAATCCTGTAACAGTATGGATTTTGTACTACAGTCGTATTTTTGCCTCAGCTGTATGAGGAAGAACAAGAGAACAACGTAGGTTGCCTCCTCTCCCACCCTAGGCTCAGGCCAGCTGTAGTTCTGGATTAAATCCTCAGCAGAAAAGGGGAGACTGTGCAGGACAGTGAGTTAGATAATATGTGAGTTGTAGATTTTTTTCAAGAAGCAGTTAAAGTTTTTTTTCCTTGAAACACAAATCAGATTGACTTTTTTTTTTTTTTTTTATCCATGGAAGTCAGTGGAACTCTGTTGCTGTAAAACCCAATTAAGAAACATCATGCTTGAATTCCAGCTTCTGGTTTTAGTAGGGTTTTCCAGGTCTTTCCTAAGATTGTGTTCCTGTTAGTATATCAGTAACAAAGATATGCATTTGGAATCTCATGTAGTTTGAGAACCCTTGAAAGTATTTTCCACTGGATAAGGTCTGTTTTTGAGAACATAAGGTGTTTATTACAGGTTATCAGATCACATCCCTTATAATTTTCTCAGAAAAACAATCTTAGAATAAAATGGCATTGGAAAAAAAAACCCCAACCAACCACCAAACATTCCAGTGTTTCCTAATATAGTGCCCTTTAGCCTATCTGTCCAAGTTTTTTTTCCCTTGTAATATCTATTTGCATAGTGCCCAAGTACTGAAGTGCATTTTCCTAGTGTTATGGTTTGCATGAAATGTAACTCTGAAAAAGTGCAGTACACCTTCTATAAAGGCTTCGTATAAGACTTAAGCGCCACTTAGAGTTTAATGTAAGCCCTGTTTTGATGGGCTGAAGTAGGATACCTGCTGACTCTTTGCACAGTGATAAATTTCACCTCTACAGCTGGAGTCGCAATTGATGTTAATAAAGGGATGGCTTACAGAGAAAGCAGGCAGCACAAAGACAAGTGTGGAGGCTCTGCCTTCAACTGGAAACAGTAATAAGCGTGGTGTGCTACATTTGACATGGCTTTTTTATAGCTTGTGAAATATAGGAATAGGTAGGCCTGTCAAAAAATAAATGAAGGCGTGTTTTCTGTCTTCCATTGCTTCGAGTGCAGCCCAGCAATAAACAGCAGTAAACAAGCCAAAGGTAGGGATGAGAAAGTGTCAGGGTAATTCTGAGAAGAGGGTTCCTGAGATGCTGAGCTCAATCCTCAGCAACTGCAGGCACCTAAGCCTTTTCATAAACTCATGAAGAGCTCTATCTTACTAGGTGATTTTGGCTCCTCTATGCAAATAACCTCAGTAATGCATGTCCTTGTCTTCATGCCTCAGACCTCATTAATTTGAGGCAATTTATTTAGGAAACCAGTAAGACATGTGGTTAGGAAAGAGTTAAAAGGGCCAAAATATTCCGGGTAGTGGATGGGTTTTGGAAAAACTTTTACAGAAGTGTAGATTTCTTTGTCATCTATAAAAACAGGAGAAAAAAAAGATGGGAAGACTAATGCTGTTGATAGGACAGAAAGGAGAGAAGACACAAAAAGAGAGTAAGTGAAAGATACAGGCAAGTGTGTGATTTTCTTTCAGTCCATAAAAACAAAGATGAGAAGACTTAAATTTTTAATTCTGTTTGCAGAATATAAATACTGTGTTGAAGGGGAGCATTTTTTTAATTCACTGATTAGAGCTGGAAATTCAGGGGTAGTCTGAAAGCTGAGCACTGAGTAGAAGCGAGCGCTGCAGAGCAGTTGCGTGACACGGTGACAGTCAGCAGATGCAGAAAGCAAACGTCTGGTGTACTGCTCCGCACTCATGGACCAGCTTCATGCCTGAAGAACAGGCCAGGGTCTGTGTGTATGCGGTTAAGACTTTGAAATGGCATTGGCAATGAGGAAGGGAACATGTCTAAGTCCTCTATGTCACCTCCATAGAGTGCTCCCCTACGGTACCCAAGTGCACCCCAAGGGATGCGCAAGATAATCCATTAGAGTGCAGGAAGAAAATACTTTCGTACCTTTAATTAAAAAAAACAAACAAGTATTAGTACATCTTTATCTCATTGTTTCTTCATTTCTATTTTTGTATATGCTTTATAATGTACATAATTGATTAGTATAGTACTACATGTATGTAATCTATGAATAAGTACATATCCATACCTTGGGGGGGATGTGATCAGAAGTGTTCTACTGTGAAACCGAAAATGTAGCAAATTAATTGATATGATACAGTATGACAAATTGGCCAATGCATTTTTCAGTGCAGATCTAGAGGTTGATGTGGACATTGCTTCTCTGAAAGTCTCGTGTAAGGATGTTCATCCATCAAAGAAGGGCAGACGTAAAAGGGCTTCTTCAAATTGTTTTGGGATATGGCTGAGGACAGCAGTAAAGCTGGAGTGTTGGCATTGTCCATTTCAACATCTGAGTAAAGCGTTTACAAAGGAGGGGGTGTTTGGGAAGAGGACTGGTGTTGTCACAGTAAATTTAAGAAGTGGGTTAAATCACTTATTTGGTAATTAAGTAATCTTCATGTTGCCCGAACTATTGATATTCTTCACCTTCAGTCACCCCAGCGCCTGTACAGCAAGGCCAAAATCCTTACATTGCCTTTATGATGCTCAAGCCTTATTGCTGCTTTCCAGAAGTCAGATTTCGTCAGCCCTTCTAATGCCCTGCAATACTTTTTAATGCTAGCAGTACAGCCAATTAACACAACCATATCAAATGAGATTACTTGCAGAGTGGGTCTGATCCAAACCTCACTGAGGTCAGCTGGGGAACTCCCATGGTCTTCGGCACATTTGGTATAAGGCCTGGGATAAAGAGCTCGTTCAAATAGGGTGGTTGAATGAGTCCCTAGCTCTTTTCAATAGATTTGATTGAGCTGTGCTAACAATTTTTGCCAACTGGAGAGAAACAGATAACAGCGTGTTTGCATACGCGCCTGTGCCCTCCTCCTCTCTTTCCCCCTCTTCCCTGCGTGCACATGTGTTTAGCACAGAGGCAGACGCGTGGTTGTGTCAACTAACTGACATGAAGCAGCATATCTCCGATAAAACTGGGACTCTGTTTGATGTAGTTGCAGTCAAATGTGCTTGATTTGAGTAAGAGATTTTTTTTTTAAATCTATTTTTATGCTGATTTTAAAGCCTGTAAGGTAATGAGTCAATAAGACAGCTATTAACACTTCAGTCTTTCTGATATCTGGAATAAGAGAAAGAGATGGGTAAGAACTAGCTGTTGAAGATTTAGCCAGCCTTTTCATGCTTAGGTTAAGTTAGCCCTGGTTTATATGCTGAGTTTTGCATTTGAGTAGTTCCAGATTTTTGCCAATGTGAGGTTCAGATACATGAAAGACTGTTTAGGTGCGTTGAGATGTGCACAGTGGGGTTTCTCGACTGCGTCCTTCCTCCATTTCCACATTTGTTTCTCTGATAATGTTTGTTTTTTAAAGCAATCACACAATAACTTTCACTGACCTTAAAAATCATGTGATAGGACTGCCGCTCATGACTGTCCTCGTGTTTTCTCTGTATTGATCACAGCAGGCTTAAATAATGAGCTTCAATTTCTGTCTTTAGTGAAGGCCATGGAAGCACTGTGTCCAATTATTTGAATGAAAAAAACCACAGAAAGTGCTTGATTATATATTTTAGAAAGGAATTTTCTGTTTTTCATGTAGGATTCCAGGATAAATGACATATACAGTGAATCTTTTGTTTATTTTGCTTGCCCTTTCAGGGTTTGATCTTAGTTAGCTTAGTTAGTCTGAGGGTTGCCTGTGTACAAACACAGGATGCTATTGAATGTATGAAGTGTGCCTAACATTCACATATTTATGAATACTACATGTTCAGACTCACTAATTATACATGACAGTGCAGATAATTAGGGGTTCATGTAGGCACGCACTTGGTAAAATGGTACAGACAGTTGTGTGTCTTGGCTGTGTGAAAACTGTCTCTACTCTTCAAATTACAGCTTTTGAGGGCTAAAGAAATTTTATATACAGAACAGGTAGGGCGAACCCAGCAGCTCACTTGTTGCCTTGCAAGACACACAGCAGACATGCAGCAGGCTGCTTCCTGCTGACTCGGTGTTTCTTGGGGCTGATCTCTGCAGGTCCGTGTGTTGGTGAGATGGGGCACCCTGTTCACTGTGCTCTCTCAAAGCCCTGTCCCCCTTTCTAAGATGCACACAAATCCCTCATTGTTCATCTCATGCTTCCTCTCTTCTATTTTTCCTTTCTTCTGCACATTCTTATTTCTTCCTTGTGTTACAAGTGCAGCAGGCAGCAGTTTCAGCTCGGTATTTCTGTCATTGTAACTCTTCTGACCAATGTGGTCATAACTTATTTCTTCTGCTATCTTCAGATACCTGTATTAGGACACTTAAACATACTTAATGTGATGATTTCTTTTTTCTTTAGAAAAGACTGTGTGCCTCCAACTTCCCTTTGTTTCTGGAGAATTTCTGTCCAATATCTGGTTAAGAGAGAGCCCCTTTATTTGGATGGCTGAGTGTTGATTTAGGAGCTTTGTCTTTTGACACCCAAATTTGAAAAATGTGGCTGCAGGCAGTGATGCAAACTATATAATCTTTCTCCCTTATGATGAGAGAAACACTGAAATACGTTTCTAATAAGTAGGGATAATGTGGTGTGGAATATGCAGCCTCTGGGTTATTTTTTGTTTGGTTTTTTGCTTGTTTGTTTCTTGTTTGTTTGGTTTTATTGTTGGGTGTTTTTTTAAATTAATTGCAGGAAAGTTTGTTTTGGTTAAGATCTTAGTAAGCCGAGAGTTGTCGAGTACCGTTTGTGTGCAGGACTGCTGTTTTGCTGCCTGAACAGAAACAAGACCACATCCAATTCACTGGCAAAGTAGATAAGCTGGAACAGCTAACATGGATTCTGTAATTACTGCATGCTCAGGGTTCCTCAGCTGCCTGAGCTGCCACGCCATGTTTTGTAAGCACTGAATTATCTTTAAAACCAAACAAAAGCTGCCACATGCTTGCAGCATTTGAGAGACACAACCTATTTTATCGCCAGCCATGACTTGCTGATGGAACAATAGGAACCATGGTAGCCTCGGATGACTGGTCTGAGGATGTTTCATAAGGGCCTCTGAGTCATCTCCCATCTATTTGTTGCAGTGTTTCACCAACCAGGTGCAGGCAAGTCTCAGACGTCCTATGACCAACATGCCAGCAGCTGTAACTGTAAAAACCCCTTTGTCTAAGTTCAGACACGAGCACTTCAGATAAGCCAGTACCCAAATTTCATACGGTTGCCATATACTGCCATCAGACTCTTCCTTTTTTCCTCCTCAAATGATGGTTTCTAACATCACAGGTCAGTCTTTTACTGCTTTGCTCCATAGCAAGGAAAGCTACAATAGGGTGGTTGCATTTGAAAGCCTGTGCCAGTGGTCAAGCAACAGGAGACAAGTTGCACACCTGCATAAAAGGGCTGTGCTCTGCTGTAAAATACAACCTTGTTCAAATAGACTTGTTTCAGAATCAAAAAGAAACTCTTCTTCTAGCTTCTTCTAACTCAAGTTTAATTTTTAGGAGGTTTAAGTCTACAGATGGCCTGATTATAGTAATAAGTCTCAGGTGCAATATATGCTGCTAATGGAATAATTAATTCTTCTTGCCTGTATCTCAGAGAGTGGCAAACCAGTGCAGGCACGGCTGCTGAAGGATATGTGGTCTCTTCTGGATGCTCAGTTTTTGGAGGTGAGAATATATTACAAGCAGGTTAGAAGAATTAGCTGTTTCTCAGTTTATATTGGAGGTAAAACTTTGTTAGAGGTGCATTATGTTAATCTGTCTTTTAGAAAGTGCTCTACATGCTGGAGAGTGTGTTTGGGTGTGATGACTTTGAAATTGTAGGTTTTTGCTACTTTTTTCTCCTTCTTTAAAAGATGCTTTAAGTTACTGGAAGTTACTGTAAGTTGGAAATGAAGTTTTACAGCTGTGCATACAACCACACATGCTCATGCCCCTGTACATCTAGAGGGTTGCACAGTCCTCTAATGAGGTTGTACTGTAGCTGTAAACTTCAAAATGGTGGCTAGATTATGGTCTGGCATCTCTGTGACTGTGCCCTTTAATACTAAATATTCCCCTGTGCACATGAAGAAGTTTCATTTGTTGTTTTCCTCCTTTCCTTCAAAGAATCACTATTCCCAGTAACTTTTTTGTTTGTTTGTTTGTTTCGGTTTTATTTATTTATTATAAGTGAAATATTGTGGAATAATTGGTTTCTCAAGTAAGTTTGATTTGGTATGAGGAATGACTTTATTTGGTATGACTTGTCTTTCCTCCCAGAGGTTTTTGTGTTGTCTTTAGATAGAAGGCTACATGTCCTAAAATATGTTTAATGAAACTATGTGGTAGGATAAGGTAATAAATTAAAGACCAAACACTAGATTCTAATAAACCTTTCGATACAGAAAAGCCTAAACATGTCTGGAACTGCTTAGCTAATTGTTAGCTAGCTTGGTATCTTTGTGTAGACATTCATCGAAGAGGCAAAGTATTTGTCTTTGCAGATAAGCTGTGGGCAATTTCTAGCCGAAGCCTTTTTGTTGCTGTCTCTAGCTGTGTGACTGTATTGGTGTGGAAGTGGCCACTGCCATGGGTTTGTCACTGATTTATATTGGTAGCACAAATCCCTCCCTGATGGAAGAGGAGGAAAATAGTCCTTCTTCCATTGATAGCAAACAACAATTAGAGCAATAGTTAATCACTTGTTTATTTTTAGACCAGAATGAACTATGGTTCCATCTAGTTTGACTTCCTGTTTTTTTCAGGCTCTGTGTTTTCCTTTAGACTTCGTAGGGGGAAGTGCTGTGTGGTGTGAGGTTTTGTTTGGTTGTCTTTTTTTTTTTTAGTGTTTTTCTTTTGGGATGAAAGAAAGGAGAGTATTCTAAAAGCTGAAATCTGCAGTGAGTCCATTAGCCTCCCTGGTAAACTGTTTTAATCTTTATGTGCCCTCCACCCCAAGAAATGGTATATGAAGTCAGGGTTTCATTTCTGTAACGTCTGTACCCAGCTCTGTGAATGCTTTGGCTTTGTCCTAGAAGATAGGGAGCTGCTTGCTGTTAGAGCTTGTCCCTGTGTAAGTGTTTGTAGGCAGCAGTCAAGGCACTTCTCAGCTTTCTGCTCAGTATGCTGCACTGACACTTAAAAGCTTGTTTTATTTTTTCTTCCCCATCCTTAGATCTCTTTCAAAATGTCCTTTGAGCTCCATCCTAGTGGAGCTCCCATGTCTTTCCTGAACAGTACTGTGTGCAGCAGTTGTGTGGTTGTTTTACCGATGCTCTTCACGTTATTTCCTCACTTCTGCCTGGTATCTCCTCTTTGTACCCCTGGGGATTATGATGGTGCACCAGCAATGCTCCCAGTTGTAATCGAAGCAGTGATTCAGGACATGAGAAAGTAGCTGTACCTGCATCTGTAAGGAGGTTGTAATGGTGTGGGGGTCAGTCTGTTCTCCCAAAGAACAAGAGATAGGACAAGAGGAAATGGTCTCAGGTTGCACCAGGGTACATTTAGATTGGGCATTAGGAGCAATTTCTTCACTGGAAGGGCTGTCCAGCACTGCAACAGTCTGCCCAGGGAAGGAGTAGAGTCACAATCCCTGGAGGCATTTAAAAGATCTAGATGTGTTGTAGGGACAGGATTTGCTGGTGGACTTTGCAGTTAATGAGTGGATTCAATGATCTTTAAGGTCTTTTCCAACCAAAAAAATTCTATGGTTCCATGTCTGTGACTTTTCCAAGCAAAGCCTTCCATCCTGGACATACAATCTGCATTCCTTCTTCCTAGATGTATCAATAGGCTGTCAGGTGAATTTAGTTCCCTGTTCAGTAGCTGCAGCCTGTCTTTTTTGCTTTATGCTGTGCTACCCATCTTCATGTCAGTGATTAACTTTGTCAGGAAAGAGTTTTAAAGCAACTGTGTGTAAGGGAAACATTTCACACAGTGACTGAGCTGACCTCTTTTTTCTTTTTTTTTTTTTTCCCCCATTCTTTTCTTGAGGACAGAGAAATTGCCACAGCAGAGAGCCTTTATGCCAACTTGCAGGTCCCTTGGCTAATGTGTAGACATGGGTGGACTCTGGCCCTTTGCATGGATTGGAAATAAAAGAAGTTGAGAAGGGCTTGATTCTCCAGTGGGCAGCCCAAACAATAGAATAGAACAAAGCTAACGGTAATTGGTGGGACCTTGGCATGAAAAATCTTCAGCCTTTGCATTTGAGGCTTTCTTTGAGCATTGTTCCGTAGGGGAACTTCCCAAGGAGGAGGAAAACAGCCCTTTCTGGAGGGGTATGGTAGGAATGCTGTATAGCAGAGTATCGTCTTAATGCACCTCTCTCTGCTCCAGATGCATCTTCAAGGGATAGATTCATGTTAAAGACAGATGTTTGGTGTGAAAAACCCATCAGTGGTGTATAGTAACCCTTGCAGAAAATGAACAGTGTCCAAAATATGAATACCTAACCATTCTTTATTTTGTTGTGTTGGGAAATGAACAGATTCAGTGTGTGTGTATGTATGTACATGCATGTACATATATGAATATGTAAATATGAAAACAGTATGGTTTCCCTAAGGATTCAAAAGTATCTCAGCTTGATTTAGCTATTCCTAGTGTAGCATCAGAGTAAATAAGGTAAATAAAGCAGCCACTGTGCCGTGTGTTGTGCCGGTGTAGGAATGCACCACTTTATGTGGGCCTTTACATTGCAACCGAAGTTTCACTTACCACTTGGGGGAGACATTAAAAGTAAAGCTTATCTTCAGAGCTCTGGTAGTGGCCAGTGAGAGTAACCATTTTCCAGGCTGTCATGTTTGACACATAGTATATTACATCTGTACACTACTACCCTTTACCTGGTTTGAGCAGATTTTGCTAATGCTTTTCCTGAGTGTCTTTTTCATATTCCTCAAATTCAAAGTTTCCTATCCATTAGTTTTTTTCTTTGCCATCATTGGATCTTCTAGTCTAGCTTCTCTTAAGACAGGCACTAAAACTCCCCAGTGATAAGTAAAAGTATTTGTCTTCAGGCATCCAACTTTGTCGTAGGGTTAGCTCCTTGGAGACAAACTGAAGCTGGAAATAATAATGCAGGTCTGTAATGAGCCTTAAAAAAATTATCACTATTTTACTTAACACAAAAAATACACAAATTCAGCTGTAATAATATCATCCTCATATGTGGCTCAAGGTGATGTTGAGATCCTGCATTTCGCCTGGCTGAGAGGGCCTTTCCTCTCTCCCAACAAGCCTCTTTCTTCCTTCCAGGATTTCTGTCATTTGTATCACATCTTGCTCTTCCTCTTTTCTGCTCTTGGTCCTAATTCTGTTGTCATTCCTTTTATTTTTATCAACTTCCCAATCTTTTTAAAGCCTCTATATATCATCATCTAGTGCCTTTGTTCTGCCTTAGAAAAGATCACTAGTCTGCACCCAAGCGCTTGCAGAGATGGTGAAGAAAACTGGCCTCTCTGGGCTTCAGCTCTCCTCTTGCCTGTCTTTGAAGGTGAATCGTTCATGCTAATGACTTGCTATCGTTACCTCCCTCTGGAATTTTAGTTCATTGTGGTGGTTAAAAAGTAATCGAATGACAGTGTGCAGACTTCCCTCCACTTTAGGGGACCTCGTGATGATGATTTATTTATCATTTCTGTTTCAGCAGGAGCTACGAACCCCTGTCAAAGATCAGGGCTCTGCTGTGCACATGAAGAGTGTAATGGAAAGATGGTCGCTGTCTCAGTGAATTTGCAGTAGAGGCGATGAAGCATTTTGCTTTCATGTGCCAGGAGCATTTGAGACTCTTTGACTGAAGGAGAAGGGGGTGAGCTGGGACAGGGGTGCAATAGCAGGTCCTTTGAGAGATGCTGTGAAGGGGGTCTTTAGTGGATTCGTACGGTACATTACTCGTGCAGCAGTATGTCAGATGTTAAAAACCCAAGAGTCAAAGGAGCAGGCGGCAGTAACAGACTTCTCCATTGTTAGCAGGGAGCGATGATTACAAATTGCATCCAGGAACCTGCCAGATAAACAGTTTGAGAGAGAACATGACCAATAGAGGAGCAAAGATGCTTTATTAAAATTAGTTCTTCCTGTCATGTGCACAACTGCTTCACGGAGAGGAGGACGGTGCTGTGTGGATTATGGAAGATCCAGACAAGCGGGCTGCAGAGTAAGCTGTCATGTGCTATGACACCGAGTAATGCAAATCAACTCTGTTCCAGGAAAGCCATTTCCATGTCAGCCTCTACATGAAAATTATCAGACTTGAACAAGGGTTTCTTTATGAAGTTAAGAGAATTATTCCTAAGGATTGGAATTTGTCTCTGTCATGGGGGAAAGGCCAGAATGGACTTCAAAGTGCAGTCAAAAGATGAGATAATGTGAAACAAGCACTTTTTTTTTTTTTTTTTTTGTAGCCAACAGCCCAAAGAGGAGCATGTCAGCTTAAAAAAGTATATTTCTGTCTGAACAGTCCAACCTGCTGTTTTACAAGTAATGCGTGGTGTTACTGCATTTTTCAGTGTTTAAAGAAGAAAAATACCTCTCAGTCCATTCTACTCTGGGTTTGACACTTTGTGCATACCTAGTGTTGCTATTCCCATGTGTTGCTCAGTCTCCTTACAGCTTGAATGGGTGATTCAGAGCTCCAGGAAACCCCAATTGCCTTTGTTTTGCTTTTAATCTGGATGGCACTTGGGAGTAACACTTGAGCCTGCTTTTTTAAGGCAGTTTTTCAAGTTCAGAGAATCTCCTTGAAGTTTGCTTCCTGCGATGCTTTCATCCAGCCTGTTTGAAATTCTGCTTTTCCTTTGGCTTTGTTTGGCATCTATTCAACTGTCTCCTGTTTTGTAGTAGGTATCAGCCTTTGTTAGTGGCCCATGATAGCTTGCTCAGGCTGGTGATGGTGGTTGACTGCTCAAGCACTGAAAGGTGATTGAAATAATTTCACTGCTCCTCCTGTCTCATGCCTGTTGTTGCTAAAGGGTATTCTATTAGTGCTCGGGTAAGGGAATAAGTTATGCACATTCCTTGCTCTATCTGCTGTGTCTCTTTTATAAGATGAACTCACATTATGAAAAGGACTGAATTACTCCTCTTTTCTGTGGGCTCAACTCTTCTTGTCAGTCCATAGGTACTCAAGATGTCATGAATAAGATGCAAAGGAAAAGAGGAGGCTGAGTTTATTCTCTGTATTGCCACAAGGCTTTGAACCCCACTTCTGTACTTCCCCTCACTGTTCATGTGTGCAGGAGCCCTGAGGTTGGAAGGATTTTCTCTTCTTCCCTTCAGAAATTAATGATGTTTTTCCCTGGTGACTCCAGTGCTGTGCTTTCCTTTTCATGAAAGGAGCTCCAGACACCCTTTACTTTAAATCTAGTGGTATTAAATCATGCAGTGCAACAGAGCTCTGGACTTGCAGTGTTTAGATGCATGGATGGTAGCTTCTCTTGTTCAATTCTGAGGCTTTGCAGCCAGCACTGGTGCTATTTCATGATGTAGCAGATTGGCATTTGTTCCCTGAAGCATTCTCACTTCCAGAGGGTCTTTCTGTGCTGCTTCATGTGCCTGGCTCAGCCACCTGCCAGGACATGGGATCGCTCCCCTAGAGGTGTTTGTGCATCGTCTGCACCCAAATGATGTGCAAATGAAATGTGTATGTGTGAAGTAATTTAATAGGTAATTGTTGTTGTTATGTAGAAAATAAGAGAATAAGTGGAATGAAAATCTAAGCAAGACAAGAAAAATTAAGAGGCACCTTTTCTCCTCATGGCATCGGAGTACTCCTTGTTTTCAAGTCACGGGGAGCAGGCAGTCTCTCCAGTATTAAATTCAATTTTATCATAGGCTGTCTGGTATGTACAGACATGAGAGCATCTTTCCTGTAATTAAGGGTCAGACAATGTTGTCATTGTCACCCCCCTACTATAATGGATTAGAACTTGCATAAAATAATTAGCTATGAGCTGAGATTTTATGGGCGCTGTCAGACCAAGAGCCAGCACTGCCTTTATTTTTAATCTGGTTTACTTAATCATAGGCAGGTCTGAGAGCACCACAAATTAAGGGTGTGTGATGCTCCTATTATACATCTCTAGTCTAAATTGCTGTATCCAAGTCTAAGTATCTAAGCTTGAAGTTTTCCAGGGCTGCTGTCTGCCTTAGGTGGAGTTATTGAAAAATTTCGCTTAAAATGAGCTCCATGCTTTCTGACACAACTGCTAAAGAAAAATATTTGGTTTATTTTGGGAATCTTTTTGGGATTTTTTATTTTTTTGTATTCTTTAGAAGTGATGTTTTGATTTTTTTATATTAGCTTTGAAGCAGGGATTCAATATTTGGTGAGAGGAGGTTTTCTTTTTTGTGGATGTACTTTTTGCCTTTCTCATGCAAATTTGGGCAAATTGTAAGTCTTTGAAAAATTGCAGTTAGCGCACATTCACTGGAATCTCTGACATTTATATAAAATTTTAAGCTAATATTTCTGATTCTGTCTTTGCTATGCATATTCCCACACTTTGTGTGTGCAGAGGGCTGACCAGGCGGCAAGTCCCTGAGAGCAGTTCAGCTTGCTCTGATTACAGGGAGTGCGAGAAGCATTTCTGTAATGGGATTACATTGGGGTATGATAGCATCAGTGAGGCTTGGGCACAAGAACTGCAAGCTGGGAGCCTGTCTTCCCTCTCCACCAGCCCTCTTCATCCACCACCTGTGTGCCATGCTTCTGGGGAGGAGGGAAGAGCTGTGTGCTGTGACTGTCAAAGTGAGAAGGAAAGCGGGGACTTTTGCAAACAGTCTGGTAACAATGGGCTTAGGTCAGGAGAAACTGGGATAAATTGCTGCATGGAGGAGGGTAAAATGGCTGATAAAAACCAGTGTGGGACTGTGTTGTGAAGGGATCTATTGGGGAGCTCCTGACAGAGGGTAAGAGGGGCAGTGAAGTCAGCTCTGGTGAGAAGCAGAGGCTGTGGGTGGTGGCAGGTCCATGAATGAGTAAGAGCAGGGTTGGTGGCAGTGCTGCCAGAGGAGCAGGTGAGGGCTCACCGGTAAAGTGTCAGCACCCAGCAAGAAGCCTAGGATTTTGGTTTAGGAACTCTTCAATTTTGCTGGGTTTTCTGTCTGAGGAAATATTAGAGAGACCCTCTGGCAGGCTGGGCCTTGCAGATCCCTCACGTGAAAGGCAACCTGCTCACTTGGCTAAGGTCTCTGCCGTAGTCCTAGGGCCTTTGGGTGACCTCTGGGAATGCAAAATGATGCAATGTGATGTATTTTTAACAGGCTTTAAAAAAAGTTTGATAACTTTCACAGAAAATTACTTTAAAGACACATTATTGAGGTTGTGAAGTCTAGCCTACACAAGTTAGGAAATGCCAGAACAATGTTGTGTGGTGTGCCATTAATTCAGATTCTCTGAACACTGTGAAATGATCTCTGGTGCTCTCATCACATCTATCTCTTGCTGATAGGACCTTTGCCATATTCAGAGCACTATATGGATAACTTATGTTTACTTCCTTGATGTTAACTTAATAAAAAAATAGAATTATTTCACGTGCTGTGTAATCATGAGGTCTGAGCATTTATCCAGAACTGTCTAAAGGGAAGTGAATTGTCCTTGCAGTCTGTCACAGCTGCTCATTTGGGACTACAAGAGGGGAAGATGCTCGAGGTTTGTTCCAGTAACTCTCTTTGTCCTTGCTTTGATACCTGCCATATGTATGCTGACAGGCTGGTCTCAAAGAGGATGGTAGGACTGTGTTTCCAGCTCGCCTTCAGTGAAGGAAGATGTCTCAGGCCCAAAAGCACTGGGAGCTATTGAGCTTCTTGAAGGAATTTTGGTTTTCCCCAAGTGTGACTCCATGCAAACCTTGTTGCCAGGTGGTTCTTAATAACATTGAGTGGCTCTGCATGTACTGTTGCTGTTGAGGAGTGTGGTATAAGAGCTGAACTCTAAAACCAGTTCCCTGATAGCAACAGACATAGAGCAAGTTGTGTGATAGACCTCAACTTCACGGCTCAAAATGTGAAAGGCAGCTGAGGTAAATATGCTCTGGTGGAAATGCAATGTGGCTTTGCCTGCACGGAATATCACTTGATGTGTATGCTAGATAATGTGGGAATTCACCCACTTTAGCACTGCAACCCCTTTTCGACTCGAGGAAATTATGACCCTGTGGTCTAAGGGAGTACTTTGTCTATACCAGTGAAAAGCCAGAATGATCAGACTCCCAAGCAGACTTTTCTCCCTCAGTTTAAATGTGAAACTGCGTCCTGCATCCTTACAATTATTCTTGGTATGTAGGAATGGTTGAAGTGCATATAGAGACTGGTGCCATGTTTTCTGCAAAGGGAGTTGCATCACTAGGATATGAACTCACGTAACAATTAGGAAGGCTAATTAAGTTTAAACTTCATGTCCTTTTAATTAAGCAATTAAGGTGTCCGTCTGCAAAATTAAGATATGTAATTACTTGAGGAGGGAGGAAAAAGGCTTCATGAAATTTTACTATGGTTTCTGAAAACCGTGTTTCTAGCAATGCATCTGTTTTTGCAAACTTCAGTTCCTGGCTGAAGCAAGAACATTTATGGCCTTGAGGTGGTACAGTTTTCTTGTGTATACCTCACAATATCTGTTTGAATAAATAGACACTTGAGGAAATTAGTCCTCAAGAAAGGTATGGTGCCCGTGGTCCTAGGGAGTGAAAGGAATGCGCGGTCTGTGGTTAAGGCAGTGGGGTTGAGGCCTGAGAGCTGAGCATAGCTATGAGCTCTGACCCAGGCTTCCTGCAGACATTGTGCATGGCCTCATGTATGCACCAGATCTCAGATCTGCTGTGGACAGTCCTCCTGGTGAGGAGACCACCCTTTGTGGTCATGTGGGATGGAGCTCCCACCTCCTTTCCCAAGGGTATGTGTTTTTATAAGGAGACAACAGCCTCTGCTGCTGTTGACCTCCACCGTTCTATTTAAAGGTGTTGCACCAACAAAGAAAGGCTGAAGCTGAATTTATGACTCTTGTTCGTTTCCTCTTCTTTTTGAAAAGTCACCGCCCAGTGTGAAGAGGTTGCACTCTGAGAGAGGTGATGAAATATTGTCATTGACCTGCTGTACAGACCATCTGTCTCTCCCAGAGTTACTCTGAAAGATGGTGAAGTGTGCTGCTTTTTCTGTATGGGCTTTTTAATTTAATTGGCCTTGATTCACTGCTAATTTTTTAAAACTTAAATCAAAGCCACCCCCAAAACTTTAAATAACTGTGACGACCTGAAGCCTTACTACAACCAGTCCCTTGAGACTATCGGTTCTCTTACGATAAGAGACACTAAAGAAATTGCTCAGCAGACCAGAACAGTATGGATTAAAAGATGATTGCTAACAGATAGATGAGGTATAAATTTAATATTGAGCATATAATTTGGCCTTTCCCGCACATTATTCCTGATGTATTAGCAAATATTTCAATGAAATAGTATCCCATGGTCACTTAGGTTTTGCAGCTGGAAAACATCTGCCCCAGTGGAGGCAGATGGTGCAAGAGTGTGCAATGTCTTTCTTTTTCTTGTGCAATTATATCAAAATTAAGGCACTGTGAGTGCATGCGAGTGATTAAGGAGAGCAAGTGTTATGTGGAAGTGCTCATTATCTCTGAAACTGTTTTTATAGACCTACAAATTCATAGTTAAAAGGTGTAGATTTGTTGAGCTTGAAAATTAAATTGCAGTATTCAAATACCCTTATCCAAAACTGACTAAAGTGTGTCTTAAAGATTACCTTTAAGAATGAACTGAAATTATACTTGTGGATATTCTGTATCTCTTTTTGGAGGTATAGTAATAATTCCATGCTCTGAGCTTGATATTCTACACAACCAAGTGTATTTTGTTCAGCAAAATGCTCTGTTTCCACCAGGGGTACTGCTAGGTAATAGTAAAGGGCAGTTGGGTAACCTCTGTTGACCAAGAAAAAGGGATTTACTTTCTCCATTTTTTTTTTCTCCTCTGTTTTGTGAGTGTGCGCTTCAGCACCTACCCATCTTTTGGGGGTGGACAGCTGATTTAATTTGTGGCTTGCTCTGTTTTTCCTTTCCATGAGTATGCTTTTTGGAGGTAATAACCAGAGGTAGCTGTATCCTTCTGGGCTGGTATCCACTTTGGCTGCAACACTCACCCACTTGCGAGACCTGGGTTCTGTGTGTTCCTCTGTCAGAATGGGATCAGATAACGATTTTCTATCATAGATATCCTGAGCTTGAGACAAGAGGAAAGACTTATGTGATGGCAGCTCTCCAGTGACCCTGCTGCAGTATTCATAATGCAAAATTTCCTAGAGAGGGTTGAGAGCAGAAAGTCCAACTCTGTACCCAGCTTGGGGATGATATCATTGTTTTGGTGAGACTGCTCCCAGGAATGCTTGTATATTTTTTCACGAGCCATCATTATTAGCTGAGGAGGCTACTGTTATTTTGTATATTATCTCTACTTTGTGAGCAAAATACATCCCAGTGTTAACTGGAACCTAGTATGGGTATACGTAAATAGAGGCAAGGAGGTAAAAATGCATGGTGATTATTCCTTGTTTGGCAGGAATGATTTCCATTATCTCAGCAAAATACTTTGTTTTCCCACTCAGCCTTGCAAAATAATGCACCTCCCAACCCTGAGATTAAATAACATCACTTTTTTTTGTCTCAGTGTCCTAGTTTATAGTTTTCAGATATTATTAGGTTGTGCATTTCTTACATGTAGAAGGAATGACACACTTTTTCTATTGAGAGAAATTTTGGGGTAGATTCAGTAGTATGTTGAACTCTATGATGCAGAATTGGAAGCTCTGTAATGTTATCTGCTACACAAATTGGTGGCAGACTGTGTAATACTTTTCCTTGCAGTACTGATCAGTACTGACCTGGCTGGGTAGATGGCTAGTTCTGTTGATTATGTATCCATCACAACTTACTTATATTAATTATCTGTTTCTCCTTTATCCTTCTTTATTTTTTTGGGTGGTGTTTTGTGGAGAGAAGTTAGTATTTCAGAGAACTTATATCTGCCATGCTGGTGTACAGGAATGTATTTGGCATGTTAACTTTCTTTTAACAGTTGTATTTAATATATACAGAGAGCATCTAGCTCTGAGAGGCCATCTGAACATCTTCAAAGGGTTATTGAATTGTTTATCGATCTACTTCATTACTGCTGTTCCTCTGGTTCCTTTTGATGTCTTGTCACTTTGTTCAAAATACAATGCCAAGCTTTTAAATTAATAGTTGTGCAGGAAGCCCTATGTGTGTAAATATTAGGGTATGTTTCTGCTTTGAGTGAGGGTGTGCTAGATTGTCCAGTAAATATTGCTGCCATCAGAGTGTTATCTTTTTCATGCCTCTCATTTTACATAAAGACTCGTTCCTCTCTTCCTCTTAAGGAAGCTGAAGTGTCTGAGGTTTTATCTTTTAGGTTTTATAGCAGTCTAATCTCTTATTCTGGCAGTAGAAGCTTACAGACTAGTTCCCTGATTAGGAAAATAAATTTGATTAATTTTCCCTCCTTTCCTTTAATCTTTTCCATGTGTTTCTCTTACATTTGTTAAATTTACTAGATAAAAATGCCTGCTGCTTCCACCCCCCTTCATTAATTTATTTATTCACTTTTTGAAGCTTTTTAAACTTCTTCTATAGACAACATTCCATCTCAAGGAGTTTGATAGTTAGTATATTTATTTATTGGGAAAATGCTTAATTTTTAGTTCTGCCATCTGGAAGTTAATTTGTGGATTTTATTATTAATTTTTTAATCAGTAGGTAATAATTCTTAATTTATTTTCTGAGCTGTGCAGGATCTTAAATATATTTGTCATAGCCTGCATCAGTTGCTTCTTTTTTCCACGATTGAGATTGTAGCCTGTTCGTTTATTCCGTGTACAGAAGTTGTTCCGTATCTTTGGTCATCTTAGTCACCTCTCAGTATCTCTTCTATTTCTAGATTTTGCATTTGATTTAGCCTTTATAGTCCATTGGCTGATCTTCTATGCTTAGTGTGTGCCCACAGCAACAGCAGGAGGTCGCCTGGTACCAGATTAATTTTTGTGATAAAATAATGCAGAAGTGTGTTAAGTGGCAGAGTGAGAAATAAGGCTTCCCGCTGGTGATAAGGCAGGCTTGGAACTGTTTCATTTAGATGTCCATACAAATGACTTTGCCTACAAGGCAGCTCCGCCTGTTTGCACTTGTCCAGCTTCTAGCCCACCTCTCCTTCCCAGCAACAAAACTTGGATGCTGTTTGCCCAGTGCACTGAGTTACTGGGTACGTGTGTGTCATGGGGGTGCTGAGTAACTGAATCACATAAATCAGCTGGTTCCAGTTATCCATCTCTTCTGCTGAGAAGGCAAAAGGTTGTGCCACAATGCTGTCAGACTCATGTGTGATTGGTGTTCACTGTGTGTTATACAGGACAATTTGTTTTTTAAAAAAAAAAAGCTCCCAAGCTGCTCCTTCCTCTCTCTCCTCCACCCAAAATAGTGGGAGGGAGCTGAAATATTGCAGAGATGAGGGGAAGCTCTAAATATTTAAGGTTGCAGAGTATAAGCTGTTCGATTAGAAATTATCAAAGTCAAGGTTACGTGTGCAGTGTTAGATCCTCCTTCTTCAGTGCATGCAGCCCCATCAGTCTGTGGTCACTTGCATACTCTTTGCTTTTCTGTAAAACTGCAGGTATTTCAACAGTACCAGAAATATTGTGAAATCATAGCCTAGAGCTGGATGTGTTTATTGATGAGATTCTTTTTTGCTGTTTGTTGTTTTTTTTCCCCCCTCCAGCTCTGCTCACCCTTTCGTTGTTATATTTCAGTGTGTAGCTTGACTATGGGGCTTATTTCTCCCATCTTGTTGTAAACTGTGGTTCCTTACCTTTCAAAAACCTACTTCAAACGTAACTGAATGAAAAACAATGGAGAAAACCATGTTAGGAGGGGGAAAAGGAAAGCAAATTCTCAGCTATGTGGAGCTGCCAGTAATGTTCAGAAGCTGACAATGATGAACTGCTCATCTAAGCATAAATAGTCTTCACAGTCTGTGTGTTTCTTGCCTTGTGAAACTGGGCACACTACTCATTAGTTTTGTTCCTTTTTAAATATTTGGTGATCACATAGTTTACTTTGCCTAGTGTAAGCCTCTGTTGCAGTTACTCTTCCCTTTGCTGTACATGAAAACCAGGGGTCTACAGTGTGTCTGGTCTTTAGTGAAATGAGCAGTTAACAGCAGCCCAGGCTGGTGTTTTGTGATCTGCCATGTATTTTACAGTGAAAACATCAGGATAGAATGCTGTAAAATTGACAGGTTTCCAGTGACAGGGATTTTCATCTTTTTCACTGTTTACATACTGAAGATGAGGACTTTGCTATGACACAAAGACACTTTAGGAAGATTTCAAACAGCAGCAAAAAAAATTTCCCATCTTTGGGGAAGAAGATGTATCATGTAGGCTGTTTTGCCATTTTAAAGTTAAAACATTTCTTTTCCCAAGAGTCTTAGCTGAGGAAAACCTCATATTTTTTAAAGCAGTTAAGTAGCCAAGAAGTCAATAATATGTATAAAATGTGTAATAAATGTTGACTTCTGTGCCTTTACTCCATGATACTCTGTCAAACTTGAAATAATGTCCTTGCAGAGGCTGAAGACACATCATTTCTATTGAGAGGGTCTGTGTTTGTGAAGGTTTGTACTCCCCCATTAAAAAAAAAAGTAGTTGCTATTTAAAAATTATCAAATCTCTATCTTCTGATTATGATTTTTGTAAAATATCTTCACAAAACCCATGAAGAGAATAGGTACTGTGCTCCAGGAAATCTCTGGAAATGGAAGTACCAAAAGCTACTAACTCGATATTTAGGTCCCATTTTGCTTTGCTGATCACGTGAGATCTAATTCTCTTTATTTTATATATTTGACTTAACAGCACCATTCTTACCTTTCCCTCTTGCTGGAGGAAAGGACCATTTTCTAACACCAGCTCTTCTTTTCTCTTCTACCTCCTCACTGAACCCCAAGAATTGTGTATGCTGTTTGCCCATTAGGTTAAACCTGCCTGCATCATGTGAGGTCATTTCAAATGAGGCATATGTTGATTACTGGAACTGAAGGAGATTTCCAATTCATAGCAATGCATTAGCATAATCTAGGGTCACCAAGGCTGTATAGTGGGATTAAGAGGGAGCCGGACCATCGGGATCTGAGAGCACCGCTTCTTCTGTGTCTCGCGTCATTAAGATGGCCTGTGGACTCCGTAGACTAAAGCAGCCGGTGTTGCAACACCTACACTATATGCAGTTCACAGTTTTTATTTTGCCTTGGATTTAATTTACTCCCCGGGTCTAAGCAGTCTCATTGCACTTGGGATTCAAGCTGAATAACTGCTTATTACTGCCCTGATAAAAGGTGAAGGATTGGAACAGAGCTTTGAGTTCAGTTTCCTCTCACAAAAAGGTGGTTTCATGTGCCAAAACTGCTCTGGGCACAGAACCATCATGTGGAGGGAGAGCTTTAAAACTATACCGTTGCTCTGATATAAGGTGTTAAGATAGACATGGCCTTTATTAATCTTAAAGGTCTTTTGCCCAGGTCCTCCCAGTGATGGTGTTCAGCATGATAGTATTCATTATTATTGTGCCTTCTGGTAATCAGAACCGCTGCTGTTAGCTCCTGCTCTTTCAGGTTTCACTAATTGAAGTCCATTGACTTAAATCCATTGTTTGTATTAAGAAAGGGGGAGGGGAAAAAAAGGCCCTGGGGTTGGTTTTGGTGTTTTGTTTTTTTTTCCCTTTTTTTCCCTAGTATTGTCCCTGTCAATGTGCCGCAGTTTCATCTGAAACAAGGGATGCATGAAGCTATTCAGTCTGGGTTTTGTTTCCCCGTATTTTTTATATTTGTTTAATTTGCTGACTGGCAGCTCTAAAAATCACTTAATCAGCATATCTGGCCCAAATACTAGGCTTGACTTGAACATACTGACACTGTCTTGGCTCATGGACAAGAGAGACTAGTTTGAATTCTTGTTCTGTGATCTGTATAGGTAGGGGTGATTGAAGAAGAAAATAATAGTCTGAAAATCTATCTTGTTCCTTTCCCAGCTGTGCGACAGAAGTCAAACCCCAAATGCTTCTTTTGATCTCGTTTGTAACCTCACGTAGCTTTGGAGAGTCACTTCTGACTTACAAGACCTTCTGTGGGAAGAGGAGCAGTTCTCTTAATTCCATTGCTCAATTTGCAGGCCTGTGTTTGAGTCCCTTGGTTCTTTTGCCCTCTCTGAAGCACCAATGTATTGCATTTATTTCTGTGACCTGAGGGGCTGCTGAGCAATGTCATCTCATTGGCAGTTCTGTTTAGCCAATATAGAAAGCATCTTCTCCCTCCTAAATCTAGGGAAGTCGTCTGAACTCGTTACTGTGGCAAGTCCTATCATGAAATGATCAAAAATTAACTTACTATGTTGTTTGGTTTTGGTTTTTTTTTTTCCAGGTACTCCACATCTGCATTTTCCAAACTAAGGAGAGTAGGGATCCGACATCCTCCGCCTCTTCCTTTCATTGGAAACCTGCTCTTTTTCAGTGAGGTACGGTATGTTTTTCTTTGTGTCGATCCAAAGTGATGGGAAGAGTGGACATGGTGGTAGGAGGAATTGAAGGGAATCCTACACTTTAGTGGTACCATCTCTTCCAGCATTTCCGTCTGGAAAGGACGAGCAGAACTCAGCTTTTTGAATGAATTGGTAGAAACAGTTGTGTGCAAGTAGCTTTTATTTCAGGGTAAAGCAAACTTGAGGGAAAGAAAATGTGTAAGCTCCTGCAGTTAATTGCTTGAGCATTTCCAAGAAAGTTCATGCCCTCAGTGAAACAAACTAAGTTATGTGAATAGAGCAGATTATGTTAACTAGCCCCAACTAGTTTGTTCTGAGTGGTTTTGGCTCCTATGACCTTTCGGTTTGTTTGTATGTTTGCTGATTGTATAAATTTATTTTAAAGCTTTTGATGTTGCTTTCTTCTAAGCAGTAACTGGAAGGAACTGCGGAAACTGCAGAATGCTGTTCCTCTGTGCCCCAAACACTGGAACTGGGAGAAGGGGATGTACTGGAATTCTGCCTCCAGATTTCGTTCCCTTATTCTTCTCGCCCATCTTCTTTCCGTAGCCTACTAATGCTACATTTTGTTCCTTGCTCAATTTCAGTAATGTTGCTGAGAGTCCAACATATCTTAATAATGAAGAGCTGCCATTTCTCTGGTTGGATCTTACAGTAAAATATCTCTAGTGTGTCTCTGTTGCAGTCCAACAACTTTTCAGGAAATCTGGGCCAATTCCAGCTGCTGCCCAGTTTTCTCTTTTAAGTGAATGGTCATCAATATCCATGCTGATATTTGAATTATTAATGGGAATATATTGCTTCTTACCTTGGTCTTCATGGCGATTGTTCTGTCAATATCTGACTCATTATTAGATAAAACCCTTTTAAATACCGCTTTTGCGTGTACATCTGATTTCATTTAGAAAATAGCATAAAAGGTAGACTTAATCCGCTCTAGATTAATTTGAACTGGAATTGGCAGGGTGACTTTAATTTACAAGGATTGCTGGTGATGTGGAATACAGACCAGTTCACCTTCACTCTTCTGGTTTCAGTTGAGCCGAATGGCATAAAGCTACTCATTCTGTAGCTGCTTGGTGGAAATCCAGGTATCATTAGTCACCTGCTAACACTTGATGTAGGTAAAGGTGCCTAGAGATTAAATTATTTTGATACATTGTAGATAGGATTTCCCTGTACCGGTATACAAGTGAAAAGTTTTTGGGAACTGTGATGCAAAATGATCATATGATCTGTTAGGCAAATTTCATTACCAGAATAGCATTCATTAAATTAACTTAAAGCAGGCTAATGAAAAAAAGACAAACTTGATTTTACTAACTTTTAGGAAGAAAAGTAAAATAAAGGTAGCTGAGAAATTATATCTTGGGATACCAAGAAATAACAATTCCAGATAGAATTTTGAAACAGAGTTGAGTGATGCAAAGCCACAAGCACTGCCAGGCTGTATGTCCAACACTGTTACATTTCAGCATCCATCTTCCCTACCATCCTATCACTGCCAGTAGGAACAGTCAGGGATGAGCCCAGGCTCTTTGCAATTTTTCTTTCTTCCCTCATATATTTTGCCATTTTTTCTGGATCTGCTCCTGTGGCTGCTTTCTTAGAATAGTGCCCATAGCAACGCGCCAGTAATGGGAGCACTGCTTTTATACTGCAGGCTGTTCTCTATGAGAGCATTTTCAGGGACAGAAGTGCTCTCACTGCAGTCAGTAGAGGACATCATCCACTTTTCCTTTCCCAGCAGGGGGGAACCAGAGGTTGCCTATCACCATCCTGGGAATAGGGGTGGTTTTAGGGGCTTAGCTGCAAGAGGCACAGCTGTGTGCATAAGCAGTGGCTTGTTAGGGCTGGATTTATTTTATTTTTTTTATTTATAGGAAGTAGCAAAAGGTTCATTCCTTTTTTTTTTTCTACATCTATAATGTTAAGAAGTTCTTGCACTTCCTTGTTTATGCAACCACGTCTTTCCACTGAACTAGCTTTTTAGAGAGTCTCCCTTTTAAATAGGCCAGCTCTTTCTTAGTGTTGCTAATGTTGTGCAGGGAAATACATGAGCCACACTCCCACTAAATCGTCAGACTGATGCTTTCCAAACCATGAACATTTATTTCAAAGGAATTAATGAATGGTGACTAAAAGGAATGAATTGATATGTGCTGTATGGGAATCTGCATATGTGTAATTCATACATTTCCAGTGTCAAATTTGTGTCTGCAAAATAACACAGGTTGAAAAGCCCTGAACACCAGTGAGATCTAAAAGAGAAAGACTGCAACATATATAGCCTTGCAGTCCAAAAAGTGTCCTCATCTCATGGTTTCTGGCTTTTCCCCTAGAAAATGCTTGCTGGAAACTCTAAAAAAAGAAAAAAATAAAGAGGAGAGGGTGTTCCTTTGACACAGTAGAGTAAATCTAGGACCTGGGAATTTAAGAAAAAAACATTAAATATCTAAAGCTCTCAAGAAAATTGTGGGAGTAAGCAGTATTTTTCAATTTGTAATGGCATAAATTCAAGGATTTGCTTGTCTTCTCCCTTACTTGGGTGTAAATCACTTCTACTGAAATAAACGGAGTTTCCTGTTTTGCTCCACTGTACATGTGAATGGAGCTTCAGGCCTTATCATCCTCTTTTTTTTTTTTTTTTTCCTCTTGCAATTCTTCTTCTGTAAATATGCCTGAAAACAAATGAACAAAGCAAGCAAGATTTGATTGGTAGTACTGGGTTGAGGGGTATTTAATAAATTTTCAAAGGTATTTTAAACAAGAAAAGATTTTGCCAATGAGACTTTTTTTTTAAGGAATTATTTTAGGGGTTTCTTGAACAGTATATTTTCTTTGAGTAAAATAAGAGTTGCTGTTTAGTATAGTTCTGAGAGAGGAAGAGGAAATGTAGAAAGTTAAGGGGCTAAGGGAAATACGACAGCAAAGACCTATCTCCATCACAGAGAAGCAGACTTTAAGAGCTGACTTGGGGAAAACAAAGTTATTTTACTGTAAGTCACCCCTTCTCTCTCAAGTACAATAAAGGGAGATAATCGCATTCTGAAACTAAAACATATCCAAGTTAGTCGGCTTATCTCAACAATGAGAAGATAGGAAATTATTGCAGTTCTGCAGCTGGGAAATTATCTGAGTCCAAGATATTAGATTAAAAATTCTTCCATTGCATGAGAACAATTTGTGGTGGGCAAGTCTGATGTAATAGCAAATATGATTAGGCTGTTCAAAAAAAGCAGCATGTTCAATTTTTTCCAATAACTGAGCAGACTTGCAGCCGACAGGCTGCTGTTTTGCTGCAAACTCCTGACTCTTCCCCCACCTCTCCATTTACTGCATTTTTCCTACAAGTCTGGAAAAACGTGAGGGTTGTTTGTGATAGCTCTGTAAGAGGAGACACGAGGGTATACACAGCATTGACTTTCACACATGGATCTGTATGGGCTTCAGAGAAGCTTGTTGCAGGAAAAACTACCCCAAAATTTCCTATCCATTCCCAGGCTAATGATTTTATTACGCAACAAATGCTCTGAAAACGGAGAAGGCACACGTGCTGCATCACTCTTTCTCCTCAAGACCCGCAGCAAACACTTGACCTGTTGCTATGGCTGTTCTGTGGTTTTCTCTCTCTTTCCCATCTCTTTCCTAAAAAGACAGCTACACTGTTTTTAAGTGTCACAGGGTCTGACATTTGCACGGCTCTGGTCTCCTGGTACTGTACCTGTGTGTGGTGCTCCCTACCCAGCCTTCTGGAGGGCCATGCTGTGCTGCAGCAGGCTTGGGGCTGGCCTCTCTGATGTTTTGGGGTGGTGGGGGGAGTGTGGGTGGCTGCCTTGTTGTGGTCCTTGGAAGGCAAGATGTGTAATTGTGCCCAGGGTACAGTTGGGTGGTGTGCTTTGGGTCCTTGTAAAAGCATGATCATGTGCTGCTTTCCTCCTATTACTCCTAGCAAGCTCCAGTGATGCCTTTGACTGACTGTGTGCTTGCATCCCTGCCTTGCATGTTAATGAAAGACATCACTCTCTTTAGCTCCTCTCTGCTTGGACAGGATACTCTTTGTTTACTCTGTTTATTTCTGTCTGGCCTACTTGTAGATCCCGGGCTACCCCAGAGCGGCCCATTTCTGCTGAATGGAAGTGGGGGCTGTGTGGGTGCTTTGTCTTGCTTTCAGTTTGGGATCTGGCTGGGCTATGTTGTTTTATGGCTGATGGGTGGGAGTGGAGAAGGGGGGAGTGTAGGGAGGAAGCAGAGAGCAAACATTTTTTTTTTTCCACTATGCGTCTGCCAAAAGCATCCTTTGAGTTGGACGTAAAGAAAAATAAAAGGCAGAGTCCTTGCAGGAATGAAATTAACCCCATGTCTAATTTTCAGCCTAGAAAGCAGTGTGGGGGTGCTTAGAGAGGCTGCAGTGTTTACTGTTCTGGAATTTAATGACACAGCATGTAAACGTAAACAAGAGGAGAGAAGCAAGCGGTGAGGGGAGCAAAGAGGGGGAAAGGGAGGAAAAGGAGCTCTCAGGCTGTGGACCTGGATTGAATTATAAGAATAATATGGCTTATATTGACAGTGAAAGCCTGTATATGGTTTTCTGTTGCTTCGTGCACACAAAGGAGAAGAACAGGATAGGGAGTGTGTGTTTTGCAACTTGATAGCTATCTGTGTGGAACCAGAAAGGGTGGCTGTGGCATCACCAACCAACCTGTCTGTGTCTCCTGCAGTTGACTGTGTGCATCTGCTGTAGGCTGCTGACTGCCTGAACAGACCTCACGGGGTGCTCCAGGTCTTCTCTTATGTCCTGGGAACACCCCCATCCTAGACTGGGAGGCCTGTACGTTAATGTGGTACAGATCTAAGCCTAGCCATGTCACAGTCTGCAACACGACAGAAAACCCGGGATTAGATGTGGGTTTATGTGGATATTTCTACATCTATAAAGCCAGTCTCTCTCTCCTTCAAAAATGCGTACTTTTCAAGTTTCAGCTGATACTCTGTGCTACCTCCTTTGATCAGATGTTAGCATTGTCACATAACCTGACAAAGTCAATGCAGTATCTGTTTGTGGTAGCGTAATGCAGGAAATCAAGACATCACAATTATCTGTCTCTCACTTGAGTAAATGCTATTTGCACCCTTCAGCAAGAGCAGGACTTCAGTTTCTCAGAGGGGTACTGGGTGGAGCTGTGCTGTGGCTCACCCCAGCTTCTCCCTGATGGGGTGTCAGGAGGGTAAGCGGCCTTCTGGGGGAGCAGTGTGTGCACTTCAGAGACCCTTCTGTAGAGGCACAATGTCCTTGGCTTTTTTGCATTCAGTTTTTCTGATAACTGCGTTTGCAGGTATCCCTGGATGTGATGTCAACTTTAAATAACATTTATGGAAGCTGGAGACCATATTAGGATACACAAAGCAACTGGCAGGTTTTATGTGACAGGGAAAGGGGGTGAACCGTTACTGCTTTGCTGGTGAATAATAGCAACCCAAGCAGTGAAGGTGGTAGTGGTCGTTACAGATGCTTTAGCTTTTTTGGACTATACCATTTTTCCTCTGAGGGAAGAAACAAGTCCTTTTTGTATTCCAGGGAATGGCGTGTTGACTGTGTGGCTTTTGCCTAGAGCAGCTCTGACATCTACTTTGCCATGCAGGGCTGGGTGAGCGTTTACCACGGACCTCAGCAGTTGCCCCTAGAAGGAGATGCAGACTTCACTGATGAGCATCATCATGGTTTTGGTACTTCTTAAGCCATGCTTTGGTGGTTCCTCCTGTCATACTTTATGCTTTGCTTTATTGAACACTGCATGAGGCAAAGGGACAATGGCTGAGGCAACTGCTAGCTGTTAAGTGGAAAGGAGTTATGTTCTCTGTGGCAGCACAGCAAGTGAGAAGAGAGACTCCCTGATCATGCTCCTGACTTTCCCCAGACTCTCAGTGTGATTTTGGGCAAGTCTGATGGAGGCAAAGCTTTCTTCTTTTCTGGGTAAATGAATCTCTTTCTTTTGCTTCACCTTGGGCCTCTTTTAGCTCCCTGCAAAATGGCATAGGTGGTGTTCTGGAATAGACAGGTCTGCTTTTTCATCAGGTTATGGTGAAACACTTGGAACAGCTTCTCTGGGGACTTCGTTAGATTTGGGGAGGCTGGTGTCACTGCTGTCTTGAATAGACTGAGATGCTTGAAGGCTGGGAGGAGTTTAAATGTTTTCACAAAATTCACAGAGCAAGCGGGGTTGTGAGTTAATGCCAGACCTGAATTCTGGTCTAGGAATGAAGATGTCTGAGTGAGGTGGGTCCCTGAGATAACAATGCTAAAGGATACTTCTCTGCCATTCTATGCCAGCCTATTCTTTGATGGGTTTGTGGTGGCAGCTGCAAATGGCAACCTAGGATTTGTCAGAGCAGAGTTCTGCATCATTAAAGTGATGCCTCGCAAGAGTGGTGTAGGGGAAGTTTGCTGCATGTTTTGTCTATTGGAAAGTGTATTTGCATAACTCTCTGGAATTTGCTATGTAGCCTCCCCTTTAAGCAGCATGTACTGCTAAATTAAAGCCAGCTCTGGCAAGACATGCAACAGCAGTGAACACAAAAAGTGGTGCTATGCAGTAGTTGGGATGAGAGAATGAAGATAATGTATAGTTGCAATGTAGTAGCATACAGGTAGACACAGTGTAGTCACTTAAGCTGCACTTGGACTCCAGAAGAAGTAGAGACCTTGAACGGCATCACAACAGTGATATGGTTGAATAGGAGGATAGTAGCTGTTGTAGTAAACTCAATGGGCTTTTATACATAGACTTAAAAAAGCAGGACTATTTCTTAGGCATGATTGTCTTCTCTTCAGTTTTGTCTGTAGTCACATCAGTGTGGCACTGGCCTGCAGAGAATGGGGTTGGACTAAATAAAATCTTTTAGTCCTTGAAATTAAGAGAGCAATAGACGCAGAGCTGCAGTGAATAAGAGCAACTCTATTATTTTACATGAATTTCTAACTTCCTTACATTACCTGTCTGTTTGGAGTTTAGAAGCTTCATATGCTCTTCACCTTCTTATTGTGATGTGGAGAAATCCACATTCAGAAAGCCAGTTCTTCTATGTCAGAATATAATAATGTCCAGGTATCAATTGTAATGCTAAAATTATAGCAGGCTCAGATTGGTTGTTGAGAACAGTTGTTATCCACGAGCCAACAAATTTAGCAGAGTCTTAACTTCATTAGCAGTGTCTAAATGCATTAGCCATATGCTCCTCAGCATATGGGTAAATACATAACAATTTATTTTCATTAGAGTTTTCTTACAAGTGCTGCTAACCCAAGCTCCACTAGAAATGTTTACAGCATGACATGTCTTTTCACGTAAGAAGCTGGCCTTCTGTACAGCAAGTCATCCTGAAAGGGTGGCAGTCAAGACACTTCCCCTGTCCTTTCTGGGAGTGGGCGGGTACAGAAGCTGTGGGTCTGATCTGCTGCAGCTAGCTAGGCTTGGTTTCTGCAAGGCTTTATATTTAAAGGCTTTGGGGAACTGCCTGTTCAAACACGTGTAGTTTATTCCCTGGTATTTGTGTGCTGCCTTCTGGTTGCCTATGATGTACCTCGGCTGGCATCACCTCCTGGTAGCTTTACTTGGATGTAAGACTCATGACTTCTGGGTTCTCCCTGCTTCCTCCTCTCCCCAGGATGGATGTAGAGTTGAAAGATAACTTTCTCTAAGAGTGACTGAGTGTGAAATTAGGTCATACTCATGGCCTGTGCTGGGAAGGGCAGAGTGGGTTTGTAGGGTCGGCGCTGGGACAAGGCTGTGAGGGACAAGCGTGAATGAGCTGCTGTGTTCTCAGGATTCTCTTAATTTCTCAGAAATAAATGAGAAGTTATTTTCTTGAGTGCTTCTTTTTTTTTCTTATTTTTTTTAGACAAGTATTTATGCAGCTTCATCCAGAAATGCAAGTTGCCTAGAAAGACATCAAAGTATAGGAAAGGACTGATCTTATCAGAGAGGTATAAAGTTCAAAAGTTAATCTATTTCTCCATGGCCTTAGAGGCCTTGGCACATGTCTAAATTTAAATGGTAATATGAAACAAGAATCAGCTAGAGTTGGATTCTGATCAGGTTTGTTTGAGAACTGACAGTTTTTATTGGGTGGTTTCTTGTTTGTTTTCTTTAGAAAATAAAAAAAATTCAACTAAAAGTTTAAACAAACCTGTGTGCTTTAAAAAAAATGCATTTCAAATTGCTCTTTTTCCTTTTTGTTTTTATCATTGTGCAATGCAGTGAAATGAATCATACTCTGGGCTTGTCCTTGGACTTTTTAAGTTTTCATTTTGTTTCTTAACTATTAACCTTTCTTCCTGCTTACCTTTTGTAATTTTTAATGTTCTATGAATTTTAGATAATTTATAATAAGGCAGGGGGAAAAGTGAAGTGGTCTTTGGACAGTTGCACAGGGCCAGTTTTAAATATTCAGGCAGCAAAAACAACTCACTGAACACTAGTGACTTGTTTTACCTTACTACAAGAAAATTGAAAATTATAAACAAGAGAAAAAGAAATTGAAAATGAGCTAATTCGCAAATAAATGTTTTGAAAATAAACTATGGAAGAAATAAATATTAAAATAATTGAAAAATTAATCTTGACTGTTTGATGAATTTTCGTAATTTTCGAGCATGACTTTTCTGATGGCTTTTTTTCAATTCTGTGAACATACAAAGCTGTTAACTTTCATAAGCAGCGTAATGCCAGAGGTGGTTTAGGTAGGATCAGTGAAAGCTGGGCTAAAGGAGCTATAAGAAGTCACATACGATGATGACTTGAAGTATTCTCTGGGAAGTTGAGTGGAACTTTAAACATAAGTGGTTATTTTTCTGCTTAGTGGGGCTTTTCCTGTTCCACTCAGGAAATGGGAAAAAGATACATGGCAAGTGCAGGTGTTGGAAGGAAGAAGTGTCTCTTTGGACACACAGAGGAAGGGGATGGGGGACCCCAATGTCTCTACTGTTTTGCCTCTATTTGCTTTTATGTCCATATATTGAGAGGAAAGAGCAGGTGATAAGCTCTGGATAGGATAAGGGACCTTGTGGCTCTAGAGAGTAGTCTAGGAAAGAAGTACAAAGAGGTATGAATAAGAAATTGGTGATTGATGTATGATTTTTGCAAAGGGGTGGACTCATCTACCTTGATATGCTAATATCTACCTGTTAATATGCTGCAACATGTGATATGCACTGAAAAAGTATGGTGACAAGGCAGAAGGAGGAAGGGGAGTATTTGATGTATCCTTATTTTTGTTCCACTTCTGAATGCAGTCTAGGACAGGAGCCCCTTGCAGCCAAGATGAAGTGGAAAAGTTGCTTGATCACGCAGAAGGTGGAAATGGGAGAGCTTTGGGGGGGGGGGAGGGGGAAGCTTCCGTTGATGACCTTATACCAGAGGTCTCTATTTTAATAAAGAGTCTCATAAAGTTCATCGCAGATAGAATTAGGGACCTTGGAAGTATCTTGTAGTTATATTTGTGTTTATATTTTTCACTACCTTTTTTTTCTCCCCAATGCCCCAGGGAGCCATCTCGAAGACCTCATAAACGCGAGATTTCATTTTCTAATGCTATTTCATTTCCTGGATGGAGGACCTGCCACAAGAAGACCAGACCTCAAATTATAATAGCCCTATAAATAACTCCCTAAGGCAAAGGGAAAAATAAGAAAGCCTTTGAAAGACAACCGCAAATGCAAAAATGGAGGGTTTCGATTCTTGCAGAACCAGACTAAGCAGTTGTAGTTAGGACATGGTTAATTTTTGGGTTTCCCTGTTTATCTCTTTGCATTGTTTACTAACAAAGTTATATCTCAAAAGTCTTCAGAGGCCTTCTGCTTGAGCTTAATTTTCTACAGTGTTTTGGTGCCTTTTGGCCTGTCTTTAGAGCCTGCTAGAGAATGGAGTTTCCAGGTAAAATTGAAAACAATCAACAAACTGACTGAAACAAATACAATGATGGATCGAGTAAAAATAGTCTGAAAATGCAACTTTTTCTTCTTTCTGGGTGAAGTCGTTTTATTTCAGCAGACCCAGACAGTCTGCCTCCTTTCTACTGGAAATCTGTGCAGAATTGGCACATCGACTAGAATAAAAACATTCCCGAGGAATCGGCGTGTTCTGTCAAAACATTTGAACAGCTCCCATCTCCCAGAGCACAGCACTGCTCCAGAGCCGGCACAGGGAGCTCTGCAATGTGTGGTGCAGGCTTCCCCTCCAACCTCCCATCTCAAATCTACCTTTTCACGTATTTACAGGCCAAGTGTTTCAGGTTCAATTATTTTTAGTTGTGGAGGTAGTAGAGAAGGAAGTTTACATGAATTTTTTGCACTATGATGTGATTTGTGTGAGGGCTGTCTTTCTTTGTTCCTCTAAGCTGTGTTGTACAGAGAATCATTTAGGTTGCAAAAGACCTTTAAGATTGAGTGCAGCCGTTTACCCAGCACTGCCAGGTCCACCACAAAGCCATGTCTGTAAGTGTCACATCTACTTGTGTTTTAAATACCTCCAGGGATGGTGACTCAACCACTCCCCTGGGCAGCCTTGTTCCAGTGTTTGACAGACCTTTTAGTGAAGAAATTTCTCTTAACGTGTGAGGGAAAAGGCATGAAGGTAAGGTTGTAGGATCCCAGTATCTTTCTGTAGCAGACTGGGTCAATGTACTGGCCAGGGACAGCTGGGCTGGCAAATCTGAGCTTCAGAAGTCGTCCTGCTGTGCAGGAACGGGATTCTCCACCAACAGATGCCTCTGTGCCATGCCTCTTTGCTGCTGCCTGACTCTGCTACATGTGAGGTCAATCTCCAGCAGCAAAGTTCAATCTCCGTGTTGTGGAGTAATGATAATTATTTTATTTGATTAATTTAAAAAAAATTGTAGTCTTTAGCTAGAAGGTAACACACAGCAATTACAGTATTTAACTGAGCAAAGTGTGATTAGACTCAACCTTTGCAGCAGGACACTGATTACTTTACTTTTGCTAAGTAGTATCTTAGTCCCCTAGCACTGAAATGAAGGGGTTTTGCTGGTGAGCTCTATTCTGCATGAGACTGGTAAATTCAGGCCTGCAGCCAATTTACCAGAGGTGCTGTCTGTCTGTTATTGAGACCAATTGCTTAGGAATGTAATTGTATCATTCTTGTTACCAAAATTGATATCCCCTGCCTGACTGCAGCTAAATGAGTTTTTATTTTTGCAGAATTTCTGGGCTGTTGCGTGATAAGGCATTGTGGTGGACAGCACGCAGTCAGTGGTTTGAAACAAATGGGGTTTTTCTTCATATTTGACACAAAGGTGTGTATTAAGCAATACTTTACTGTGCTTGATGCACTAGCAGATGGTGTCCTTTAAGGCTGCACATGTGACAGTAGCCTGTTTGAATGAGTACCATACCTGCTTGTCTAAAGCCTCATCTAGCAGAAAAATCATTTATAAATTAACATAACAGTAACCAAAGCGGGAAGGCAAGCAACCTGACGTATGTGCTTATCTTGTCCACTGTGGCACACGCCATCGTAGCAATGCAGTGCCATTTTATACAAGTGGCATCACTGAGAAATGGGATGGAAGAAAAAGATCTGTGCCAGTCAGAGCAGGGAGGGCAGAGGTGGCTCATAAACCAGCCCTAGATCTGCTTGGGTTAGTGTCAGCGCAGCGATCTTGCAGGGGGTGGGCTGTGAATGTGCATTCCTAACTCTGTTACTTATCCCCTGGGCCAGAAAGGCCAGATGTGTTGCATAGGCAACATATTTAATGTGTGAATGATCATTCCTGATGGATCCTCTCCAGACAGTCCAAAAGTTACATTACTGAGCCCCAGCCCACTTCACACAGAAAGGCAGGACCACCCAATCTAGTGCCTTTAGGGAAGGGAGAAGGTGGAATTACTGTGATTTCACATTTTAACAAGCAGCTGTGTGCTCTATGGCGAAAATGCTTATATACTGGTGTCTAACCCAAGGCAGCTAAAGTCATGCTTAGGCACCTAAAAGAGTAACCATACGATTGTCACAGGAGTTAACAGGTGTTGGTACTTTCAAATGTTGCTGTAACTCCTTTTATTTAGTTATGTAAAGTCTGACCTGCTGCACTTAAAACCTTTGTCTTGAGCGTATATTGTGCTGAAAAAAATATGTTCAGCTTTGGGAGTCGTGTTTCTGGAAACTGAGGTTTCCTATCCCTGGAAAGTTTCAAGGTCATGTTGGACAGGACTCTGAGCAACAGTTGAATATGTCCCTGCTTATTGCAGCGGGGTTGAACTAGATGGCCTTTAAAGGTCTCCTCCAACCCAGACTATTCTATGATTCTCTGACTGAGGAAAAGGCAATTTACCACATTATGGCCATATGGGAGGGAAAAATTGGATAAAATCCTTCTATGAACAATTATGGCAAATATATGTGAAATATATTTGTGAATATATGTGAAAAGGCACAATGACAAGCCCATCTCTTGCCAGAAGAGTTAACAGGCTGCAACAACAGTGTCACAATGGAAGCCTCTTACTGTCTTATTGTCTTGTAAAGATCTGAGACTTGGGTTTGTGCGGACTTACCACTGTCCTAACACAGGAGCATTCAGCTGATATGCTAAAAGCTTGTCATCTGCAGAGGCAGACTTGGAAGACAGGAAGCATGCTTGCAGTTTTATGGGCAAGGAAACAAAAGGCTGTGGCTATAAGAATTTTGCTTCACCCACCCACTGAGACCCGTAGCCAAGTTCCTGCTGTCTTCACTGGGCATGGGAACAGGTAGAGAGTGACTCCTCTGAGCTTGTGCAGGAAGAGGTGGTGACAAAGGCTGTGGACTGGATCTGCATCCGTGGGCTATGGCACAGTAGCACAGTTGATGCTACCTTACCAGAGTCCCCTGTTGCTGCAGGAGAAATTTATATTACATGTAGGAGGATAATGCCTCAAAACATCCCCACTGGAATAAATAAGCATCTTAAGGTGGGAGTTCAAACACAACTTGCTTTTTTACTACTTTTGTAGTCAGTCTGGTAATTTTAGTCTGGCTTAGGAAAAATAGAAATAAGTGTTAAATTCATGCTTAAAAGATTGCCTCTGTTCAGAGAAATTTGTTATCCTTTTTCTCATTTTCAATAAGTAAACTTGCTTTTACAGCAGAGATTTTGACATTAAGTGTCTTGATAGAATAATAGGCGTGCGATGGATTGCAATCTATTGCCTCAAGACTTTGCCAATCATAAACTAAAATCAGTTAATGCATTGAGTTAAATCTTGCTATATTGTGCAATGTGCTAGTAGTATTAAAAAAATCAATCCAGAAAATATATTGATTATATTATCTCCATAGCAACAAACAATAATAGGATAATGTTAGCTTAATAATTGTGCTTTGTGAAAACCTTTCAGAATAATTACTGCATTGTGGTCTTTTCACAATGTGGAATGCAATAACGCTTCTTCCTTGACTGCAGTCACCATCAGCACTGCGTCAAGAGATGTTGTTTTTCTGTGCATGCATATGTATTCACGGGTAATTTTGCTCCGGGTGAAACAATTCAGCAGACTATTTTGGGATCCATTTTTAAATGGTCAAGACCACAAATTGGCAATTGTTTTCCATGTGGTTTGTTTTCTCCCACCTCCTCTGACAACTGGCTACTGTAAAAAGAGGTCATTAACATTCCTTCTCCTGCCTCTTTCTTTACAAGGCACAAATATTTTGGCACATAACAAAACTAGATGTCCAGCTACTGTGTTAAGGATTTGTGAGAGAGAGGAGCCCTGCTCTAAAGCCAGTGCTTTGTGTCTGTTCCTTTAATCGAATTTAATCTATCATCCTCCAGGAATTGCTGGTTCCACAGGAGCTGAGATATTTGCCTGTATCTTGGGGGACACGATTCTCTTGTCATCCTACATTGTCATATAAATAATAACCTAGGCTGTTATGAATATATAGAGGTGTTTTCTTACATATAACTGGGGAGGTGTGCGTATAACATTTTTAACTTGAAATTTTGGCAGGAGAGTCAGAGGACTAGATATATACACTCTTCATCTGGGTCTTGCTCTTACTTTACTTCCACATCAACCCTGTAGTTCTTACCCTGAGTTAAAAAGAGGCATTGACCCAAATCTATGTCAAAGAGGCCAGGTTTTTAGAGTGGTGATGTGGTTTAATGCCATCCAGCAACCAAGCCCCACGCAGCTGCTCACTTACTCCCCCACCAGCGGGATCAGGGGGAGAATTGGAAGGATAAAAGCCTGAAAACTCATATGGTGAGATAAAGGTGGTTTAAAAGGGAAAGCAAATGCCCCCCACACAAGCAAAGCAAAACAAGGAATTAATTCATTGCTTCCCATGGGCAGACAGGTGTTCAGACATCCCCAGGAAAGCAGCGCCTCATTGCGTATAACCGTTACTTGGGTAGATAAACACCATCACTCCAAATGTTCCCACCTTCCTCCTCCTTCCTTGCTCTTTATATACTGAGCGTGATGTCATACGGTATGGAATATCCCTTTGGTCAGTTTGGGTCACCTGTCCCAGCTGTGTCTCCTCCCAGCCTCCCACACACCCCCAACGTCCTTGCCAGCGTGGCAATCCAAAAAACAGAAAAGGCCTTGGTTCTGTGTAAGTGCTACTCACCAATAACAAAGACATCGCTATATTATTAACCCTGTGTTCAGCACAAATCCAAAACATAGCCACTGTTAGTAGTAGCCACTGTGAAGAAAACTAACTCTGCCCCAGCACAAGTGGTCAAAAGAACCCCAGTTTAATCCCTGAAGTTTAAGCACACCCTAAACTGTCCTGTCTCTATGAGACCTGGCATGTAGCTCTGGAGTCCGTTCACCTTCTGGTCATGCCAGTATTTCCTGATGTACCTGTTGATCAAGGGCTGGGTTTAGAGATGAGCCAGCAGAGAGTACACTGCTGCCAAATCTTGCACCGCCAGAAGATTCTCTGTGGCTTTCACAGGGTAGCCTGTGCTATTCCCAGCGGTACGGTGGAGTGCCCCTTTACTTCCAAGGGCACGAGTGGATGCCACATTCTTTCATGGTTACTCCTCCAGCCCTTTTTCTGTGGGACAAACATTCATGTCAGATAGGTTATACTTTTAGCACCTCTTCTAACTGTGCATAATTTTATTTTGATTCTTACTTCTGGAGAGAATTTGTCCTTCAAATGTCCCATAATTTGATTTCTTATTGTTTACCAGACGGGGGTCTCCTTTTCTTTGAAGAACTCCAGGAGAAATCCCCTTCTTTGAAACTGCTACTATAATATGTGACCCTCTTGAAGCTGGAAGTGTGCAAACCCTCTACTCTGTAGAATATAGGTATACTGTATACATAAGAAAAGCAGTAGAGCGCAAGAGTGCTGACAGTGTTCCATCTGAGATGATGTCTTCATCAGGAGCTTGATTGTGCTGTTTTCCTCTAAAGTCCCTCCAGGTGGTTGCTTTATGGGGACGATGTGATGGAAGAATTGTTTTATGTCCCTGGCAGTGGTTACTTTCTGCCAGTGGCCCGGTCCCCTTGGGACATGGTTAATTCACAGGGAGAGGGAGGAGCAGTGGTTGCTCTTAACTTTGTGCCCTGTGCCAAAGCATCTAGTCCTGCATAACTGCTGTACTGAATGAGGATGCCAAGCCCCTCTCTCCTTTCCTGAGTGCAGATGAATTCAGTTATTAAAGGGCAGCTAAATACATCAGTTCCTCTGGAAAATATCTGATATTTGCAGATGTGAAGATTCATTAAAAAAAAAAAAAAAAGGACAGATGGTTTGACAAGGTGGATTTTTTTCTGATGCTGCTGCAGAATCCAGCCCTGAGTGATGATCTAGAAAAAGAAATAAATGGCTGATATGAGCCAATTCAATCCCCTTCTCCAAGCCTGAGCTCTTTGGTTTATGAAATTGTCACAGTTGAAACTGTGACTGTGCTTCTGCTTGGCACCTCCTGTGCTTGCCCTAGATGCTGGGCAGTGGCCTTGCTGATTCCTAGAGCTGCTCCAAATTCTCATTTCACTGCAGCCTCCTGTTTAGTTTCCTTGTGCTACCTCAGCTCCTACTGCTCTCTGCAGTCTTCTCTCCAGCCCACGCAGGGGTTGGCACTGTGTTTCTGTCTGCCTCTTTTTAATCCCTTGATCCAGAGAGGCCTGATTTGGCTTCTAGTGTTTCTGTTTTCCATGCTCAGATGCTACCAGCTACAATATGGGTAGCTTGGGTCCTAAACAGTGTTTGGCTTCAGGGCAGAACATGGAGAGTAACTTACCTTATGAAAACGGGGAGATTTTGTTGGAATAATTATTTTAAGGTAGCTGAAGAGTCAACTGCCTGGTGCAATGTGGCTGTTGGGGCTGCAGCTTGTCTTATTCCTGAAGGAATGAAACTCTTCTGTTCTGCACAGGGTCTTACAGCACATCTCTGTCCATAGTGGCCTAGGATAGGCCTGTCCTACCTGGTGGCCTGTCAGTCTGTGAGCAGGATGAAGCACACATTATTCCCGTGGCCAGGGTGAAGATGCTTGTCGCTCTGCATACGTGTGCCCCCTCATGCCCTGCTGAATGTATGGGCTCACCTTAAGGCTTGTGTGTGTCAAGCTGATGTGCCTGCCCTTAACCTTGTGGCTTTTACAGAGGTGCCATGTGATAGATGGTAGCAAAAAGGGACCTGTCATGCCTTTGCCTGGCCTGTCCATGCTGCAGATAGCAGCAAACTCTGTTCTGCATCAGAGGCCAGTGCAATCTATAGGGAAGTTTTTCCCTTTTTGTGCTTGAGAGCTGCATCCATACAAGGTGGGAATTAGACAAGAGGAAGCCTGGGCTTGTCCAGCTATGTTAAAATACAGAAATAGTCCTAGTATCTTTCAGTAATGCATTAAGTGGCGTGATTAATGTCTGTCACATGTAATGCTCTTTCCAGGTCTCTTTGCTTGATGCAGCACTCTGCTGTCTGGTGCTTGAGTTTGGGCACTGTTTTGTGTCTTAGTTTCATCACAATAAAAGATCAAATTGCAACAACACCAGATTCCTTCAGACTATGAAAATGTAATTTTAAAGGATAAAATATATTAACCAAACCTATTGTGCAACAGTCTGTCTTGGCTGCCATAAAGTACAAACAGACTTTGAAATACATATTGGAAAAATTACAAGTCCACATGAAAATCTTGCAACTTCACCTTCAAAATTAGGATGACAGTGGTTAAGCTTTCTTATCTGATGCAAACTCTGGGCCATCTCATACTGCTGAACTCACTAGTGCCTAAGTGGGTACTGTTTAGGGTGTTGATGGGTCTGAAAATGAAGGGGATGGTCTTCCAAAGTGGGAAAACTCCTTGAAGGAAAGAGTCCCTGTCTTCCTTTCTTGGGAGAGAAGTCAATTTTATTTCTCCAAATGCCAATTTGTTGCCCCCTAAAACAGTGCTCCCCAAATATTTGTTTTCTGTTGATTTAGCTAGGATGTCGGTCTGTCCTACAAGAAGTTGTTTCCATGCCTTTAAATTATGCAATTACTGTTTCGCTTCTCTGAAGGGAGGCCAGCAGAGAAAATTAAAAAAGTTCATTCACCATTGGTAAGATGTGCTGAATGCTTATGCTAATCCATCTGAGAGACACTGGGCTCACAGTGAAAATCCACACTGCAAAGGTCTTCTATTGCACAATGAATTCCCTCCTATAGAAAGTGCTGTGATTCTCTGTTTTGCTGTTGTAATTTGAGGATGTAGTAATATTAAGAAAGGCAGCAAAGTTGGTTAGGATCTGGTGGAATTACATATAAGTAGAGATTGTGTAGGAGAGAATTACACTCAGTTTGGAAAGAAGATAACTCAGAAGACATTTAGTGGAAATTACATACTCTAGTAAAAAAATAAATCCATCATTCCTTTATATTTTTTTTCTAGTTTCTTATTTTAAATATATGTTTATAGCAGGATCAGAAACTGCAGTGAGTCTGTAAGACCTCATATGGAGCCTTTCATGAACACACATTGAACAAATTGTATTTCTCTTTGTACATGTCTTCATAATGACATGTTTTCTGATTTTGATAAAGGTTCCTAGAAGCCTGAATAGGTGTCTTCTGTGACATTTACTCTGAAGTAAAATAAGGGCCCAGCAGGAGTGTTATCTAGACAATAGTTCTAATAAAAATAGTAAGTTTGCAATTATATCTTTATAGCAGATATAAACAAGGTCTAAGCTAACAGCAGGTAACTTTCAAATAGATAAAAAGAAATATCATTCTAACCAGTGTAATCAGACTGAAGAATTCATCATTGCAAGAATCAGGGAGTCGAATACAGCAGCTGGAATAATTTGAGGGTCTGGATAATTTTATGACTAATTACATTTGTAGCTATGCATGCTATGATAAGAGTAATTGAATCTCAAGCTAATAGCTGGGTGAGGAAGAAACCTCCCTCTATTTAAAGCAATTTAGAGTAAACTGTATGTGTAGGGTTCTTTTCCTCTTGCCTTCCTTCAAAGCCTCAGGCATGTGATACGTCTGAAAGCTCAGAAATAGATCAACTTTGTTGATATTCCTTTCCTTTCTCATGTACTGTCTGTGTTTCCGTGGCAGAGAAAGAACAGTTTTGTAAGCTACCAAGGAGGAGGACTGTGAAACCTTCAGCTTGTTTCTGGCTCTACCATTGACTTCTTGTTGGCATTTGGCAAATTGCTTAATCTTGTGTACTTCCAACTCCCCACCTGTGACAGATGGGCATTTATCATCTCAGAGATGTTGTGGAAAAGAAGTTTGTGAAGTGAAATAAGATTGAAAAAAAAAGAGAAAAAGAAAGTGAGAATCTCATTGCAGTGTGCCAAATGAATGTATGAGACCATATCTATATAAGAATGAGTTGGAAAGTTAAGTTGATTCAGCTAGAAGTGTGAATGCAGTGTGCACATAGGAAAGTGCAGTAAATAATTTCCACAGGAAGAGTCTCTGTTATTCTAGGAAGTGACTGCATATGACCTTGAGAGTCTGGTGTAGATGGGCTATGGGTTATTCATACTATAGTTCATTTTTTTGTAAGTATCCACATCTTGTCTCTTGTGCCTCAAAACCCTTCTTGAGGATCTTGTCCCTGCTATTCTGACTAGAAGGCTGTTCTAAAATCTTACTACTGTGATAATCAATAACGTCTATCTAATTTCTAGCAACATTTATCCAAAGTCAGTTTAAACTACTTTGATCTTTTAGTAATGTAGGCCTTTATATTAAATAGATATTTTTCTCTCCCTGGTGATTACTCCCAGTACAGTTATAGAGAGCAAGCATGTCTCCTCCCTTTGGTCTGCTAAAATGAACCTTTGGTTAGCTAAAATGAACTCTCCCAATTATGACTTGTAAGACAGGCCTTCTGTTCCCTGAGGATCCTTGTAACCCTTTTCTCCACTTGTTCCATTTTTAATTCATTCCTTTTGAGCGTGGCTCATCAGATTTACATGCAGCATTCCAGGGAAGGTATATCCCAGATATTCTACATTTTAGTTTCCATCATACATGTTGTTCCTCTTTATCCTGTGGTTAATGTGTCCATCCAGGTTTTTCCCTTCTCTGTTATTTTCAAACAATCATCTACTACTGCAGAAATTCTTGAAGCTAACATAGTCTCTGTAAGGGCGTGAAGCTCTCCTTTCAACTAAAATCTCTCCTCTATTGCAGTTGTTCAGGTTCTTTAGGTCGTCCAATTCTTCTGATTTGACAATCTCAGTCTCTCTGCCTGCTGAGGAAAGGATCTGTCTTTACAACCCAGGACCATGTACTTCACTGAAGCCTGATGGCCTTTTGTGCCAAACTCAGTTCTCCAAAATTGAACAAGGTTTGTCCCAGGACTGACCCTTGAGAAAACAGTGGGTTTCCTCCTCTCCTGTACCTTTTCTTTCTCTGCAGTCCATACTCATTTCCCTACACCTTCAATGTTTACTGTCTTCCATTGTTAATTCTGATTTTCATCCTTTTGGGTATCATGATTGTTTCCCCACCAGCAGACCAAACACATTACTGAAATCTGTGTACATCTTTCATTGTTCCCTCACCTAGAAAATACATTATCTTCCCAAGGGAAGATAACAAGCAGTGTATCCCATTTCCCATTCCTCTGATCCTCTTTAAGTATCTGCTGTGAAGCAGAGTGCCCAGTTGGTACCGGTGGGCCAGGTGTGGTGCCTGAAGGGGCTGTTGACTGTCTGGAGCTGCTCCATCCAGCCATGCCACTTAGGCAGTGCAGGTGCTTATGACTCGGATGTTAAAAACATGTGGTGGGGTTTGTGAGGAAAATTTGAGGACTGTGTGTGTTCCACGCACTGAGAAACCTTGCACACTATTGAGGTCAGGCTTGCAATTGCATATTTACTTGCTTGGCTTCCCCTCCCTCCAACTCTTCAGTTACCAGCCTATTAGAATCAGCCATTAACCTGGTTAATGGGGAGAAACAGCAAATACCAGAAAGGATGCTGTGCTTTTCTTAATTCCCTCTTGGAAATCTGACTGTTATAAAATGTAAATGTATCAAGAAAAGGCTGCAAAGGGTCCAAAATATATCTTACTTTTGTAATGCAGTCAACACCCAGGCAGAGGAGATTGAGATAAGGACTTCACTGGCAAGTGGTCTTTGGGGCCAAAGCTGCCAAGGTGGCTTTAAGCTGGCTGAGTGCAGGCTTTGGGGTGCTGTATCAGCATGACTGAGTTGTATTTTGCCATCTGGTCCTTTTGGGTCATACTATTGATTGAGGTGATATCTGGGTGCCTTCTTATCCTTTGTGTCGTACGACTTGAACCCAAGAGCCTTTGCCCTCTCTGACTGGGGCAGGTGACAGAGGGTGGAAGGAGAAGACGGCAATGAAAAGCGTAGGGTAAGGGCAGAGAGAAAGGGAAAGGGTTGTTTTCCTCTTGCTTGTGCAAAAAGGGAAACAGCCGTCTTCTAGGGAAGGACTTGAGCCGTCTCTCTGAACAGTGTGACAACAGGTCTTTGTTATGGACAGCAGGAACTGATATAGCACACAGAAATAAACCTGCCCACTTAGTTTCTATTAAAGACCTGAAAAAGTAGAAGGAAAGAAATTTACAATTTGTTTGGTATTTAGTTCAGGTAATTTTTTTTAAATTGTGTAATGAGAACACGTTGTCCAAATTTTCATATGCAGATTCAATTAGTGTTTAGTTAATTAGCCTTTACAGATGAGGATTAACTTAATTACATAACACTAACCTCTCTTAATAACTATTAAGGGTACGAAGGCTGCTTTTAATACATTTAGAAGGGCTATATGTGTTTTTTAAAATCTGAAATGACACACACATAAATTAAACCAAATTACACACAGAGGACAACCATTAATGGTAATGATCAAAGGAAACAAACTATGTACATAGCTCAGAATCAGGCTGGTTAGAAGTTCATGCTGTTTTCTTCCTCTTGTCTGCTGGCATCCTAGTGTTTTCAGTAGGATTATTACTGGAGATGATGTACAGTCTGGGGTCATTCCTTCAAAGTGGACTGCAGACTGCTACAAGGTTGCTTTAATTAAATGTTAGGTTGTGTTTAAAAAAATCCCTTTGGGTACTAGGTTACTAGCAACTGGGATTTTTTCAGGTGGTCTAAGGAAAAAAGGCATGCAAAGCCCATTGAATACTAAAAATCTGGTCCATAAATGTCATTCATTGCTATTTTGTACCATAAACAACTGTAGCGATTTTTTAATCTTTTGATGTGAGGTGTGCAATCAAACAATGCTTCTGTGGTTATTAATATCACAATGAAACAGAACATCACATCTGACTATAGCGTGGTGAGGGTGGAGCATATATGGGACTAGTTATGGGGTATGGCATCTTTGGCTTCTGAGCCACAAGTTTGAACCCCAGGTGTCCTGATAAGTGACTGACATCAGGTAATACGTGATACTTTTCAGAAAGGGGCAACAAAAGAACCCTTTTCCCTTAGCTGTTCTTGCATGGGTAATGTTTCCCACTTGGAGTGAATTCTGATGGGCTCATCACATCCACCTCCACAGAGCTCAGTAGCTACTGTGGCATTCAGTACACCACAAAATTCAAGGACTACCATCGAGCATTCTCCAGGACCCTATTTTGGAGTCCAAATTTTGAGTTACTGTCAGGAACATGCATCTGCTGGATCCCAGCTTTGTGGCCCCCTTCAAACCATTTTATCTAGCGACCCTTAAGGACTAAAGCTAAGTTCATAAACCACATGATTTGTTTTCCATCTGCAACAAGCTGAAATGTTCAAAGCATCCTCCATGCAATCTGAGTCAGTTCCTAGTTGCAGCCATGAGATCTGCAGGTATTGAGCAACTAACAGGAATAGTTTGGCCATGCCTCATGTTAAACACCCCAAAAATCAAGCCACGTTGCTACTTTCTGAAATACTGCCTCTTTCTGAAAACTTTGGCTTAGTGCCTAAACCCATTTTCAGCAAGGAGGGAAGATGACATTGCTGCAGATTTTCTCCTTGCTGTGAGGAACTAGCAAGGTGAATATGCAATGAGGAGGAATTTGCTGAAGTATCTGTCTTGGAGTGGCAGAGTCTATTTAAGAAAAGGAAAGGGGATACTTGAGCAATTGAAGCCCTTTCATGTATACTGCTCAAGCTGAAGCTTCAGCATATGATATCTCAAGACAGATGGTTGGCAATGACCCGGCTTTGCTCTGGCTGATGCAGACCCGAATCTTGTTCTCTTCCATAGGGATTGTACCTGAATCCCTGAGGGCAGGACTTGGCCTTGTGAGTGGTTCTACCCACAGATACAGCTGATGATACATGCTCAGAGGAAGGGAAGAATGCAAATTCCCTGCAGGGAGGCAACTGCCAGCCATGTAAACAAAGAAGCCTTCTGGGTGTGCAGCAGTCCCCCCACTTGAGCTGCTGTTTCCATGGTATACCAGATGCTGGAAAATATGCTTTCTGCAGGGAAAGAAGCTTTTCATACTCCTGCATTATTTTGTTCCACAATGAACTGTCATCAGACTGGTACCTCACTGTATGGATCATATGCAACACGTCCCTTCTGGCCCAACCCTTTTCTGAGTTGTTGTTGATAACAATTCATATTCTGCAGCTTCCAAACAAAGAAAAACCTAAGTGACTTTTTTGGACTTGGAACGCATTGCCGACTATGCTTTTAATTGTTATGAGTGATTGTTTAATGAGCTGCATTTCCTCCTGATCATCTCATGATACTACTGTGTGTTGTTTTGCTTTTCAGTTTCCTTCTGTTTTCCTAAAAAATCAGAATACATGTTTCCATTTTTCCTTGATTATTCCCTTCCTAAAAGCCATATTGCTTTGTTATAATTCCTGTTTTAGGGCTGTTAAAGCCACTTGGTACAAGTTAGAAGGTACCTGAGTTTGCTTGCTCTCATATTTATTCACTGGGTGATCTTCAGCCAAAGAGAGGTGATCTCTTCATCTCTACCTCCATTTTCTTGTAAAGCAGCTGCTGGTGATGCGCAGGTGCTTAGTTATACAATACATACTAAGTAGAATTGCAATTATAAACCTGGGCAAGCTTGCAATAATGAGCTTGAAGCAGACCAACCTCATCCAGTGTATAGAAGTTACGAAAAGCACTTAAGAGGCTTGCTGTGCTTCAAACATGACTCATAGGAGGAGGAGGATGGTTTCAGAGTACCTATGTGCTGGAAGCTGTGTTCAGGGTTGATGATGCAAAACTGGCAGAGCCACGTGGATGTGGCATATCCCCTCACTGTGTTCTGAGTCCATTTCAGATTCATTGGCCTTCCTGGTGGCTATCAAAAGCAAACACAGGCACCTTTGTATGACTCCAGCTTCCTCCAGCTGAAATATGTGCCTTGGCTTGTAAGGGATGCACACACGAGTACTCTCTCCCTTTCCCATGCTCGGGGCACCGCAGCCTCACAGGGCTCTGCGTGTGCTTGTCTTTCCCAGGCAGCCCAAGGGTTACCAGGCCTGTGAAGGGGGCCAGGATAGCAGGGGGTCCTGGGGGTAAGCAGTGGAGACAGGTCGTGGTGAGTATGTGTGTGCAGTGGTGCAGGACATGAGAAAGTGTCCTGGAGTGTAGAGAATGAGGGCTTTTTTTTCACTCCTGAGGGTGCTTTCTCACAGTCTCTACCTAGGTATTTCAACTCCTTCTCTCCCCTCATCCTGCAGGCTTGTACTTCTCACTTTGGGGAAGAAAAATTAAGCGTGGTTAATTTTAAGCCAGTGCAATCATTTAGGAGTCCTGGAGGTGGAAAACCAGTTACTGGTTAACAGACCTGATTTGAAATGTGTTCTGCCTGACCCCTCTACTGTAGTGAGCCAGAAGCAGTTCTTCCAAGAAGCCGACTTTCTGGAAGGCTTTTTCACTGAATCATTTAAAGCCTAGGCTTTTTGAAAATGTTAATATCCTGCTGGCTCACTGGAATGCAGCTGGTGGGTACAGCAAGTGCAATACCTGTGTGCGTGCTTGCAATCCAAAGCACAGTTTAGCAGGCAAGATTCAGGCTGCGGTGTGGGGTGTCCTTACTGAAGGCTCAGGCTAGGAGGAAAGTGGGCTGGAGAGCAGACCTGATTTGGCATTGTCTCGCAGGGCTGGAAGTCCCTCTGCCCTGAGCAGCCAGTACAGTTGGGATACAAGAGTACTTTGCACTCCTTGTTTGACTGTGCCCGGTGACCTCGAGCGGTGCCCCGTGTCACGCTGATACCTCAGCGTGGCTGTGTTTGTGCAGGTTGGAGCTGCTCTCCCAGGCAAAGTGGTCAGAGCATGCCCGTGAGCTGGGTCTGCTGTATTCCGCCTTAAAGGACCGCCTGCAGAATAGCGCTGGGGGAATCTGGCCCTAGGATTTCCCCTTGCATCAGCAAGAGAAGGCAGTAGACAACCTTTGTAATGCTGAAATCATAGCAATTGCAGGCTGAAATCCTGCAACAGCTGAGGTATCCCTATAGCAAAATGCAGGTCGGTGTGACTGTGTGTGTACCTTTTCCCCTCCCATGGTGTCTGCAGATAAAAGCCTTTTTGAGTTAGCTGTGTCTATTTGTGGTATTACAAAGGCTTTGTCCACCTTCATTTCTGTTTGCTAATGGATGAGGCTTTTCTGTTTAGCTTAGTAGTAAAGAATTTTTCATGTGAGAATATGTATTCTTTTCAGGCAGTGAATATTCTCTTCAGGCAGTCATCTAATTCACCTCTTTCATAATTTTATCTTTAGTGTGTTTTCTTATACATCATCCAGTGCTTTTTGTAGCTAAAGGAAAACCTAAAGTTCTTGCCTCTAAACTGGAGACGTATTGTCCTGCAGAATAAAAGTATTACAAGTCCAGGGTTAAAAAAAAAAAAATAAAAAGCACAACCATACTAGAAGAATGAAACAGAATTGAGGGGCTCTATGAGAGGAGGACTGTAGGTGGTGGCAAGTGCTTTGCTGATTTGAGCGACAAGTTAGCCACCCAAGGTCAGATAACCACTTCTGATTACCAGATTTTATTGTGCTTAGTGTGGTGAAATGCTCTCGAAGCATACACACGTTTCATGGTCTTGTTTATTTATGTCAGCAGTAAATGTACTTACATCTACTTCATATTGTGCTAGTTAATACCTGCTGTATGTCATAAAAAATAAGAAAGATTCAATATGAGGCATAAGTATTCTACTTTGTTAGTAAATTTTCTCTTAGAAATGAAGACAGATCATGATAGACTTTCTTGAATTGAAAGAAATGCAGATTAATGCAGTTAAATGTGTTATCTTTTCCATAGACAAGTTATAAACACAATGGAGCATGATTCTCAAATATTGTAGTTTCATTAAACCAGAGTTTTTTAATGTTCACTTTTGGGGATATATTTTGCACACCTTCTTTAGATTAATCAATTTGAATTCATTTAGGACACTAACAGTTTAGTATAGTGGCAGGTTTATTTAGATAAATGGCTAACAATTTGCATCAGTTATGACAATGAAACCCAGTAAAAATTGTAAAAATTGGTAAAAATATATCTGCTTGCTATTCTGCAGAGTGTCTCAGGTGACTGCCTTGTGCTAAACTCTGACTTTGCAGATTGTGTTTTTGTTTGTTTTTTTTTTTTTAATGTGACTAAAACCAAATCAAGATGACCTCACCACATTCCCTGTGTTTCTCTTTTGTGCAGTAAGTCACATATTTATCCTCTGTTAGTTTCTCTGTCAGTTTTTCTGTCCATTCACATATCTGAAAAAATTGAGTCAGGACCCCAATGACAAAATTAGTTTCCAAAAAATAAATCATGAAATGATAACAGATTTTGGAGTGTACAACCTTGATGAAAACATGTTTCATGGCTTTTCAGGTATTTTTTTGGGTTGGGATATTTTTTCCTTTTCAGTCGTTATTTCTAGACTCTATGCATGGCATGTATGGATAATGAGAGAAAGGTGAGGTTATGAGTTAATACCATGGTTCCCCTGGATGAGGTTCATAGCTTTGTGGGAGTGTTAGCAACACTGAGTGATAGTTTCTGTTAAGCACTGTTCTAAACCACTTTGTTATTTTTATTTTTCTCCAGGGTTTTTGGGAAAACCACATGAAACTCATTAAGGAATATGGACCTGTGTGTGGGTAAGCTTAGCAGTGCCATCAGCTTTCTTCTTTCCTGGCTGGCTCTGGCTGTTTTGAGTTTGTTGGGTGGGAGAGGAGAAAATACCAAGATAAGATGTTCATTAAAATGCAGAATGCACAGTTTCAGCCTGGGGGACAGAGGTGGAGGTGGTTTGATTACATGCAGCAAGTACTCTTGCCTTATTTTAGTTCATCATTTGGTGCTGGACTTCATTCTTCTCTTTCTTATTTTAATTATGCACATGAAGTTTAGTCCTTTTCAGAACTGTACAAAGCTCCCAGCCTTCAATATTCTCTTTTCATCTGCATATTCTTTATACTTACAGTGAATAGTGGAAATAATAATTTCTCATCTTAAAAAAAACCCTCGTTTAGTTTAGGAAATAGTAGGAATTTGGTTCAGCTGTTGCTATCTATATTTATGCAAAATTCCTCAACTTAAAATACAATGAAGTATAGATTAGAAATGAGGCATTCCTCTCTATATAGCTCTATATAGCTCAGCTGTGCCATCTTAGCAGTTTATTAGGAGTAAAGAGGGTTTAAGCAGTATATCCCTTCACAGAAGCCCTTCCACAGTTCTGTGAATGTCATTTCTGTTCCAATAACTACTTTCCAGTTGTCATCGTTTTAAGTGGAAATGCAGTTATTTCGTGGTAGCTTCTGTGGCTGTGGTTATTTGGTGTTTGCAGCATAACTATTATTTCAATATATAGCTATCATGCAATATCCACAAAGTACAGAAAATGTCATTTTCCCCCTGCCCCCGCTGTGGTCTGCAAGGGCTTTAAGACACTTGTAAGAGAGCATATATGAATGTTTGTGTGTGTACACATTTGATCATAAAAGATACCAATATGCTTTGTATGCTCTTCCAGCAAAAAAGCTCTAGCAGAAAGAAGTCAGACTCAGGCATACAAAGCATTTGATGCTTCAGTCACAGCCGCCTTGTGGCATTTATGCTCAGCCCGAAGGAGAAAGTGCTGCAAGAAGTGATGGAAATAATGAATTCCAAGGGTTAGGTGCTTGTCTAAGAGGAAATAATACAGTGTCTTGGCTGGCCACGAATGGGAGAAGATACTCATTAATGCTGTGGCAATTTGTATGTTGTGTAACAAATGGAAAATGACTGAGACGTATTATCTCCGTGACCTTTGGTGTGATGCCCTTAAATGACAATAATGTAAGAACACTGGCATTCATTCCTCAGTATATTTCCCTCCTTATTAATATCATGCCTATTTTTTTCCCAAGCTGAATTTGAGACAAGTTGCTATTTAGTCATCTGTCTGCTCACTCAGCCAGGCAGAGGCTGTGTCATTGGAGAAAGAGATGTATAATTACAGTGTGTGAGCAGATAGAAAATTTCATTTCTCCAAGCTACTCACAGCTGTTAGGGAATGAAACCTCTGTGAGACTTGCACGGACTGCAAAGCTGGATGATGGTGGTAGTGGTCAGCCAGGACAGCGCTGCCTCTTTGGATTCTGTAGGCAGGAAGCGTGGGCAGATTGAGCACAGGTATACTTCATTTATTGCATGCATGGAAAACTCAATTTGTGAGGGACCTAGGAGGCTGACAGAGAAAAAAAATTGCTGCTTTCTGATATCTCCCAGGAAAACAAAGCTGGATGCAAACAATGCTGTGTTCGAGGTAAGGTCTATGTGTAGTTGAAAGAGGATGTTTTAAAACCTGCTGTTCAATAGGTGTGGTATGTGTCAGGAGGTATTTATCATAGTCCTGTCAACTAAAGAAATTCCTTCTCTTTTCCCTATAAGTCTTCTGTATGATTCTTTCTGTGGTCCTTTGAAATAGGCAAATAAATGGTAGGTGTGTTTATGTGTATAGTCCCAGCAAAGTATTGGATCTGGCAGATGGAGGAAGATGTGGCATTTTTCTTTTCCCAGATTGAAAACTGCTTTCCAATAAGCATAAAGAGCAATGATCTTTATTTCTACAGTGGTGAAGTGAGTTGAATACAAATCTTTGGAACTGAAGCCTTTTTTTCTTTCTAAGGTCACTTGAATAGTCTGAATGATACCATCACAACTGTTTTCTTTTGTGTGTGAATTGGTTTCCTTGACAACAGGATGTCAAATCAACTTTTCAGCTTTAATCAAGTCAAAACAATATATCCCTTCCATTCCAAAAGGCCTGAAGTCGTAGAGAATTATTTCAAGAAAGGCTTTTGTAGGTCACAAAAGCTTTTTATTCCCTTCGCTCCTGTGTGTGAATCCAAAGGAGAGGTGATGGTATTGGTATTTTATAGAGAGAGACAATGCAAATAGTCATCAGCTGTGAGTGTGTGCTGTGAAAACTGTCTGTTTTCATACAGAAGTGGCCCAAGATGGAGGCCAAGGCAGAAACAAACAGTTCTGAGATGGAGCATTTCTATTCAACAGGGAATCCAACCACTGACACGACTTCTGAAGAGATCTTGCAACACAGTGATAGTCTTTGGTTTAGCTATAGTTCAGAGTACTTTCTACAAAAATGCTTCCTCTAAAATATATGTGCTATTTCTCCATAACAAAGTAAAATTGAAACATATCCTATTTGGAAAACAATGATACCTATTAAGATTTGCCTTGAATATTCTCCTTTTCATGTAAGTGTTTTGCAGGAGAGTAGTCCTGTTTTCTGTGGAAATTAGTCACTTACACCACTTATTTTTTGGATGAATATTGATGCTTTGATACTTTATTTTCACCTCCACCATATCCAATTGTTCCATTTCAGTTGTAGGTTATGGCTCTGACTGGAAATAAGTGATAAGAGCAGACAGAGAAAGAAAGAGCTCCTGGGTTGAAGAGGAGAAATAAAGAGGGTATTTTATGGAATCAGAAAAGCAACTGTCTCTATACCTGCAATGTGAGCGAGTATAGAGATAGTGAGTTAATTTTACTTGATATATACACTTCATATGTGTTTGGCCACTCTACTGCAATTGCATCATTGTGACTTTGCATCATGGCTGATTTGGAGTTAAAGAAATCTGCCAAAATAAGTAATATATTCTTGGCCCAACAAGATACTACCAGTGAAGGTAGAAAATACGATGCAGCACCAAGTGGGCAGGTGTTTGCTTTGGGATGAATGAACTTATTCTGCCTGCAATTATAGCAATGCATTTGGATGTGGGGAAGAACGTAAGAGTTCATAACACAGACCTCACTGTGTATAATCAGAGTGAGAACAGATTAAAATTCAGTGCAATTTGTAGGGTGACACTCTTTCTTCATGTTGTTTTGCATCGGAAACAGCTTGCAGCAGGTCAAACCCTATTCTTACTCTTCCTTCACTTTAACTCTCAACTTCAACCTGCTGTGAGAAGTCTGAAGATGTATTTAGTAGAAGATCTAAAAAGGACAAAAACAAGTTAGGCAGAGATGAAGAGATGGGTCTAGAAGTAGCAAGAGGATGGAGTTTGGATTAAACCATCTCTAGAATGCAGAAGACAATTGGGATGTTGAAGTTCAGTGTTGTCAGGCTATGAACTGGGAAAGGGAGGCAACAAGATCGAAATCTGCATTTTCTTAATGTGGGGAGGAATTAATGAGAACATTTCTGACAAGATTCAGTTGTAAACCATTCTTAATCCCAATAAAACCACCATCAGCAAACTGCATCTACCCATGCTGAGCCTCTGCTGGGCTCCAGCACAAGCATACCAGAGTCAGCACAGCACCACAGGAAGCAGGTCAAGGTGCACACATTCCTCAAGCATCTTGTGAAAACATGGATCTGAATGGAGCTCCATTTCTTTCTTATTCTCCCAGTATAAAGACTATCTTCTTTTGCAGTGGGTTACTTCAGCACATTTTTATGTATTATACAGAAAGCAGCTTAAAATAGGATAGGCAATTTTTCTTAAGGTGTCCGTAGGATTACTGAATGTCTGATCTGTGGGCTATGGTTTGTTGGGTTTTGAATTTTTTTGTTTGTTTGGGTTTTTTTCCTTTTCCTTAAAGACTTCCTAATATTCCTTACATGATTTCCTAAGAAATTATTACTGAAACCAAGATGAAGCCTGGTTACTTAAATGATTGGGTGGTTTAAAGGATTAGGATAGATCGTGGAGCCAGTCACTAACTTGAAATGTGTCCAGGGGTGAGTTGTGATTGTAAACTATACTGGCAGCTGACAGCTTTTCAGAAGTCTATGCAGCCAGACTTTGTGCTGGCTTGACTTCTCCTCTCCCTAAAAAATGCTACCACAGATGGTACTAGTTATCATTTCTGCAGATGAGTCCATAACCAAACAGTTGTGAACAAGAAACAGTCTTTTCTTGCTGCTGCTTCTGACCTCTGCATCAGAGCTGAGGCACACTGGTTAGTCACTGTGAGGGTTTGGAGCTTTCCCCTTTTTGGGACAGAAGAGGGACATGTGCTTCTGGGACTTGGCATATGGAACTTTTTTCAAAGCCTTTTCTTTCCTTCTGCCCTCATCAAACACCTTGGGACAAACCCAAAGTGAATGGAGCAGGACCTCCTCCTGCAGGGAGCAGCCTATGTCTTCATCATGTGGCTAATTTAACTGAAGAAAGTGTCTTTATTACTATTTTAATTTCACAAAGGTTTTTTTAACCTCTCTATTTCTAGCCTTATTCTGCTTTCTGTGGAAAAAGTAATCCCAGGACAAGTATTCTCATCTTTGTTTCTCAAGGCTCATGTAAAGGAACAACTTACTATTATGGAACAATCTTATCCTGTTTTATTTTGTCTCTATCACTGGGGGGGGGGGGGGGATGTCTAATGGACTTATTACCTCTCTTGTATTACCTCTCTTGTGGTCCTTCTTGGAGTTTGATGTTTTAAAGAATTTATTTTTCATATTTCAGTTAGAGAAAATCATAGCTGGGCAAGGATAGGGAAAAACAAGCTTCCTGTTGCTGATCTGCAAGTCTTCATAATCTCTGTTTCATGTGTAACCTGATAGGGAATTTTGGTAGTCTAACTTGCCTGGATTTTTGTTTCCTTAAAGAGTGATAATTTTTTTTTTTTTTGCCAGTGTTAAGTCTTTAGTATTCCAGCAAGATTTATTTTACCAGGATTTATTTTCTTCCACTGTTTTCTTCTCTGTGTGTTTCAATAAGGTCCTTTGACTCTACAAGACTGGTGATCAGCCCCAGAATTGCTGTTGTGAGTTAGAGTTATCTCTTTCTTCCTTTAAATACCTGCAAATTGTAGATACAGTAGAGCACAATCATTAAATGTGTGCCAGACTTCGAGCACATGAGTAATTTCATTGAAGTCAGTGGTATTAGTCAACATGCTTCAAGTTAGGCAGAAGTCTGTCTACCTTGTTGAATCAGGGCCATAAAAGAACCAATTGCATTTGTGCCTTAAAAATATTTTTACTACTGTTGGTACACATAAACACCTAGTTCTATTGTATCTGGAAGAATTTAATGGGGAGAAAAATATTTCTTTTTCCTTCCCCACCCTCTCTTTGCATGTAGACAATTTTGTTGCTCCTCTGTGTAATGTGTTAGCCGTTCTCTCTGAAATGGAAAATATTATCTCAAAAATGGACAGAACAATAGGAGAATCTCAATGTTCTTACTTTAATCTTTCAGACTCCTCCTTTCTTTTTTTTCTTCTTTAGTTATAACTTTTAAAATTTGTTAATAGTACTCTATTTTTTTTCCAAGTTATCTTTTAAAAAAGAACTGAATCCCAGCTGTAGTCCTGGCAGAAGTTCCAGGGTAGAAGTCACAGTACAATCCTGCATCTCCATCTGAATCCCCACACTTAACCATAATTAGGTATTGGTTATAGTTACCTCCAATGGTTAAATCAAGCTGCTGGAACCAGTCCTGTGAGTTACTTACGGATATATCATCATCAGTTTCTCGTCTCTATCTTAAAAACATAGGCTTCCATGGGACTGATGCCTGCAGATTTACCCAAAAGGTGGCGTACCACACTGTTTTGAGAATTGGAGCCTAGTGTTGCTGTTACAGTTGTGATAGTTTTTGTGGGCTGCCTGGGCATTATGGAATTATTTTACATTCTGCATGCGCAGACTTGTGGGCTGCAGTTTATTGGCAAAATTTATGGTAAATTAGTTGACTAGTTTAATTCTGGCATGTTTCAAGTGTACTTAGGTCTCTGGAACATTGCAAATTGATGCTTAGTTACTAGTAATGTTTAAAGTATTCATTAATGAGGGGCTCTTAGCCATAGACAAATCTAATATGTGGACTGTGACCTCCCATGAGAACTGTGCAACTTGAGCTTGTGTCATCTGTGATGGCTCTTGACTTTTTACTACAGCCTCTTGCTGTCCCAGAACACTTGTGTTCTGTGTATTCACAGACAGAGACTCAAAGGCCCACCAAAATGTCGCAGTCCCAGCACTCAGTGCCGGCAAAGGCGTTTGGATGAAAACGTTTGGTGCAAGTGGTAACTTCTTCTGCATGCCAAACTCTCGCACCCTGATGCTCCAGATGTTGCCCTGGGGTGGCTGAGCTGCAGGCATGTGCTCACTGCTGTGCTTTTTTCCAAGTTTGTTTCCTCCATCTAAGACTGCTCCATGACTCTACTGCAGCTGTTTAAGCCAATGTAAGTCAAAGACCTGATGTAATCTTTTACACCTCTGGAAAGAGTGTGAAATCCAACGCTATGAGACAGACAGGATTTTATGTGCCCTTGGCAAGGCAGCAAAGGACATTGCCTGTCACCTGCACTGTGTTCCTGATGCTTGTTTCTGTGTTTACGGTGCGTGGAAACCGCTGTGATTGTAGCTTCTGCAAATTACAGTTTGTGCAGAGGAAAATCTCCTGGTTGGTATGGCTCCACTGAGACAGCATTGGTTGGACACAGGAAGGGTCTGTGAGAGTGGCCAGAGCTGTATCAGCTCCTAGGATTGACAATCCTAGTACCGTATCTTAGCCTTTGAGGAACCTGATTGAATCTTGGTAGGCTTCTGCATGTTCAGGTAAGCAGGCTTGGCTAGGAGAACGTTTCACCTCTGTTTGCTCCTGTGGAAGTGTTTCTTCTTTCCTTTGTTTCCTAGCACACTGGTAATGCATCATTTAGCTGTTAAAGCACAGTACTTGTGAGCTCCGGGTTAGGATTATCTGAAAAGTGAAATTTCTTTTGAAAACACGCTGTCCAAGGAGTGTTTTACAGCAAATATACAGCACAGGTGATCTTTGATCTCTACTGCCTGCTTCTTAGCTAATTAATGCTTAAAATTATCATTTTAAAGGACTTGGAATGAGACTGTTAAACAGATTGCCTCTTCTTATCATGTTACACCTTTGTGATGAGCACCTGCATACCAGACTGCATCATCTTCATTCAAGGGAGGGGGAGGAAATATTCTGAGTTACAAAAACTAGTTTCCTCGACTTAATTTCACCTTGCTCTACCATATTCACTGTCTGCTGGAGCCTGTATTTGTTAAACTTCTTAACAGACTGTAAAGTCCACCTTGTAATTTCCCTCCCCCTTTTTACCATTTGGAAAGAAGTAGGAAGAAGCCTTTTAAAAGACTGAAAAATCTGAGTCATTTTTTCAATATACCAATCCTACTAGAAAGTATGGGAAAACAGCAGCATTGTAGATTTTGCTGTGCATATCAAATGCTTTCATTAGAATTTCGTACAGCACCCAGAAGTATTGATGCAAACCTGAAGTGGATACATGCAATATGTAATGTTCAGTAGCTGTTAATGGTCTCTGACTTCACTCATTCTGTATCTGATTATGAACTGGTGTTCCCCGTGCCACACATGGTAATTTTTTAATGAATTTCCTGAGTGGTTTCCCCTCACTCTAGATAGAAGGAGGAAAATGCATCATGACTCCCAATGTGTGTGTGTGTGTCCTTCTCTTTCTTGGCAGACTTTGAAGTAGATCAGCTTTAATGTTCAACTCAGGAGCTCCTCCTGCCCTCCTTGGTTGTCCAACACCTCACAGGAGAGTCAGGTTACTGGCTCTCCAAGTGGCTCCCTCCTGCCAGTTTACCCTTCTTTCTGGCAGCCCAAAGAAATCTAAAAGCAGTTTGTCATTATTTGTCATGTGCCATGAGGAGCATCAAGCAATAGGGATTTCCCTTTCCCACATATCCCACACTGGGGTCTGGAGAAGGATGCAGAGAAGAAACTGCAGATCAGCAGCCTGTTGTATGCACCTGTTGTCCGCAAGCCAAGCACAGGCTGAAGCATCCATGGCTCTGACCCTTCTCATGTCCATCTGCTGGGAGCTTCTGGATGCAGATGCTGGTTAAACCCTCTCTCCCAGTGCTGGGGAGCCCTTAGACAAGACCCTTAGGACACCAAAGCATTGCACAGAAAGGGATTGGGGATGTCTCTTATTTAGTTTCTTAGGAATAGTCATATTTTCTCTTTGAGGATGAGAACACTTTGCCAGGTACCTATGGAGGCATTTCCTATCAAGTGCTGCCTATTGTCCTTTGATGGTACCACCACTTTGTTGGGGTTTGTTCTGTTCTTCTTTTTTACATTGACAACCTTGGCTTGTGGGCTCTGTATTCAGGCTTTTTTGTTCTCTTTCCCCCCCAAAAAATTCACTCTGGCTTTGTTTTCTTCCTCTTACTTCTCTCCATCCTCTTTAGCCCTATGCTATCTTTCCTCCATGCTCTAATTTTTATTGCTCCCTGTTTTTCTTAACCATTTTGAGTTGAAAACAGTAACGTGACAATTTTAACATCATTCCAAGGTTTTTATGTAATTCCATAAATCTCTTCATTACTTTTTTATTGTTTTGTCATATATAAGTTTTTGTTTTTCCTCTACCTTATTAGTCTGGGGATCAATTTTAGTCCACTATGTTTTATTAGCAGTAAGGGAAACAAAAATCTCCTTTTTTCTTTGGTTTGGCACCAACTTCAAATTACCCTTTTTCTCTGTTCGACTTCCTCTCTTCTTTCCCTGGAGAGTTTGCTTTATGTCAGACCTTCTGCTGGTAGTGAACTGGGTATGATTTCATCCAGCAATAGGCAAAAGTATACCCTGCTGCAGAAGAAGTTGTTTTCAGCAGTTATTCTGTTTGTGTTGGTTTTTTTCCTAGTTTGGGGAGCGTGGAATGAGCTGAGCCATCATTACCCTGCAGATTGTGAATCTTGCTTTCCCTCCAGTAAATTTTGGGGCTAAACCTGAAGGCTTGTCTTGAAGGAGGGTTTATTTTAGTCATACTGATAAAATTGTGCTGGTATAATTAAACATCTATACTAATGTCAAAAAACTTCTCGTGCGGACACAGCACTTCTGGAATGACACAAACTACATCAGGGAAAAGACTGACCATCTCCCCCAGCCATTACAGGGGTGTGCTCCCATAGGAGTTTTTTCTAGTCTAACTTTATTAAGATTCAAATCATGTCTTGTCCCAGAATCTCCTCTCTCCCCCATGTAAACAAGCCTAAAAAAAGTGGTCTGGACCTTCAAGCTATTGCTTGCTTCAGCGTAGCTCCATCGAAGGCATAGAGTCATGGCTACTTGAGGATCTTGACCCAATGTTTTTAGATCTCTCTCTCATGTTATATAACTTCATTTTTTTGGATGATGGTACCTATCGAATCGAATTAGGTTTTGTACAGCAAATTTTAAGATATACCCAGCCCTCTTAAAGTAGTTTACAGAAAAAGGAGTGAGCTGGGAGCAATGTTCTGACTCTGTAAGGGCTAGCAGCAGACATTTTATCACTCAGCAATAATCTAAGCTTTTCTGTCAATGTTGGAATCTATTTCATTGAAAAAGGATTTTGGCAAGAACACTGGGAATTGCTGCAGTCTTTCAGAGTGACATTATGAGAGGATCTTGGTTCTTTGGGACCTTTTATTGCATGGAACATCTTATGATATACTCTGGTTGAAGGGCCAAAGCAAAATGTTACCAAAGCAATTACCTAACAATTTTATATGTCTACTGGCTGTCTATTTGGACCAGTAGGAAATAAGCTATGTATGGAGCAGGAGAAAGTACGTCTTCAAGTGCAGTACAGAGACAAATGTTAAAGTAGGTCAGATGGTAATGTAACATCAAATGGAAAGGCATTAGCTCTTAAATATTAAATTCTATTAAAATAATTTAATTTTTTATTTTTGAAGCAGAGAAGTATACTACAAAATAGAATGATTACTATTTGAAATACCTAAAGTTATTCTTATTACAGACCCATCTTTTCTTCTGCATCAGTGGCATTTTATTTGCTTTTGCCCAATAATTAATGCAGTTGGATTTTCATCAGTAGTGAAGAACAGAATCAAGCTTGTGAAGCTACCAAAATATGCAAATAGTTGTAAGCCTTCAAGTAGACCCTAAAACCCCTTTGATATACTGCTGTGTTTACCCATACCCACAGGACTGCTCTGAGCATTGTGTTCAGTATATTTCCCAATCCTGTGCCTCTTCTGAGCTTGCCATTTTGAACCCTGGATTTCTGCAGGCAGCTCTTTTGGCACTGGCTGGCACCCCCAAAATCCACAAGCTGACCCTCCTGCTGGAGGAGTGGAAGCAGCGGATTGCACCGAGGTCAGAGGACAGGCGGGTGTTCCTGTCATTGCTAAACATGCCATGCAGGCAGTGCTGTGTGTTTAACTGGAAGGTCTCTGCTGGATTTTAAAGGCTCCAGGTGAGAAGAGCATGATCAATAATTACAAATATTAAAAGTGGTGCCTTCTTTTGCTTTCCTACCTTTTATTCCCCTTCCTTCTTTGCCTACAGGACACGAAGCATCTGAATCCCCCAGACAATTGCTCATGCATTTACATTTTCATTTGCTTGGTTTATAGCAGGATTGTTCCAGCTTTTGGGAGGGGCAGCTATCAAAGATGTACAGGCACTGCCATTGTGTTTTATTATTCCAGTCCATTTTTCCCTTTGAATGTAGGTGGGAGTTTTTCAGTGGGTTGGTTTTGTGGTTTTTTACTTTCTCTTTCTTGTAAGAATTTATAACCCTTTTATTGTCAGTCTTCAATCATTTTTGATAGATCAATATATTTACTTCAGTGATGGTTCATCCTACAGTTGTGCTTGTATTACTTTTTTTGCTTTGTTTATAGCGGTTATGAATAGATTCAGTGGGTTGTATCTCTCCTATACCTCTGTAGTTGTGTGAGGATCAAGTTGCTTGAACTTGCCCAAATGCCTTTATATTTAGAGGGAATATTGTTTACATTGGTTGGTCTGTGTTCAAATCTACTAGTTTTTCCTTTTTTCTAGGTAGACTAAGCAATTAAAAATGCCATTTTTGTTTCAGAAATGTTCTGCTAAGAAATCCTAAGTACAACTGCTGTTTCATGTATGCTCAACTGTTTGGAGGAAAGGGCTCTAGGAAACTGCTCCAGCAGACTCCAGAGATCCAGAGGGTTTGGGGAATAACATAGTAAAGTGGTGCTGAATGATAACATTGACTCAAAAATGAGGCAGGTCTATGGGAGTCCTGCAGTCTTTAGCCAAGCAGCTGTGACTGAGGCAGAGGGGAGAAATTCTTGAGCCTACATCTCACTCATGTCCCCAGGCAGCCAGATATGGGCCTGGGACAGCTGTTTAATGCAGTTGTGAAGAGAATTCAAAGGTGTGCAGTGCAGATGCGGTGCCAGCACCATTGTGGCAGGCTGCACTCTAGCTGGGTGGCAGTAGAAGGTGGTGGGTGAACAGGCCCTGCTGGTGAAGGTGAAAGGATATGCCTGTGGAAGAGAGGGTTAATGTACTCTTCAGTCCTCGGCGATTTGAGTTGCAGTGGTGCATATGCTATTTGTTATGCCATTGCCCCTTTCTCCCCCCACGACAAAGAGAGCAGCAAAAGAAGTGTGTTTGTTAAAGCTGATAATATGTACAACATGGTAAATGGAAAAGAGGTCAACTAGGCAGTGCTTCTACTAATACTAGTGTTTGAAACATGATCTGTATCTTATGACTACACATTAAATATGGGGGGGGAGGGGGGAAATCCCTGAACGTGCATGGATTTCAGCAAAGTTTAATAATTAAAACCAGGTGAGTGTATTAGCTGTTTGTAGGATGTTATCCCTATAGTTACCTTAGCAGAGCTGCATGCATCCTGGATTTTGGTACATTCATTTTTAGGCTGAAATATTATGACATGTTACGAAACTTGTGACTCCACTACCTCTCAGCAGTGTGTTGTCCATTTGTAACAGCAAATTTTCCTGGAAGTCATTACTTTGGAGTGCCATTGTCAGCTGTACACATCACTCCTGCTCTTCTTGTCCTTTGTGGTGCAGAATTGCTCGCTGATGTTAGTGAGGATGTTACTGCTGATACACAAGCTATCCGGTTTTTCCATTCTTTTCTTTCTTTTCTATCCCTGTTCAATTGCAGTTTCCTTTGTCTTCTGCGTGGTGCACTGAAAGAGGTTGGGAAATTTATCATGGTTATTTTTAATGGGTTTTTAAAGTCCAGCACGACACAGATTGAATTGATTCAGGAAAATTTCCTGGAGCTGTACTGTTTCACTATTAAAAATATTTTTTATCATTGCAATTTTTCTGTAAGAAAATACATCTATTTTTTTCCTTCTAACCCATAACAAAGCCCTGCTTTCTAATGTTTCCACATGGTCAGATATTAGCCATTTCCCTAGATAATTTAGGTTGATCATGTGTACTGCTAGCATTTTTATTGTAAAGAATTCTGCTAGTGGTTTAATGATAAATGCATAAAGCACTGGGAAATTACTTTTATTTGGCTTAGTGTACATTTAATAATGCATTAACAAAATAAATGGTTTTGTGTGTGTGTGTAGATCCTAAGAATGTATAGAAAAAGTACATGCTTCTATAGGTAAAAAATTAATCTTTCCTGTGTGTATATTGTATGCTGTAGCATAAAAAAGTACATTCCCAGGAGTAAGTGATTACTATCTTTTTTTTCCCTTTGTTTTGACATTTTTTTTTTAAGGCAGATGGTGAAAGAAAAGCGAGTCCCAGTGACTGTCCCCCCATGGCCAGTCTGGCAAACCTTTCCTTCCCTGAGTCGGGCTGTCCGCTGTTGGCTGGGATTTGTGTTATTGCACGCAAACCAAATGAATGGGTTGCCCATTGATTCCCACTCATGAAACCCTGCTTTCATTTGCTTAAACTTGGGATAATTTCAGGCTAGTAACCACGACCAAGTCAAAGTGTCATTTCTTATTCTACAGAACAGTCTATGTATGTGTAGTTACACAAAATTCAATCTGTCTTACTCATTCCGTTATGTTTATGATGCCAAAAAAATCAGTCTATTGAGTCTTATCTATTATTGAAGAATTAAAATATTCTAATATTAAGACTATTATTTCATAAATGCATGCATCTGCATTAACATAAACAGAGCAAAGGAATTAAGAGAGAGGGCGAGCAGTGTAATGTAACTCTCCCATTGATTGAAGATCAAAATCCCAGCAAGAAGGAGTAGACTGAAAGAAAATTATTTACATGTTTATTTCAAGTACATTCAAAAATAAAATATTGTATCGTCCACCACTGCTGATCCTATTTATAGGAGGCAGATGAGCTGTCTTGACTATAAGGAAATGAAAGATAAAGTGCAGAATTAAAACAAACAGAAACAGCTTACTGATTTTGAATGCCTCTGTTCTCAATGCTGCTTTTGAAGATATGTATGAGGACATGACTTTTCAGCAGATAGAGATACTCAGTGTTTCCCAAAAGCCTTTTCTTTCCTTCAGGGTTAAAATGTCTAAGCAAAATGGAGAAGTGAAAAACTCCAGTTGCTCTCGAGTTCTGGCCATGATAAGTAAAGTATACCTGAGATGAAGGTTGCAGAAATGCAGAGTTGTGGATGGCTTTTCAGTGTACCCTGGCGTCAGGTCTCAGGGAGGAAAAATAATACAAACCTTAATTTTGTCATGGTCAGAAATGCTTTATGAGAAGCAGAAGTCGGATCACACGGATTTTGTTTTAGTCATCCTGAACTGTGTTTGCTTATATGAAGTTTAGTGATGGGCGTGTAAGTAACAACGTTATTACACTTGTGCTTTTATTATAGTCAACCTGTTTTATCACTTGCTGTATCTTGTGGTGTCGTAGTATCACAAATTATATCTAAATCCTTTGACCTCCTTCCTGTTTTGTTTTCTCCGTATGGTCACACATATGCTCTCCTTCTTTTGTCCCCTGTCCCCAAATTTTTCTTGGATCCTGCACCGTGTCACACACATGCTGCCCTGCTTTCTGGGACACTGAGAGTCCTCCTTGGCTTCACAGCCACCTGTTCAGATAGGTTCTCCATACTTTGCTAGAAGGCAGCCCTGCGCTGCAGGCCCCTCTTCTACATGTTCTCTCAGCCATGTTTTCGATGTAGCATCACAGTCATATCCCTCATCCTCTTCAAGTGCACTGCTCTGTCTCCATTTATCTTGTATGAAATGGCTGTAGCCGTGCCAGGGCAATTCTGCCTGTTGTTTCCCAGAAATTGCTTACCTGCCTGTCAAGGGAAGCTGCTTTGAGCTCCTGACTAGAAATCAGGATAAGCTCTCAGCAGATTCCTCTCCTTCCTCGTGTGGGGGGAAAAAAAAGAAAAAGATGGAGAAGAGGCTACTCTTTTTTAGACCAAGTAACATTGTCTGCTTATCCTCCTCAGCCATACTGTAGATTTTTTCTTTTCACTGCACTGATAAAAATAGATAGCAGTGTTGAATATAAATAATAGACTCATACAAATCCATACAAATGAACACTGTGTTCATAACAGTAAGTAAAGTTTGGAGACACAGAAAGTTTGCTGTCTCCCAGAGGTAGCCTTCCCTAGAAACGATATTGCAGTTCTGGAAATAGTAGCCTGATGGTTTTTCCCTTAGGGTATGGCAAAGGAGTACTTCAGTAGTGAATTAGGTGCAAGGGATGAGACTGCTCTCACGCTGCATCTCAAAAACCAACAGAAAGGCCAAGCACAGAAATATGCTGAAACCCACAGGAAACGCCTGCTGCACCATCACATGAGGTCAGTCAGGCATACTGCGCTTTAGTGAGTGCAGACAAAACAAGCTTTGGTGAAAATGTCACAGTCTAAACACGGGTAACAAAACACAGACTAATACAGTCCAAGCTTGTGGGAAACATCATGGGAAAAGTTTTAGAAACCTTCTTCTGGCACTCTTGCTGAGGTGAAGAGCTGTGAGCACTTCCTGCATCACCCGGTCGTGATAGCACCACGCACCCCACACAGGAGGGGAGCAACTGGCTTCTTGTTAATATCACAGTACTTATCATTTCCAGTAGCATCCTATAAAAGCAGTACCCTATTTACAGCTTTCATTTCGCATTAATGAAGTGGAATACTGATGTAGCTAATCAGCACTAGAGGTATGATGCAAGCACGCGGAGTGGCGGTGGTGGTGGCAATCATCTTAGCCCAGTTGGCAGGATAAAAATAACCCCTGCCAGCCCTGGGAAGCGGCAGCTCCCTGGCTGTGGAGGAGCACAGCCCAGGACCCTGTGGCTCTGTGCTGCTGTGGGGCCCAGCTTCTGCTGCAGCCCACGCAAACCGAGAAAAGAAACAGTTCTGTTATCCCTGTCCATTTTGCTGAATCCATTTTGCTGGTTCTCTTCCCAACCCCTGGACATGGGCATGAGTTTTTGTACTTGCACCTGGATCTGGATTCAGATTTCCTTCAAGAACCAAATGGACATAGATTGCTAAATATGCTTGCATAATTCAGATGTGGGGGTTTTTTCCTCTTCATGGCACTTTGTGAGCTTAATTTAATCTCTGTCATTTCTTATATGTGGGTAAATGTCATCTATTTCATTTCATGAATGAATTAACACAGCCATGCAGAGTCTGTGTCTCCTGCACTGCTCACTTGGAAGGGGGAAGGGATTAGTAAATGTGTGACACCCTCAAGTTGCTAAACCCTGGGGTTAGAGATGCCCAGAAATAGATCTCTTTTGCACTCTGGTGTAAGGTACTTGAAAGACTCTGCCAGCTCTGTACCTTGTAATGGCCCCAATCAGCCCTCCTTCCTATTGTCAACCCTACATATACTACTTTGATACCACAAGTCTCTTACTGCACCTGAAGAGGGAGGAGCTCCTTTAAAAATAGCTGTGCTTGTAGTGGTGGGGAGAATATAAATAATCCCAGAATTTTCTTCCTTTTTTTGATACTTCCTTAAGCATGTCAGAAAGCAAGAGACCTTTTGGCAAGGTGCAAGTCTGAGATAGCACAGAGGTTGTTGGTATGTAGAAGATAGCATTTTTAATCCCGGGTGTGTGGACAAAGAGGTGGATGTAGCCGTACAGAGCGGTGCAGAAAGTGTGCGCGAGCAAGCATCTTATGTTACATGGTATTTTTAATACAGTAAGGAATTAAATTAATAGTTCCATGTGGTTATTTTAAAGCTTTCACGACATGAAAAGAAATGTAGTTCATCGAAACAGGAAATGAGGAACAATTTATTCTTAAATAGAAATCACTGTGGCCATGTCTTTTTTTTTTTTTTTCATGAATTTACACAATGGGTTGGATTAGTCTCTGGCTGAGGGGGGGGGTGTGTGTGTGTGTTGGCAGAGCTGTGCTTTGAAACTTTTTTCCATTCCTGAGACCGCTCACTGCTACTGGGGTTTCATTTTCATGTGCAGTAAGTTCACCTCTTTCTAGGGTGTTGTGGTTTTGTAGCGTTGTCTTCTTTTTCTTCTCTTAACTGGTAGTGTGTTTCCCACTTCTCTAATCTGGAGGTACTCATTTTGTGAGTGCTTTATAAAAGCAGTCCAGGAAGGCACCTGGCCAGCTAGAGTCACAGCCTGGGAAGCAGGAGAAGTGGCACAGCAGTGAGGTCCCAACTTTCCTGAAGAAAGCTGGCACAGGATTTCCAGGTGTACGTGGCAGCTGAGAAGCTCCATTCTCACAGGGTGTCAACAGAAAAAAAAAAAAAAAAGATTGCTGGCAATTCCTTTCTCCTACGTACCTGCCTGTCCCCCTGTCCCTCAGATAGAAAATGGAGGATGTAGTTTGTTTTCCCCACTGTTTGTCACTCCATGTTATTTAGATTGTAGACTCCACAGGCCTAGAATAAGCTTTCTACTTATGTATATCTCCTGTCAAATTAGGGCATGGTGACCTTGGAGGCCTCTAGCTGCTAATACAATACAAATAATAATGGGACTTGTGGTACTTGACAAATTTGTCCTGCTCCTTTCCTTTCCTCTCAGCCCCAAATAACCCTTTCTGTGAAGACGGTGTTTGGACTTTGCAGCTGTTCATTATGTATCACTTAGTCCGACCACATCTGAACTGCCTGGGAGTGCTGAAAGGGGACAGCGCTCATGACAAATCAGTTTGCTCTGAAATAATTAAGTAAGTAATGCCAGGCTTCAGTCCTATTTTAAACAAGCAGTGTGCTGTTCGTTTTTTACATTTCTCTGCCTGCAGTTAATGGGTATCTCTAAACAAAAGAGGCAGAGTGATTGAAGAATTTCTTTTACGGAAATATCTCTTAAGAAAATTATCCTTTCCCCCTGTATCTGCATATCTTTGCATACCTCTTCTTCCCCTTCCTACCTTTTTTCTTTGTTCTTTGCTCTTCTTTGAGGAAGATAGAGATAATAAAATATTCTATTTTCATATGGCTTTGCAGATGATCTTTGTGTACTTTGCCAGACCACAGCATAGAAAACAGCCTTCGTTATTGTCTAACAGCATGTATATGTTTTATGATTAATATGATGTGTTTATAATACATGGAACTGATAATAGATACGGAGATCAAAGTCTTCTGTGAACTGGCAGCAGCACTATAAACAAGGTGAAAGGGTTGCAGGTGTTTCCCACATGAATGTTATACAAAAACATATGGCCCTTTGCTATAAGGTACTATACGTGCTCTTACCTTTTCCTGAGCAACAAGGCAACACTGCTGCGACCACATAGGTGGCTCAGGACCTGAAGGATGCTGTCAGCAGCTGATGACCATGCAGTGTGGCCAGGATGATCCTGGGAGCACAGAAAAGATAATGCTAGATTGGCCTTTCAAATTAGAAGTAGCTGATGATTGATCTGCTACATTGTCCAAGAAAAGAAATCTGCATTATGGGGGAGTCCCTGGCAAACCTTGGGAAGGAAGATGATGTGCTTGGGTGTTGCTGTGGCCATGGCAGGCACTAGGTGTGGTTCCAGACACCTAGGCCACATCTCTGCAGCGAGCAATGGTGGTGCCGTGAGCAAAACAGCAGAAAACTGTTTTGCTAGATTGCTTTTTATTCTTGTGGATAAAAAAAAAAAGAGATGAATTTTCTAAAAGACTAAATCATTATAAAGAGAACTACATCCTAGATGAAACCTGAACATAAGGCAGTATTCTCTGTCCTTGTCATTAATTGCGTTAAGAGTGGTGCTTCTCTGATCTTATGAACCAAACTGCTGCTGTGGGTATTTATTGCCTCTTCAGTTGTTAAAACACTTTGGATGAAGATTAATTCCTTTTGTTCAATATCCTGTAACCTAACCATCTCCTTGACCTGTGAGCCCTTTGGTAACCTTTGCCTTTTCCATAACTTCTGGGAATAGATCCATGCCTTCTGTTGAACACTTGTGAAAAACTTTTGCCTGGCCCTCCTGAGGATGGTGCAACATAAGGCTTCCTGCTTCTGCCTCGGCAGCCTGCTGGGGCAATGGCTCCTGATCCGCACTTTCGTTTGCTGGAGAAAGCTGACACTGTCCTTGTGCCATTGATAGACTTGTACCAGGTTTTTCCTGTCTCACCTTCCAATGGAGCTAAAGCTACTGGTCCAAAAGGTGGAATTTTTTCTCTATTTTGCGCAGCTGCAGTTTAAACTGAAATATAATAGAAATTGCCCCAACAGTATAACTTAAATAACTGAGGCCTCATTTACACAGGAAAGTTGCCTTCGTGCACGGGTGATGAAATTTATTTTTACTGGTATGGCAGTAAGTGTTTTCACAAGTGTTTCAATGTGGACAAAGTTGCATCACCCTGAGGATGCCAGACTACATGCAATATGTTCTTGCTTCTCTGCAGGAGTGAGCTAGGTAGTCCCAAGCATTTGCATTATACCCTGAATGCCCTACATGAAAATAGTACAAAGTGTTGGGTCAAGCAGGGTAACGGTACTGTAGCTAAAGGTAGGACTTTTGTGTGCGAACGAGCCATGTGAAAAGATTAACCCAAGAAAAGTTAATAAAAAGTGCAGTCCTAAATTATTCATGAATCCATTTGCAATGCAGTTGCCCAGAGGCTTTTGTTTTTCTCAAACTCTTATTTATTAAAATCTGACAAGAATATCAGGTTTTGCTCAATAATAAATCTGTGTGAAACTGGTGATATCCTCATGTAGTAATACAGAATCAAAATGAAGTTACATGGCAGGGGTGAACTATGTTATTTACTTGGGAAGAATAGATTATTGTTCAGGAGAATTTTATCTTTTACATGCCATTTTGAAAAAAAAAGTGAAAAAAACCCCAAAACGCCTAGTTAGGAGATATTCTCTTCGTGTGTGACTGAAGCCTTGATCCTGCAAAGGATTTTAAATATGCTAAAGCTCAGTTAAGCTTTGCAGGTTCCGAACCTCTGTTGGCTAAATGAAATAGCTCAGATGATCTTGTTTCATGCTTAGTTCTACTGTACTTTTTCCTTAACTGAGGGGAAGATCGTGTAAGTCATGCTTCTAGCCTGTGGATCCTGACTTCCAAAGCATGTCCATACACACACTCTTGTTTTTGTGTCCTAGAAAAGGTTAGAAAGATTATATACAGAAAGCAGGAGAATGGAAAAAAGGCAAGAAGAAAGCCTTTGCTGTTTGGGATACAATAAGAGATGGTGATGTGTGCTTTACACCAGTTATTCCTTGAAAACAGGCAGAAATTTGCTTATAAAGCAATTTAAGATTTTTTTTCCCCCCAGAATTTTCAATTTATTGGTTGTAGGGCATCTTTTTTTCCCTTCTTCTCCTTTTCTGCCCTAACTATAACTGGATAAGGAAAGGAAAAGCAAATGCCTATAGCTAGAAAGTTAGAGAAGAGTAAATAAAAAAGAAAGAGCTTAGCTGTGGAAGCAGAACTGGGAGTTCGGGTGACTGGTCTGAGTTGGAGGATGATGAATAGATTTGTTTGCATAAGCTTGGCTTGTGAGTCACTTTCTCATAAAAGCAGCTTGAGTAGGAGATGCTCCTGTCCCAAATTTTTAGTCCTGAATGCTTTCAAGCACAAAGTGCGCTGTGACATAAAGACTCCTGCTGTGAGTACTGGCCTGTTATTCCATTGGACAGGAGCTGGAGCTCTGCAACTTCCCAGGTTTGAAATAAATTAGAAGTGTGTCTCTCTTACACACACATTCTTTGCATGATGTATCATGTGGTCCTTCTTCCTGGTCAGAGTTAGGCTATCTGGGTAGATATAATCGGTTTCTGATTGAGATTTGGAATATGATGTCAGGAAATTGGTCCCTGTAAAAAACTGTGTGTTGCAGGACCATCAGTCACTAACCATTAAATGTGACAAGAAACTTGATAAACTTGGAGAGAGGAAGAGAAAGCAAAGTATCAGCATGGAGATCAGTATTTGTGGCTGGGTCTTTGTCCTGAGACCTTGCTTTGTCTCTTTGATGCCAGAAAAACTTTACAAAGTACATGCAGAAGGTGCACGTAGGGCGTTATCCTCTTTTGCTAAGGTCTGTGATCAAACTCCTCTTTAAAATGAGGCCTCAGCTCTTTTGTATGCACCTATTGGGATTCTGAATAAAAGTTTGACCATTAACAGACAGCTATTTTGCTGTGCTTGAACAAACTGGGAGGGGCGAAAAAGGTTTGCCTTCACAGACCACACCACCCACATCTGAGGTTCAAGTAGAGCCCATGTATTGCATTTGGGAAATAAAAGTTCCCTCTGGAAGCCCACCAGAGAAGAAAAGATGATATCTTTCTTCCTGAAGAAAATTGTGTTCTTGTTCTTCTTTGCCATTTGTTTGTTATGAGTTCTGGTGTAGGGGGGTCAAGGTGGTCTGTGAAACCTTGTTTTGAAATCAAGATATTTGTCTGATTTGTTTGCCCTTGGAGAAATCGGGCTGCTGCAGCTTCATTGCCATGGGAACCTCTAGTTACTATATTTAATTCAGCCCAGGGTTTGCTTGTCTATTCAGTTGCTGCAATGTAGACAGGTGATAAGCAATATATTGATACTAAGCTATATCATACAAAAATGATTAGGCACAGATATTACCACGGTTTTGCAGCATCTGTGGTGTTGCTCTTGTGTTCTGCTATGAGCTGCCTAGCCCTCCTGTGCCTGCCTCCAGCCTCTTCTTCCTTTCTCCTAGTGGAGGACAGAAAGCACTGCCTGAATAACCTTTCTGGTCCAGCAATCAACAAAGGTAGGGACTGCAAGCAACCTCTACTTGCTGGAGGTACTTTTTCCTCCCCTGGCAGAGCAGCCAAGCGTGAGGTGCCTGCGGGACTTGGAGGGAAGGGTGCTGGAGAAGGGAGCTCTGCGCCCCTAGGAGTTGTGGTGTTGGGTTGGGTCCCAGTACCTCTGCAGCTTCCACAATGGTGTGAAGACACACAAGGACATACCATGGCTGCACAAGATCAGATTAAACTGGGAACAGGGAGATAGAGAGCATACAGGCAGAGACATCCCTATCACCTGTTCTTCTTCTAAAGCTTTATTATTTCCTTAGACTTGGTGAACCTTTTTTTTCCTTTTTTTTTTTTTTTTCCTTCTTTTTTCCCCTCCATATTGGTATAAGGTGAGGTTCAGACTGTATCTGTTAGATGGTTATGTCCATGGTGATGCAGAGCCTGGGGTCCGAGATGCACTCAGTTCCAGTGCTAGTAGAAGCGCAGTGGAAGTGTACCTTTATTGCAGTCACGCTGGGGGGGACATCTGGAAAGGCTCATTGTAGACAAGGCTTTGCCAACATGTGGCTAACTGCAGGACAATCTATTTTGTAGGTCTTCAAGGATTATTTGGGTTGTTGGTTGCTAATGTTTTGCTTCTCTGTCGTTTGGTTTAGTGATACTACATCACTTTGTACAGCATTCAGAGTGAGCATAGAGTGTACAAACCTTTACATTGAAATGTTGGCTGAGTATTGATTAATCAGTAAAAGATTTTAAGCTGTTTCCTTTAAATTCCAGGACCATGCATCTTAATTTAATTGTTGAGAGGACTGGGAAAAGGTACTGATTTACCAAAGGAAATGTGTTTTCTGTGATATTCAGTCATGGCAAGTATTTTCAAGCAAAAAGAGGTATTTTAGGGAAGGAGATGGTTCTCTGTTGTTACTCTCTGCTAAAATGACTCTTTCTTTGTAGGTATTACATTGGTCGCCAGATGTTTGTGGTGGTCTCCTCACCAGACATGATCAAGCAAATCTTAGTGACAGACTTCAGTAACTTCACCAACAGAACTGTAAGTACATAAAAACGTTGACTTTGTGGATGGAGGTTGTAGCACTGCTAATTTGAACTCAGACCAAAAGTGGATACAAGAAAGTTGGAAATAGAGAGAGGAAAATGTACAATGTGGTGTACAACAAGACTGTAAGCTGTATACACTCAATATATACATTCCGTCTGAGACTTGTTGCCAGAACACTCTGAGGATGAAAGGGAATGTCCTCAGAAGAGATGCACTGCCTTTGTGCAGAAGCACCAGATGGATATTGAAGAGAGAGGGTTTCAATATCCCGTTTTGCCACTGACTTCCTGTAAAATCCTGGGAAATTCACTTCCTAGCTTTCTCCCTCGGTTCTCAGTCTGCAACATGGAGATGGTATTACTTGCTTTCTCCCACCCATGATCTGTTTTGTGCTTTTAGACTTTGTAGGGCAGGAGAAATCTGCCTGGGACAAGGACATGCCTCTCACAGTTATTGTATATTACTTAGTCGTACTTACCACTCTGAAAATAATAAATAGCAAAGAAGGAAGTTGGACTTAGCAAGAACTTATACATATGCTGTTTGTTACAAACTTACATATTGAAAATCTCTTTTTCAAGCACTGGTTAAGACAAATAATGAGGAGGAATGTCCAGAGGGGATAGTAAAGATATCCAGGAGTTGCTCAGCATTTTATTAAGAAATACTGTCACTGTGATCACTTGCTGCCTCAGTGCCACCCATTCCCCTGTTTCCCTCTGGCCCCCTTATATGCTCAAACCTGCTCCAGTAAACTAACATGTATTCAGGAGGGTTGTTTGTGCCCTCAGGGAAAATTTCATCTCTGATCAGCTGTCTGTCTCCTCTGCCCCTCTGATCCTCTCTGCAACCAGATAGTCTGTTTGCAGACTACTTGTCTCCTTTGCTTGATTCTTTTGGTACATGAGGTTCCTCTTGTGACTATCTGTATCTTGTTTAATAACTACTTGTACCAGTTGTCCTCCATTATGCCCACAAGTCACACCTGAATGTATGAATCTATTTTTAGGCTTCTTAGGCTGAAGTTGTATGTGACAAGCGTCTTTTCCCCATTTTCTCTGTACTTGAAGAAGTTTCCCAACCCTTCCTTTCTTCCACTGCAAGCAGAAATCCTATTTCTTCCTGTCCGTAACTTTGAGAGTAATCTCAGAGATTTGTTCTGCTTTTAATTATAGTCAGCCTTATTATTTGAATATACCTGTCTCTGTATTACCACCCTTCTCAGCTGGTGAAAATTTTCTTCTTCTTCTTCAGGCTTTTTGTGCCCAGACTTTTATCTTTCTTGTGGTTGTGTGTCCATCTGTTGTGGGCATTTGTGTTCCTCTGTAACATTCAAGTAGGTAGGTCATGTCACTGTAGCCAGTCTCTCTCTCTTTCTCTCTTTCTCTCTTTCTCTCTTTCTCTCTTTCTCTCTTTCTCTCTTTCTCTCTCTCTTTCTCTCTCTCTCTCTTTCTCTCTTTCTCTCTCTCTCTCTTTATCTCTCTCTATCTCTATCTCTCTACAC
>JAWMRA010000041.1:61318238-61346344 GCA_035584735.1 Pseudotriccus pelzelni
TTCTTTCTTTCTTTCTTTCTTTCTTTCTTTCTTTCTTTCTTTCTTTCTTTCTTTCTTTCTTCCTTTCTTCCTTTCTTTCCTTTCTTTCCTTTCTTTCCTTTCTTTCCTTCTTTCCTTTCTTTCTTTCTCTCTCTCTCTCTCTTTCTCTCTCTCTCTCTCTTTCTCTCTTTCTCTCTCTCTCTCTTTCTCTCTTTCTCTCTCTCTTTCTCTCTCTCTCTCCCCTTTTTGTTTTCTTCAGCAGGGATCTGTGAGGTATAGCTGTCCCTGTAGTTTCATATCTTGCCCTTATCAAGTGACTGTCACCTGAATCATTTCTGGCTTTTCTCTACAACATCCAGCTTTATCAATGAGGGACTGAGACACAGACTGAGTGACATCCCTGCTACTAACCAGAAAGCCTATGACAGATGAGAAATTTAACTCCTAGCCTGCCCTTTAGAAAAATTAGCAGTTTCTGACCTGTGAAGTGTTGCTGTTTCTGGCTTGCTTAATGCCCATGAGTCTAATTCAAATGAACTTGCTTCGTCTTATATGCTTCTATCTGCCTGTTCTATGGCCATCTCACATACCTACAATCTTTGATCATTGTTGTTTCTCACTTTCCACTTTGTTCCTCCCTTCTTCTAGACATTGCTTTTCACTTACTGAGGATAAGCAGCCCTCTGTTTCTGGGTCCTTCCACATTTAACTTGTGCATCTTTTTCCCCTCTGGAGTTTTCACAGTGGAATCTCTGTCTCCTCTTTAATTTGCAATCAGCTGTCTCAGTGAAGTGTTAGAATATCCTGTACACTAACTGTTTCACATGAAAATAAATAATGATGGTATGTAAGGAAGGCCAGTGGAATTTATTCAGATGTGATTTGGGTTGTATGCAAATAATCATTGAAAGGTGAGGTGAGAAAAGTGCTTTCCAAGTAATAGAATTCTTTCTTCTCACATTGTCTGAATAAATGTAGTTTTAAGACTTTTAATAGGGTTGCTTCTGTTTGTATATTTTAAAATTAGTCAAAGCAAGCTCCTCTACTTTAAGCAAGGGTTTCTATTTGCTAGTGGAGAATTCGAAACATGAAATAGATCCCACTATTTTATTTTACCAGTTCCTTTCCCAATTGTTTACTGACAAGTGGTTATAGAATTTACTTTGGAGTCAGTGCTATTCACAAACCTAGGATAATATATTTCAGTCCACACATGGCACGTGCTTATTAGTTCAACCCAAAGCCTTTTTTTAGCTTAAGAGTGACAGCCTTTTAGAGTAAGAAGGATGGGAAAGGGGGTAAGACTACTGTGTTTGAACAGGCCTTAGGAAAACATACATGCACTTTTCTTCCCCACCTCTCCACGTGCATTTCCAAAACCAAGATTGTACTTCATCCACCAGAAGTTAGAGTTATCTAACCCAGAATGTTGCAAAGGCGATTACTCACCACATCCTGTAGCAGTTGTAGCAATCGTATGTTAGCAAAGTGTCACTGAGTTTCAGGATGTGTTTCTAATTCTAGAAGAAAAGTTTAGAAAAAGTTTATATTTCATATTATTTTGCTGCTTTTCCAATTAATTTTAAAATATGTATGTATTCAGTTTAGAGATGATTACTGTGAAGAGTTGCAAACAGTGGATATACTTGATAGACAGAAGCCAATAAGATGATGATTCAGTGAACTCTAACAGCTTTTATTAAAGCTGTCTGTGATGTGATGTCATGCCTTTGAGTGCTTGTAAGAAGGATGACCTTAATCTGGTATTGTGCATTTATGGTCTACTTGCTGGGAAGTCATCAGAAGGCCTTTATGGAATCAGAGTGGTTTTAATCTGCTGAGAGGATTCTTTTGGATGCATCTCTTGTCCTGTCTTCACATCCAGAGAGACCTGGACCATTTGTGTAGTTCTCTCACATTGAATCTGTCTACTCACTGATTATATAGACAAAGCAGATCTTGCATGTGAGCACAAGCCAAACTACTCTTCATTTTATTCAATTATGTTTCCCTTTGATATTATACATTTCACATCTTTACAGCAATATTCAAAAGATATTAATAGTAAAGTCTTTTAGGTTCCCTTGCTATCTTCTCTTGTTTCTGAATTGCTGATCAGTAATTCTTGCAACAGAAATGTATGGTGACTGCAGATCAAATCTGCATTAAGGTTCACATCTTTTTAGAACATGCAACCAAATCTAGCATGCAGGCTGTTATTGCCCTGTAGGCATGGGGTATGTGTATTAACTGTATAATCACAGAAGGCAGTCATGACATTCTACTTTCCCACTTAATTTTGCCTTAATTAAAGTAAGCATTGTAGCAGTTTCAAACCAAAAATGTCTACTGTAATATACCTTCATACTTGAGGCACATGAAGCCTTTTCCCTATGTTTTTAATTATAGTTGAAGAAGCAAATATGAAAATTAGTTTATAGACATTCTGCCAAAAAATATGGAATTAATTTTAATTTAGGTTAACCATGGAAACCTCAGCCAGTGTTTTAGGCAGGGCTGTGCTGCAGTAAATGATACCTTTTTCTCACAACTGTGTTGTCTCTTGAATGGAAGTTTCCTTTTAAGAGCACTAGGACCATTTTTAACTGCATTACTGTGTCGCAAGTGAGATAGGATTACGATGTTTGTTGCATTCTGCCAGGTGGGATAACGATACATAATCTGTTTTGAGATTGGTTTTAGTTTCTGCATTGTAAATTTGTTTTTCAATAAGTACTTGTGAATCATGAAAGTGTACTTTTAAAAATGTAGGAGCAGAATGTTAAGGTGAAACAACGTGAAGAGAAACATTACCTGATACATAATTCAAATAATTCAGAAGTTGTATGTCAAAATATTTGCTAAAAATGTGGATCAGTGAGCTCTAAGGCAAAGGTAAGTACTGGCTAGTCAAGGTTTGCCAGGCTGCTGGAGTCAGTGTTCTGCCAGGATTCGTGTGGCTATCACAAATGGAAACTAGTGGTTTATTCAGACCAAATCCTTAAATCTACATGCATACCAGCTGGAGGAGGATGACATTTTTAAATTAAAAAAATCTACACCCATTACAATAACTGTGAGAAAACATCAGTGTTTTCTCATCAGGAGCTTTGCTGCTACAGTGGAAAAAGTAATAATGGATTAATAGCAAACAATAACAAAGTGGTAAAAGAACAAAAAAGTAGCATGTATGTTGATAAAACATGGCAATACAAATTCCTTGTGTCCCTCCTGAAGGAAAAGCAAGTCGCCTGAGCTTCTTTTCTTTTTGTTTGTCTATCCTTTTCTTCTAGTTCATCCACATGAGATCTGATTGCTCTTTTCACATGTTGAATTTGTCTGTTACACTAAGCTGTTGGCTTCATCTTTATTTTGGCTGATCTGTAAAGCTTCAGGCTCACCTATGCCATTAAACAAATAAAATACAGCCACAAAGTAGGAAGGATCCTATTTTTTGCATCATGTTCAGTTGTGATCCAGGATGGCTGACATATCCCTGAATTAGCTGTTCTTTCTGGTCTCACGCTAGGGGGGAAGAAAAAGTGTCTTCATATTATTGTATCAAAAGATCTATCCAAATTTGATACAAGAGGGCCTCCAGAGGTCCCTTTCAAACTCAACCAACCTGTAATTCTGTGAATTTTGGGTCAGGTCCTCAGTCAGCATAAATCAACGTACTTCTATTAACTTTAGATGACTCTACACTGTCTGATAGTGATTATGTGTCTCCAGAGCAGGACTGGGATGTACAACTGGCTTCAAAGGACTCGATGTGGTGCCTCAGGAACTGACTTGTGTGCCTCTGTGCTCTTGGTCTTCTGCAAGCAAAAGATCACTTACGTGCCTTGTGCAAGATCTTACTTGATTTTTAAAGAACAGGCATCAGCCCCACTGTGCTGTCTTTCAGTAAACAGTGATAATTCAGTTGTGTATCCAAACCCAGAGTCTGATCCAGCTTATTGGCTGGGCTGTTTCTTCAGTATCTCTCTCACAAATCCAGTTTTTGTTTTGAAAAATGAACCCACTAACATACTCATTTGGAGACATGTAATGTAAAAATACTTAAGGCATGGAAAGTTGTGTACTGCTGCCAAAAGACACATGTACATGCTGACTTGACCCTGTACCCTTGGTTGTTTGGTTTAGAAATGTTTCTTCAAATGAAACTTCCTAGGATTATTTCCGGGTGTGTCAATGCCGTCGTTGTCATCCTTTCATGTGAATTTTTTAGTTTATTTAGAAATTGTTGTTGTAAAGTCCCACGAACTCACTTTGTAAACAGATGATGAATGAGCTTTGCTGTAAGCTTACCTTCGTGTGGTGACACACAGTATGACAGTGGGTAAGCCAATACTTGGAAAATGATTCAAACAAATGAGAAAAAAATGGTAAATATATATTAAACAAGGTCTTATTTTTCCCGCCCTTTAAAATGACTGTTCAGTGGGGTGGTTTAGTAGACAAGTGATGTTCCGGTGCGTGCAAATAGTTTGATTGTGGTATTTAGTTTTGAAAAGTTCCTGGGTTTTTTGGCTGCAGAGAGAAGGAATGTGCCTTAAATTTGTTCACTGCCTCAGTCTGTTTAGATATGTGGTTTGGTTTTTTTTATTTATTTTTCCATTTCTTCATTTTGTTTCATCTTAGTTTTGGTTTGGTTCACATAGGACATGAAAGGTGACCAGCATAACACCTCTGGAGACACCATGTCCCAAGATTAGTTGCTACACCTGCATGTGGGCATGTGTACATATACCTGTATATATTTATGGATGCATACAGATGCACACATATTGATTTGGGGTCTCTTTGTGACTTGAGGGGAGGCTGAATCGCTAGTCCTCGCTAGAGTGTTGTAGACATCAGCCGTGCCATATCTTACTGTGGAAACTTCACAAAATGTGCCTCTTTGTACATGCCATGGTGACATTTCAGTGTCTGGTGCAGTAAAGCCGTCACACCTGATGGCAGGCCATGCCTTGAACATCGGGTTGTTTGTGATACAGAGCTGTGATGTTCTTCCCTCCCTGACTTTTTAGGACTAACCCAAACATCAGTCTTGCCACATGTACAAGAAGCCTTGGTCTCATTACCTAAGAATATTCGGTGTTTCTAAAAATTATTCTGTGCCTTACAAGGATAAGTGAAAAGGTGTCCAAGCAGTGAATTTTTTGCCTAGCAGTTTTCTACATCTTCTAGATCATAGTTTTTTGAAATCTTGGCTGGTACAGCATCATTACAGGAAGGGAATTATGTTAGCAGAGAACGCGTTTGACTATATAGCACTTATCTGTTTAATATTAATTTGTTTGACTGCGTATTCGTGTGTGCTGTTGTATAGCCATGTAAGCCCAGATGTCTGAGTGATTTTCCAGTGCCAGTGCCTGCCAGGAAGCTGAGAAAGAGCTCTTATCCTTATTTTGACCTGATGGTTCAGGAGCACTGAGGCTCAATCACCATAATGATGTATCTGCTTGCTTTCCCAAGTGTGTTTCCATGGCTGTTTTCTAGACATGCTAGAATACCTTTCTAGCCTTGTCCATATATATGTAACTATTTTGCTGCCTTCTATACCTGGTAAAATAGCTTTTAATTCTGGATTTCTTTTTTCTTTCCTCTTTTTTTTGCTTTCAGAGCTTGCACGTTAATTTTTCTGAGCAATTAAATTCAGTTTGGTTTAAATGTTTTAAAGTAGCAGTGCATATGCTTGCAATAGAAACTTGAAAATTAAAATAATAAATTTTGAGAGGGTCATTTCTTTCGCACTATGTAAGTCTTTTTATGCATGCACAACAAATCGCCCCTTATTCCCCATATGCTGAAGCTAATAGCAGAAAACTAATGTTCTCAAATGATTACTGCTATTGACTGTAAAATTAATCAGACTTTGGCTTCAGTTACCCTTAAAGAAAGAACTGATGTATTAGTAGACCGTGTTCTGTGAACCACCTGATCCTCTGAATCCCGCTGAGATGAAGTCTGGTTTTGTGATTAGGGCTCTAGGTCGGGATTTAGGAGCTCTGAGCTCAGTTTTTGGCTTTGCTGCAGGATTCCTGTGTTCACAAGGGCAAAGCATTTAGGAAGTGCTTTGTCACCTTAATAAATGTAAAAGACTATGTTGGGAATTTCCAGCTGAACAGTATCATTAGCGAATGTTAGTGCTTTAGGACTGATGGCAATGGATTGGGATTTGGTTTATCTGTTAATTGAAGTAGTTGTGGTGGGAGGGTTTTTTTGTTTGTTCTTAAAAGAAGCTTCAGAAATGTAGATTAAAAAGTTTTAATGAAATGCTCCTTTTTTTTTCTTTTTAAGTACATTTATTTTGAAGTATTAAAAAAACATTAAAGTAGAACAGTTAATATTATCAGATTCAATTGAATGTATTTGAGGATTATCATCTCTCAAGCTTGTAATTTTTATTTGTGATTCTAATTCAAAACAGGAAACCAAGTGAAATCTCTGTCCTGCAAAATGGGAAAGCTCATCTGTACTTACCTTGGAACACCTGGCATGTGCTTCTGCTGACCACTTGTTCTGATCCCAGCCAGAACAGGCTGAATTTTTTGTGATAGCCAGCAAGGGGCATGGCCAGAGCTCATAGGTTATTCTATACCACCTCATGGTTTTGCGGACAGGGGAAAGGGATGCTTTTCTGGGGAGGCATACAGTATTGTCTGTTGTCAGGGGCTTTCTGTGGGAATCATTTCTTTTCTTGTACCCTCTGTCAGTTTTGTTGTTACTGTTCATTTTCTCATCTCATTGCTATTTCCAGTAAATTGTCCTCCTCTCAACCCACGATCTTTGCCTTTTTGCCTCCTCTTCATCCTCCTGCAGGGAGGAGGGGAGGGAAAGTGGGGGTGCGAGAAGGTGGCAGTGTGGTTTGCAGAGTCTCAGTGGGGGCACTGAATTGGGAAGTACCATTCCTAAACCACGACACCACTATACATAATAAGATGGTAGCATTTACTTACTTCTATTCACATTCTTACTTCTCATTTAATTCAGTGGGCCATGACTGTGTATATACATAAGTATGTTTATTCATAATCTGCTCTCAGCATATCCGCAGCAGTGGTGGCAAGGCTATAGCTGGGCTTTTGAGAAAGCCACACTTGTATTGAGGCTGCTGTTTTAACTGGCTACTGTGTTGTTGTCCAGGTAGGCCATGTGAATTTGTTTGCTTGAGATTTATGGATCTCTAATTGAGTAAGTAAACACTAATATTTGTCACACTCCTGGGTAAGATTGCAAATAAAACTGGCTACTGCCTTCTCTATGAGGGGCTAGCAGTAGTGGTGGAAACAGATGGGTTACACACAGATAGAATACAAAATAAAAACTTTCCACTTTTTCTCTTTTCCAGACATGGGTTGTCTATTTTCACATGCTATGGGCCATAAACCTTGGCAACATAAAAGCAATGCAATTGACTGTAAGGAGACTAGAAGACTTGAAAATAAGTTTCCTCTTTCCTTGTCCCCCATCAAGAAATGATGAATCAGCAGGTTGAGACCATGGCTGATGTTAAGATGTACAGTCCTCTTATTTTTTCCAGGAGTTATTTTGCAATGAGTTATTTTTCAGCATGGGTCTAAGTATTTGAATCTATCCCTGAGCCTTTCTCTGGTTTATTAATGGGCTGCAGTGCTGCCATCACCATGGTATCCTACTACCTCTTCCCCTGAAAGACTGCAAAACCGCATGTTGAGGAAATTTACATTTTTAATTCTCCACTCTCCATGCCCGTACATATAAAGATGGTTTGTGGAACCATGGGAGAACACAAATGCAAGGACAGTCTCGTATCAAGCAATGACTGAGGTCGCTGTGTTGTTTTGTTCATTTTTAGCACTCTTTCTCTGTGCTATTATACTGCAGCCATCATTGGTTCAATACCTGCTCCTAGGTAGACACCAGAACACCAGATGGATTACGTCCTTATAGCACTAATGATAGTGGCTGATAATGTGTGCAAATCTCCCTTTCACTGCTTGTTCAAGGCAGTTAAGAAATACTGAATACAGCTGTACATAATTACGCTTCTTTTGAAACTAAATCAGCCTGTGAAATTTCTGTTCCTGGAAAATGGTCAAAATTAGTCAATAAAAAACCAACAAAACAAACAAACAACAAAACCCCAAACCCTTTGCATGTACTTACTTAGTGGCATATTGTGACGTTCTGTTTCTTAAATGCAAGGCTTCCCTGCCAACTCTATTGAGACTTAAAATGTGGGGGGGGTGAATACTGCATAATGAAACTACAAAAAGGTGGGTTTGCTGCAGGTGTAGGAAGATGCTGATTTGACAATATGCTGTGCATATGCAGTTGTTTATGCCATCAGAAGTTTGTGTAGGACTAAGTATGGATGTGTCTTAATGCGTTTCAGGTACGTGAAGGGCACTTACTCTTTCTACCCACTCCCTGCTTCTTTTACGTTTCTTTGAGTTACTATAAGATCAACTGTTGGAATTATCTATTTTGGCATGTTTATCCTCACTTCTTTTTTATTTATTCTATCATTTGCAAAATTGCCTTTTCTGAACACCTGAAGAAAACAAGATCAGAGTTTTATTAGGTTGTGCCTTCCCTTCCCCCAGTTTTTCTCCCGTTGAAACTTGCCAATCACTTTTAAAGCCTACATTGGGCTTTTCTGCAGCACAGGAGATATCATTAAGGCTTTAAACCCGCTAATGAGGGAAATGTGCGCTGCTTGAAGGCTCCTGCAATATTAACTACATCCAATTATGTTAGGTAAACGTATGAGTATAGTCAAAACAGGATGAAAGCATATCTTTCTATTCAGGCCAAAAGCAGTCTTCTGAGCCAATCTTTCATCAAACTTACATTGGCTATTTATTTACTGGGTTTGCAGCACTTTTTTTTAAAATACTGGATAATAATGCTGAAGACAAGCAACACTTACAGGCAGGAAAGGACTGGACTATCTGTTCCTAGGACTCTGTTCCTTATTTAGAGAACGTGTTTTACCACTGGATAAAATATGTGAAATCTAAGTCTGATGAATACTTCTTCCTGTTTAAATACAGTATTGCTTCCTTATCTAATCCTGTCCTTAGTTGACTGTGTTGCGAGTAGGTGGAGTAGAGATGCAGTTTGTGCTGGTCTTTGCTGGTTCTGACCTTTGATTTCTGTTGATTTGTTTGTTTTTTAAAGGGAAATTAACTTATCCTACTTCTTGGGACTTATGCTGTGAGAATATTTTTTCTGAAGCTTATTCAGTCTAATAGCCCAGGTTTTTAACAGTCCCTCGTTTCTGACTTCTGACACTGTTACTTGACAGTAGCAGATTGGTTGTTTTGTTTACAGTTTTCTCACTTTTCTCTATTCTTGACATACAGTAGAGTGTCATGTCCTTTGATTCCTGCCTTTCCCAGTCTGCTTTTGTTTAGAAGAGTAATTAGTTTGTCACTTGTTCCAGAATTGACATAGGCTCAGATCACAACATTCGAGTTGGCCTTTTTTACATGCTTGAGCAATCAGAGTTCAGACCCAGCACTTTGCTTTGTTTCCATGTCTTTAACCACATTTGGAGGTAACTCAGCTGCTTCTGTACAAAAAGTCCTTTTGAAGCATCTGATGATAGACTAACTGTCTCAGGTCTATGCAAGTGATGTTTCACAGCATGGAGAAGTGATTACACGTACATACCTAGAAGCCTGGCAGTTCAGCACTGGAGTGGATGTGACATGGCAATAAATGATATTTGAATGGTTGTCATGTATCATGCCTAAGATCTGTGTAGCCTGGTTGAGTGTCCTCTTTCAGAGGTGGCCAGCAGCAGAGTTCAGGAGACTATCATAACAGCAGGACAGACAGTGACAGTAATCTTCCTTCTGGCTATCTGCCCAGCCTCCAGCAACCAGTGCTGTGATGACTTCCAGTGCCAGAAGTTGTATCTGGGCATCGTTTCTCCCATTGGCTCCAAATCTGTTCCTACTCCACCCCATTTTGAACCCTTTCTATTAACTGTTGTGCCAGCAGGTGATTTTTTTTTCATGGATAAGCTTTTTGTTTTGAATGTGATAAGAGTTCTATTTGGAGACTTGTCTGTGTGCAAGTGAAGTTCATTCCTCTTCAGTGAGAGTTAATGTGATACACATGGGCATTATTATAATAATCTTTGCAAGCCCCTGCTCTTCATTTTAAGTCTTTTAAAGGCAGTATTGTCATCTTCAAAATAGTGGGAATAATTTTCTCTTTAGACATTCATCCAGATTGCTTAATCCATTTACCTGCCTTTAACTTAAAAGCATGAAAGGTTTTTTTCTTTCCTTTTTTTTTTTTTTCTTAGTGATATAATGATCATATTCTTATCTAGCACAAAGCTAACAACTTTTTGTTAAGATGTCTTAGCTGGACTTACCATTCCCACAGCAAGACGTACAAAATGGATCGTGTGAGCATTTCTCATCTGGTTCAGCTCAGAAGCTAATTCATCTTAGTTTATGTGTCAATGTGGAGTTTTTCAAAACTATGCAGGCTGACTTGGCACTGAAGCAGATGATGAGTGCTCACAAGGGCGCTCCACCACCTCCATTTCAATGGTGGTTATCTCCAGTAGAGTGGGGGTGGTGAGCAGCTGGTGGGGTCGTAGCATCTTAAATTGATGCAGCTGGCTTGTCGTGGTTCTCTGACCAAAGCTTGGAAAGTTCTCTTCTACCCAGTGATTAACTCCAGTAGATCTGTTCTAAGCAAAAACTGTTGCCATCCTGTTTTGTTTTTTTTTCTGCTTGTGAGCTACGTGAGGTAACGTTCATTCTGTCAGAATGAAACCTCCATGGGAAAGGACATTTAGAGACCGTGCACTCCTTACCACTGACTGCGTGTTACGGCCGTAAATCTTGTGGATTGTAAGTGAAGAATGAGTCGGCAGGTATTATTTCAGTCTCTGGTGAGAAACCTTCTTTGTTTATATAGCAACCACATATCTTGGCACCATTTGTTGTAAATAATTGATAGCAAATAGTTGGCTGATCTGAGCCTTGGGAAGGGAAGATGCTGCTGTGTGCTTTGCAGGTGCTGTGGAAGTGCTACTCTGTATGTGCAGAGCTACTGACCGTGACCAAGGAAAGTTGCAGGACACTTCCTGGCGCTGCTGATGTATTTTCAGTGTTACATTCACCAACTCAAAGGGGAAAGCGAGGAGGATGAGGGGTGTAAAAGTCAAGTTTTTACACTGCATGACCCATTCCCAGCTCTCCAGCATAATGAGTGCTCCCTACTTGGAGCACACCTGGCCACTGCTCATTTTCATGTTGTTTCTTCTGTTTCTGAAGGCTTGGGGATGGCTCGAGAAGACTCCATTTGGTCCCACAGACACATACACAGCAACATGTATACCGGGATCAGGCAACAGCTATTCTGCAGCAGAAGTAAAGGATTGTTGATTCTTGTTAATTATTTACTCCTGCCAGCCTCCTCTCACTGGTGCTAAGCAATAGAAACAAAAATAACTACATTCTTTACTGAAATAATATTCCATTCCTCTTCTTTCATGCGTGCTCTTGCAGAAAAGGATTTGGAGATATAGGCAGTAAAAACAAGAACTATTTTGCACTCTTCTCCTTTGCTAGATAAATTGTAAGTTGAAGGTGCACAAGATATTTTTTTCTCTTTTTAAGGCAATTGCAAAGGACAATTTCCCAATTTTCTTTTTCATTCTCAGTATGTGCATTCAGATGAAGCTGAAACTGCACTCTTGCACTTTGTATGCAGCTTTCCTAAAATAATTCTTAATAATTTAACAACGGCTCAGAAACATTCCAGTTTAACCAGTCATTGACCTTCAGTCATATTTTAATGTCATCAGGACTATATTGGTATTTCATCAGTTCCAAAGAAGCTGTATTGTTGCAGAGGCAATGGTGAGATCTATGATTAAAGTTGCTCATGTCTTCCATTACAACGTTTTCCTTTCAGTAGATTATCACAGTTTAACTGCTTCAATTAATATATTCCACTTAGAACTTTTCAGTCAAAAAGGTCTTGCTATTTTGGAGACAATGCCTAGGGGAAAGTTAGGGTTATTTATCGATTGTGAGGAAAATAAACTCAGAGTCTATTTCTTTGGTTTTGGCTTTGTTCCCTCTAGTGTTAAGGGCTGGATATAAAAACCACTTTGAAAATCTGACCAAACTGCTTAAGTTTATAAGCCCCTGAAGAATCTCAGTAAACACAGACTCAACAAAAAATTGTTAAAGGAGACTGACTTACTACTGTCTGTTCCTGCTGACAGGACTCTACAGATGACTAAGAACTTCTGCAAGTCTTCATGTGAGCTTTACATTTCAAGGATGAGACTCCTGAGTTTGTGACTGATTCATTTCACATGAAAGGGATTTTTTATGTGTAATACTAAAACCTCCCAGGATAGTATTTTCTCTAGAAACCTTATATTTGAAAAATCAAATGGAGATCCTGTGGTGAAAAAGGTAGGATACCATAACTGAAGAATTGAACCCATTTGGGCCCATTTTTGCATATGCTTGAGGATACAAAAGCTGCACTAAGCCAAAGATTTTCAAACCTCTTAATGCTTTATTTTGCTCACTTAGTATCCTCCTAATATAATTGTAATTGATTTCAGCAGGAATAGATGGCATACTATATTGTCAGCAGCAAGAATTAAAACAAAAAAAATCACCTTACTGATTTCTCAGATTTGACTAAGCAATATGGGGAAGACAGATGTTTTATGTTGTGGCTGATTTTGAAGAGTCAAAAGCCAAAATAAAAAACCCCACTTTGATTAAAATAATTTTAGTTACACCTTTAATATAAAAAGTAGTTTCAATTTATAAGGTAAAGTTATTTTGTTCCAGAAACATATATAACAAGATATTTTGTTGGACCTTTTCTCCTTTTTTCCTTCCAGAAAGCCCAGAGAAAGAAATTGATTTTGCACTTTTTCCAGTTTCTTGCACCCGCATGGCTTTGTTTAAGTTGCTGTAACTCTGGTTTTGTTTCGTTTAATATTTGATTTGAGTTTATAAAAGGAACATTCCCTCTTTAGTTGGTGTTCCACTGTGTTAGATTAGATGTTCTTTAAATGCTCTGGCTGCTGGATGGCACAGCCTTGGTTTTACCCTCCTCAGTGGTCAAGTGGGTTAGCTCTCATGTCCTCACTTTTTTTCAGCAGTTCCCTTGGTGCTTATGGCAGTCATTTCTGGCTGTAAGAAATTAGGTTTGACCTAGACAGTGTCACAGAGGATTATTTTTTGGTTTCAAGATCCGTTTTATTTTTCAGGCTGTTGGATCCTGGGGGGATTCAGCATGAACCTCAGGTGTGGGAGAAGCAGCTGTACAGATGCAAAATGAGTTCTTGTGATGTGGGAGTGTGTGCTGTGCTGGCCAACACTGATGGTTGGAAGCTACAGCTCCCACCCACCAATAAAGCTGGGCTTGGAAGTACAGATATAAATAACTGCAAATACTAATAACTTCCTGGGTGCATGCAGTCAAGTGTGCTGTGTGTGATGTCAGGGTATGGCCTGACAATTCGTGTGTGGTACTTCTAGAGAGTGAAGCCTCTTTTCTTCTTCACATAGGAAATCCCAACAGGCAAAACTAGGGCAGCCTCCACTCAGGTTGCCCATTGGCTTTCTCTGTGTGCCTGGCTGTTGTGGGGTTAATCCTCAGTGCAAGGTCGCAAGTGTCTCATTCTCATGGCTGACACACGCTACTTCCCTGGGCACTCGACAAAAGAGGGTCTAAATCCCAAATCCCGCTCTGTCACCGTGTACATTTGCTGAGCTTCCAGCTTGTCTGTGCCTGAAATGCTAGTGCTGGATTTGTGGGCAACATAAGTGGGGAAAACTCGGACTCTGACCCATCCCCTTAGTTTCATGTCAGTGTGAAAACACAGTAAACCTGAAGCAGCAGAGTGGTGAAATAGGCACCCCAAATAACGCATTGCCCAAATGATGCAAGAAAGGGATCGGTGACTTCTGGGGTGTGGGCAGTTGTCGGGGTTTTGGTTGTTTTAAAATTTTATCTTATCTTAGAATTCTTAAGGCGACAAGATATGGTGTTGGTGCTTTATGCTTCATATTCTGCACTGCTTGCTATTCCAAGTCTAATATGTTTGAGAATACAAAAGTAGCTGATACTGTTAATATATTTTGAACGAGGTACCTGCTGATACTCAGAGGAACATTTTAGCTTCTCTCCTTGAAGAAATGAAATAAGAGCAATGTGAGCAACAGTCTGCTTGCAGGTTGTTCGTGAAGTGAGGCTGTTTTACTGAAATTATAAGCTCCAGGGAACTCATGATAAGTCCTATAATATTATCTGTGTGCAATAGGTCTTTATTATTCTAGAAATTATCTCATGACAAACACTTAATTCTTGATGTGCTTCAATTAATTTGTAAGAGGCAAATGTACAAACAGTGTTTCATATAAGCATGCTTTGACATGCTTTGATAAATTAGGATTTATTTTTTTAATTTGATCGAAACCAGACAAATAACCACAAATATGAAATCTGGGAAGATAAAAATCCTGAAAGTGTGCTTTGCAACTACTGAGAAAGTTTTATAGCCTAGCTCTTCTTGAGGGACAAATAAACGAGGAATGAAAACAGCTACTGTGATCAGGAAAATGCCTTAATGTTTTGACAGATAGATGTGGGAATCTTAATACATGAAGTTTGGATTTTTTTTCCTGATGTGTAAATATCCACTCAATGTAGTTAGAAACAATTGTGAAGTAGCATGCAGGGAATTCAAATTCTTCAGCTGAGCAGATACTGCAAATGTGATTTGTTGGCAGCTTGTCATCCTGCCATTACATCTGACCTGGAGTTTTTTTTCTGAATGAGTTTTTAAAGGCAAAGTAACATAAAAAGATAAGTATTTGGCCAGAGGGTGTTCTGACTCTGACTAGCAGCATATGCTTAGAGAAAGAAAGGGCAAGTGTAGAGCAATATTTCCTATAGAATATCCTACTAACATTTGACTGTTCATGGTTGACTTCCTGGGCTGGAAACTGCATCCATATTTTTAATTTTTAATAGCCCTTTTCAGTAGTTTGATTTAAATAGCATCCTGGACCCATTTTTTGGTTGTTTTTTAAAGCATGAAGAGTCTTCACAAGCAAACTTGTATCTGCTTTGTTTGACATTGTTTTCAAATTTTCTTTTTGGCATTGGGGAGAGAAAAGGTGAAATACTTTTTCCTTCAGTTGTTTTGCACATGTTGGAGATCATTGGTCTGAAGTATTAATCCCAAATGTTCTGTTTCAAAATAGATAAATGACTGTTTGAAGAATATTTTGTATATCAGCATGTTGTCACACAGGAAATGGGATACTAGGCAACAGTTTTTAGGTGTTACATGGGAACTTGGAAGACTGATAGAAACCCTTTAAAAAGTCTTTCAACTTTTAGTCATAGTTTGCCACTTACTCGCTTGTTTATTTTTAGTGTTTCCCAGTGCTTTGAGATGTTAAGCTAGACTGGCTGTGGTATAACTTTATTTCTGTATTACAACATCTGTGTGAAAGAGGTCAAACCAAAATTGTCAATAAAATATTAAATACATGAAAAAAAAAGACATTTCTTATATATACTCTTCTCTGAATAAAAATTTTGCTTACAAGTGATATTTTTAAACTAAGCCATGGGTAAGCCTCCCCTTCACCTGGCTAGCTTGCCTCTGCTAGTAATCGGAAAGTCCTAAGCATTTAACCCCTATTTGAGGAGCTTAAGTTGACAATACAGATTTAAAACTCTTGCTCAGCTGTAGCTAACACTTGGAAGTGCCTTGAATCCCTTGGAGCTGGGGATTTCGGCAACAGCTGGAATCACCAAATCAAAGCTTAGTAGCTTTGAAACCTATCTTGTATCCAACAAGAGAGACCTATGAATAAGATGTTTTGAGAGGAGATGGTCCTCACAGGTACCTTTGAAACTGGCTGGTGTTTCAGGCACTGCAGAAAATGTTGCAGCAACAAACATATTTCTTTGAGTCACAAGGTGGTGGAACTAGGCCGTTTCAGTACAGTTCCCCATGAAAAGGGAAGCTGCCTGGAGTACAAGAGAAGGCCTTTCATGCATTTACCTGCTGGAAATAGTTCCAAGGCACTCATGTCATCTCTCTGTGAAGTGCCCTACATAGAAACTTAGAGGTGATTCTGTAGGAATATGCACTTGCAGCCTTGTGTGTTGAAGCTACTCCACATTCCATGTGGTCCATGGCATTTGTGGTAGAGAAGTTAGTGAATCTCTGCAGCCTGATAGGACAGTCATCTGGATCAGGGAAGTCAAGGTTTCAGATACTACTACAAAATATTGCTAATTATGAAGGCTGAGGTTTCAGATATCACTGCAAAATATTACTCATGTATGTTTCTCTAAAGATAGTTTTATATAAACAGACTTTGGAGAGGAACTGGGACTTAAGAGCTTTTAACAAGAGGATTAATGCTCTAAGTTCAATTGAGTTCACTCCTAAGTGATACTTTAAGGAGGTTCATGACTCTTCCTACACTGCTGTTGTGGCAGCTTGGACAACTCTGTGCTCAATTTGGTGAATTCTTTTTCTGAGGTGTCTTAACAGCATACCCAAGGCATTTGGGTCAGGATTACGGGAGGGGTCAGCAGCCAAGAGCCCAGGCAGTGGGAGGCTGGGTAGTGCTTACAGTCTCTCTCGGTACTCTCCAGAAGCTTCAAGGTTGCTACAGACATATCTCTGAATGACCAGATTATGGAATACAATGGTCCTGTGTAAAATAAAAGATCTAGCCAAAGTTCTTATGGGCATTGCCTGTCGTTCCTTTGTGTGCCAATGACTGAAAGCATGGAAATAAATCTGTACCAGAAGTTACTGGGGACTGTGTTTTCTCCAAATACTACTTCAAATCTGTAAAGGGAGCTCTCTGGTCCTCAGCCTTTCCTCAAGGAAAAGTGTGGATAAACAGAGAGGCTTTTAATAGTATTATAACTTTATCCGATATTAAAAAGTCCAGTTATGTCAGCTGAAAAGTAGATTTAAACATGTTTAAAAACTGCTTCTAGGCACAGCAGAAACTGTGTATAGAATATGGATTCTCTGGTACAACCTGCATTTGTTTATAATACTCAAAATTCCTAATTAATGAAGAGTACATATGTTTTTCTTTGGTTTGATTGTTTTGATCCGGAATATGCAAACTGACCACTCTGTGCAAACTGATGAAGGCGTGGACTTAATTTTGGTCTTGCTTACACCAACAAATGGAACGTGTGACTTGCATCAGGCTGGGTCAGACTGCAGGAGGCCATATGTGTTTGTTTTAGCATTTATGAATGGTTATATTTACCTCATTGCAATGACTCGCTTTGGTTTCTATTGACAAAATCATGACTTAAGAGAATGTTTGCAAAGACAAGAACAGATGTTTCCAGGCTGCTTGCCACAGAGAGGGGAAAAAAAAAGCTGGTATTTGCTTGTAAGCTGGTGTTGGCTGTGCCATTTTTCCAGTGAGTAATTGTGAACGGTAGTCATTAGTCGGTTGCTGAAGATCCTGACTTGACAACAAAAGGACAGGCTTGGAAATGCCTTTTTGTATAGTCTCATTTATATAGTATAGTGAAAGACAATTGCTATAATCACTGAAAGCAATTTTTTGAAGTACCTTAATGACCAAGGAGAACCTAAAAGCTTAATGAAATAGATAATCCATGGATATTTTCTCCTCTTCTCCGCAGGCATGTTGGTTTCAAATGAAGCTGAAAACTTTTACTAGACGCTTTTATGAAATTGCAAAGCGACATGAGCTTTCAGGAGTCAGTTTGGTGATTTTCTTTTTCCCTCCGCAGCCATAAGATCACCTCCTAAATCATAATACTAAAATCAAACTTGTTTTAAACAAACTTTTCTATAGCGGGGAAAATGATGTAATAGACTCTCAGTGGCGTTGACGATTTGGGAGGGTTTTGGGCAAAGTGTTTGTGAAGTAACATCTGTGCACAGATATGGGCAAGGAAGGACTGATTTCAGCTACCCGGGAGCAGCAGTGTGGGACGCGTGGCATCTGAGAATTTGGAAATGGAGTTTTGGAAAGGCAAATGAAGAGAGAACCTGCTGTGGGAGAGGCAATACCTGTGTCTAGCAATTGCCTTGGGTGTTGTATGGATGGAGACCCTCACGGGTAGAACAGAGGAGGGGGGGAGCTGCTCAGTGGTCTTCCATGCTGGGATACAGCCCTCAGTGGGCAATGCCAGGCATCTGCCCTCTGTAAAGGTTTTAATTTTTGGGTAAGGAGTTAGGTCTTGCTCCATTATGAGATAATGATTTGTGAAAAGAAAAAATTATGTGTTTTGAAGAGATGTGGCTATAACATCTGTGTATTCACAGACCTTCCAGGTGAAAACAGCAATGAACTACGGGGTATGTGACATAAATGAACTCTATTTTGGCTTTAAAAACATGGAACACCGAGCTCTCCTAGCTCAGTCAGAAGCTACCACACAATATGTCTTTGAATGTCATGAATGCAGGGAGAGCTGAGCATGACTTAAAACACCAAGCAAATTTGAAAGAATATACTGTATCAGTTGACCAACAAGGAATTTTTAAAATGAGTGTATGGAGGCATCTTCTGCCTTCCCACTTCCATGATCCACTTACTGCAGGCTTGGTAAGATGTATTCCTGGAGATATTTCAGGTTTGGGGTTTTTTTTACTGTTACTTTTTTTAATAGTCAGTGTTGTGTTGATCTGTTAAGTGTCACGCTACTGCCACTGACTAGATGAAATACCATATGAGCAGTTCATGGGTTTGCTGGTTCCACCTGCTGGCTGAACTGGTGGTGATGACCTGTCAGTCAAGTGGAGTTGAACGAGTAATCTTAAAAAGAGATTTTATTAATAATTCCTGTCTGAAATACGGGGATAGTGTCTTGTCTTCATGCTAAAAACTTTCTCATTCTTTATTAACTTTCATTTCATTAAATTAAATTTAAAAAGGCAGTTTCTTAAACAGGAGGAAAATGTTTAACCACAAGTGCGTTTTTAGCAAGAGCAGGACAGCCACCCTCTTTGAAAATAAGATGAACAAGTTAACCCAGTGATGTGCAGGCACTGCTAGCTTGCTCATCGCTTCTGGAGCTTGCTCTGGGAGAGAAAGCCTGGAGCTGCTCCCTGCTAGAGCTAACACAGAGAACTGCATAGCATGCATGAAGGCTGGGAGAAGAATGACCCCTTGTATTGGGAACGTACACCAAGAATTTCCCCAAAGAGGAAAAAGGGTGAGGGTGGGTGAAGCCCAGAGTGAAACTTGACTCTGGATACTGCAGTGCCCGTGGGTACCAAAGGAAGGGTAGAGGAGAGAGGAGTGAATGGCTCTCATTAGCATGGGTCAGTAGGGTTGAAACTAGGGCTAAAGTTCAGGGGAGCGTGGACATGGGATTCCAGTTAAAGCTGGGTACTGCAAAGCCAGCAGGGCTAAAAGAAAGCTTACATGAAGCCAAAAGCTGTTTGCTAGGTATGACTAATGCCAGAATTAGCATTGGAGTTACTGTTAGGATTTGGGATTTTGGATGCTCTAGAGCTTAGTTCATTGTTTGAATCTCACCAAACTGAGGGCTGGGGTTTGACTCCAGTAGAAAGAAATCTTTTTTGATTGGTTTTTGTTAGCACTAGGCTACGGTTAAGTCTAAGTTTAAGATAACAAAGTTTCTGAGATCCTGTTTTATAGGGTTTCATTTCTTGCTGTGTTGTCAAAGCACATGGAGTAGATTAGCAGCTGGTTCTGTGGAGGTGAGTGGTTTATATTGTAGGTCTCCAAGCTAGTAGGTTTTTAAAGGTCTTTAAAGGTATACTTTAGGTCCTTCAAAGATTCAGCTCTTCAGGATATTTAAAGAGTGCGTGGCTTCATTAACTTTCTTCTGCTGACTGTAAACCTTTTCCCTTTTTTCCACCAAAGGAACAAGAAGAGGTTTCTAAGGGAACATTATGATGCTGTTACCCTTCCTGCTGCTCCAGGCAGTCATTGCTGGCAGCCAGAGGTTCAGTCTAGCCTGCTAGTGACAAGCTCAGAGAAGGAACGAATGATGTATGAATCACAAAAGGCTACAGTTTTACTCCAGGATAGAGCAGGGACAGGATATTAGTGCATGAGTAGGTCCAACAGATAGATGTCCATATTGACATGCTTGTTAGCATTTTTTTGTCGTTATCGACTGCTTGTCCCCCAGGCATGGTCTGGGCACAGTTCAGGAGGTGAAGATGTACCATGTCCATAAGCAGTTTGGATATGTCTATTCTTTTCAGGAAAGGGATTTAACCTTGGGGACAGGAGCTGTTCTGTTCCACTTGGCCTCAGAGCCTGAGAAGAGTCACTTTTCTGAATTATTTAGTAATACAGAGCAAGCCAAATTGACTCGGGGATGAACAAACCAATAACTGGGTCTGAAGGGTCAGCCTAAGGAACACCTTAATGGGGAGGGAATTCTTGCATCAAGTGCAGAGATGCTGCTCATCTGCAAATATTTTGTTTTCTGTTTTAAAAGCCCTGATGTTTTAAAGGATTTGTTTGCAAGCAAATCCCTCCAATTTTCCTCATTGTTGCTGATGGCATGCCTGTGATTGTGGGAACTCAGCAGCACTTATAGGTACACTGCAGCAGATTACCATGCTGCCAGTAGTTTTCATGCAGCATTACTGTACCACGATCAGAAATGGTTGATTGCACAGGAGAAAGAAGTGTAGAGGAATCGTTGAGTATTTAGATAATGATAGATGGAACATGAGCCTGATTGCATTTGACTTAAAAGCAACCTCCTTTGCTGCTTACAAACCAAGATCCCACCCCTGAAAATATTACACTTACCTTACTTTTTGTAGTGATTTTTATAGAGAAAGGATTTTCAGATACATCTAGTACTTTGTCCATTTGGAGAGAGGTGATACTTCATCTTTCACTAAGACACTTCAGGCTCATTCTCATAGTAAATCCATTTTCATTCCTGCTATATGAACCTGTAACACAAGTTATACAATTAGGAGGAAAGTGTTTGCAGAAACAATAAGAAAAACGTGATAAATGAAATCTGCTATGCACTGTCAGTCATACTGATGCTGTTTCAATAAACACAAACATATTTTTGCATACCCAGTTTAAAGACACAGAGTAAAATAATTTATGGCCAACACTGTCTTTCCTTCCTTGCAGCATTTGTATGTATAAAATACTATACACACAATAAATATGTTAAGGTAGCGTTACTGACATAAAGTAGAGTGCTAGAAAGGCAATGCTATAGTTAGTGTTGTAGTTATAATATTATAGTTAACAGGATTTTTGTTCAGAAACTGGGTCCCTCTCTGTGAATGCTCTATATACAGTCTTTATGCAATTATGAGCATTTTTTAAGGCGAGTGTTTGGTTTTAGGGAGGGAATTCGCTTTCAAGGCAAATGCAGTGAGATTTATGTCACATCTGTTATTATCCAAGTGGAGCCTTGTCTTGCAAAGGAGATTTGTCTTATAGAGTGCACAGTTTGGGCAGCCTTCAATTTAGAAGTGGATGCAAAATACTTTTCCAAGTGTTGCTCTATAATTTTTTCTATTTTTTTTTCCCCTGTACGCTATTCAAACCTTTGGAAGACAAAATCGGTAATTTCCTTGTGGGAATTGTTATTCAGCTCTTTCACCGTAGTTTCTGAGTGCCTCAGAAATGTTAATGTGTTGTTACCAATTCTGAGGAGATGATGTGATATCTCCTCTTTATAAAGCAGGAGTGAAGGCTGGTGGTTGAAACACGGGTCTGAGAGTGTTTGCTAATTTGGGGGCCACATCCAATGACCTGATTTCTTGGACTAATGGATTTCTCATGACCAAGGCACATTCCCTATGGTTGATTTCAATGAGTGCTCAGGAGTGCTGCGATCTGGGCCTCAGGGTCTGAAACTGAAGACCAAAGATATAAGGAGCAGTTATTTGGTGACCAGCTGAGTCAAGATTTAGTGCAAGCAGGTTCCCTAGCAGCATATAAGAACTGTGAAGCAAAGGCTGGCATGCAGTGCTTTCTGAAAGGATGGTGCTCATTTCCAATTGTCTAGAGCCTCTTTCTTGTGATTCTACTGTGTCTTTGAATATCTGTATCAAATGAGGGAGCGCTCCAGTGAGTCTTTCTAGCTGCGCTTCTGATCCTGAGGAAAGATACCTACTGACAAGTTAGAAAACAGATTGTTTATTTAAAGAGGGTGCTCAGAGAAAACAGTCCTACTGCTTCAACGTTGACAGCTTGTCCCAACTTTTCCTTGTTACTGCACAAAATAGAATGGTCTATGTATACATTAAAAAAGTACCCATGTTTTGTCTTACAGTAGTCATCTGATGACAGTACCTAAGTCAGTCTCTTCCTTCAGCTTAATATCCTGCTATGTACTTTTCTACTTGAACGCTGCTCATCTCTACTCAAAAGTGGTCTGTAGTGTCAGCCCAGTGACATTAGTTTACTACACTGAATGGTGTTGCTGAGAATGTAAAACTATCCCATTAGCCTGTTTGCAATATAAAATAGGCTTCTGTGTTTTACAAGCTTATGCAGTGTAGTAAGAATCTGGCAAGTGTAAAGGAAAAAGGTGTTAAGGAGAGCTGGCAGCTTCTTAAAGAAACAATATTAAGTGCAAACTCTTCCAATAAGGAGGAGAGTTAAGGAAATGCAATAGAAGACCAGTGTAGCTAAATTGCCAGCTCTTCATGGCTCCTGAAGAGAAGTTGTTTTTTAGAGAGTGGAAAGTAGGTCAGGTTTCCAAGAAGAAGGATAAAAAAATAGCATGTAGTGACAATAAAATCAGAAATATTGAGGCACAAAATGATATTAAAATATCCAGGTTTGTAACAGGCGATAAGAATTCATTTTTCACATACATTAGTAACAAAAGAATGACTGAAAGGAAAGGTTAGAGGGTGAAAGGAATCAACAGATGGCATTGAGAAGGCCAAAGCATCCTTGATTTGTTTGGGTCTTTCCTAGTCAAGTGGATACTGTTGCTACTGATAAAAGAGGGGATTGTAGTGCCACTGCAGTATTCAGAAAATCTCACATGCACAAATGAGTGTCTCTGTACATCCTGGTAACTAGAGAAATCTACACCTTCCACCCGCACCCACGAATCTTACGGTGGTTTGTCCAGAGGACACTGCTGTTCAGTGCCTGAAATACCAACCGAAGGTGACTTGAAAAGTGTTTGGGAACAGTGCACTGTTGGAAGGAAAGGGAGGAACCCAGAGGTGCCTTATTTGCAAGTACTGTTCTGTAGTTTTTTTAGTGTGTTAGGTGATGTCACTAGGTGCACTAACAATTTATGTAGAAAGCTGGTGAGGATGAAAGAAAGGGCTAAAATTCAAAGTGATCTTGATCAGTTGGAGAACTAGTCATAAAAAGAATGGTCACGGTTCAACAAGGACACATTCTGAGTAACCAGCTTTAATGATAAAGGCTGCGGAATAGCTTCCTAGGGAGTAACTATTCAGAAAAAAAGTCTGAGAGTTGCAGGGAACCACAATCCAGTACATGAGTACCTCGTCATGGTGTGGTATGTAGTATTCTGGGGTGAAGAGAAAGGAATATAGCTTGCAGAACGTTTGGCAAAAAAACCCCAACCTTCCTTGCCTGGAGCTCACAGGGACTGTACCTTGAGAAAGAAGTAAATCAACAAGACTATGCAGAGGGACAGTAACAACACTGAACAGTCAGTCCCAGATAACATGACTGATAAGTATTTATTGAGCACATGAGTGTTATGTGGGGTAGATGGCAGCAATATAATTAGTGGTTATTATAGTCTTCGGTGTATATGGGCTGCTGCAAAGTTGGGGAGAATAAGCTGGTTTCTATGGCTGTGACAGCACAAAGACTAAAGACAATATGGTCCAGCAAAACAGATCAGGCAACCACAGTAAAAGTAGTCCTGCACTGGAAGAGTTTCAGTGGGGAGGTTATTGAATCCCCATAGGGCCTTCAGGAACAATTAGGAAACATCTTCTGACGATAATGTAAGTTGTAGTAGATTCTGCTGTGGTGCTGGACATCTGCTGATGCCTCTTCCAGGCAGAAGTGTGTTGTTTTCTGACACGCTTTCATCTTTTTTATTCTTTTACTCCTTGGTGAATATCACTGTTCTCTGGATAAGAATTTCATAAATGGTGGGGGAGATTAAAATTTAGTAAATTCATAGTAGTTATCTTGGTACAGAACTTCATGGAGCAGTGCTTTAAGATACTACATTTGACCAGCTGCTGCAGCTGTAAGAGGCACAGACCACAACTTCTTAGTGAGAGTGTTCCTTATAGACAGAGTAATGACTGGGACTTGCTTTCTAATCAACATATTTTCTGAAGACTTTTAAAATGCATGTAACAGTCTGACATACCAGCTGTCACCAGAAATCATGTCCCCCACCAACACCCGCATGTGGTGCGTTGGCACTCATGTCACACAGAGAGGGAGTGTTGACAAGTCCCCTTGCTAGTCACCTTAGGAAGGAAGGAAAGAAGCCAGGGTTCAATGAAGGCAATCTCAGGAGAACACCACGAACATCAGAACTGGAACAGTCTGAGCAAGGAGTAACTGGGCTGGCCCAGGGCTTTTACAAGCCCAAGAGGAAATAAGTGCAGCAAAAGAGAAATTTTCTCCAGCCTCATCCATGCTTAGCTTGGTGTTTGGGACTGATTTGAATGTCTCTCATGATGGGGCAGCAGTGCAATGCCATTCATGGCCAGTCTTTCCGAGTTCCAGAGTCTTGAGTAGCTATAGTTGCATTTGTGTTAAAACTGAATTATGCTTTCTTTTGACTTAGAAGCCAGACTTGATTTCCAAGCCAATGCTTGACAGCATCCTTTGTCTTCGAGATGACAGATGGAAGTATGTGCGGAGCCTCCTGACCCCAGCCTTCAGCGATACCAAACTGAAAGAGGTAAGGTGTAGACAGTTCTGATTTCATAATTTAGAACACTTGTGCAGGCATCTGTTTTATCTAGGTCCATATTAAGGATAGGTAAAACTTGCTGCTTTGTGCCAGTTTATTTAGACCTGAAGAACACGTGCAGTACTGCACAAGTACAGCATGGTCCAGGTCATAGACTGGTGAAAATCAGAGTAGCTCAGCTGAGGATATGATCCTCTGTCTTCCTCTATATAAGCCAGTTTGTCCATGAAAGTGTAGCATACTCAAGAAGGACCGTTACATCTTCCTCTCCCCTACCCTGTTAGGAGTAAGCTAAAGTACAGGAAAGGTTATTGCTCCCAGTTGGAACATAGCTTTTCATGATGTGCAGAGTCAGCAACTCTCACATTAACACAGGAACTGCTATCAGTCTATTTTCATTTCTCCATCTCCTTCTCCTCCCCTCCTCCTTTTATTCTTTAATCCTTTCATATAATAAAATAAGTCACTGGAACAGAATGTCATTGCCAGATAAATACCTCTGACTGAAAATAAATGTCTCTATGCTGACCTGCTGCTAATTTCCTATAAATGTATCAGCATTTGCTCAGCCATGGGAGCCCATTACCTGGTAACAAAGTCCTGTTCCAGTGACACGATATCTCTTAATTAAACGCAGGTAAATGATTGACTGGTTAAAGTCTTCTTTCAAGGGAAAAAAACCCCAACTCCACAACAACAAAAAAATCACCTTTTCCTTCATGTATTTTATTCTGAAAGGGAATCATGCCTCACTCCAGTGCCCAGTCCTGAGTTGTAAAATTTTCCACTGGGCAGACGCTTGTGTTGTTTTGACATGCCGCTGTCGAAATCCACAGTAACATCTAAATGTGTCTGCCTCTCCCAGCTCTATAGACAGTGGTTGCTTAGCAACGCCGGCTGTCACCTCCTTATTATGGTAAATTCTAATTGGCCGTGAGCCTGGTGGAGATGCTGATTAATCACGACTGACAATGCCATTGGTTATGCGCCCCGACATTTGCTCTGTCACCGGCTCCATCACGAAATTTTAGCAGGGCAAGGGTGTTTAAATATGCAAGCGATTAGTTGCACATGGCACGGTGGGAAGAGGAGAGTTTTGCATTTTCCTGGCGGAAATTAATCTTACTACAGGTCACCGGCTCTTTGCTGGCGGACTAACAAAAGATAACGCTGCTCTCCCCTCAATTTGCGGAGAGCAACCTCTGCCGGCACCAGCCGGGCAGGCTTGGCTGAGGAGCACAGTGAGGGCAAGCGAGTGGAACCTCGGGTGTCCTGATTGGGCACACGCAGGATTGGCAGGGTCTGACTGGACAAACTGACTTGGGAGGAGAAGTCACGGCACTCCCTTTGCACTGCTTGGTGGTGGAGCTGGAATGAAGGAGTAGTGGTAGGAGGTAGAGTTGAGGGCTGGACAGTGCCTGGTAGCCATCTCGCATGCAAAGACTTTATTTTTAGCCTGATAATCTCCTTTCCTCATGCTGACTCTCCCAGGCTCTGTGGAAGGGGTGTGACTGTGCATGGGCTCAGGATGACCTGGAAATGGTCACTTTCTCCTCCCATTCTACAGCAAGTGGAAAAAAGAGGAGTGGGGCAGGTGTCTCTGAAAAGCTCAGCTTTGTTCCTCTCTCCCATGCCTTCAGCAGAAGTCTGTCCATCCTGACACAGAGAGACACTTGCAGTAAGCCCATGTGAGATTGAGAACTGCAGTTGAACGGATGTGCTCCTCAGCCTCGCATTTCATTTTCTACCCAAATACATTAACAATCCTGGGATTTGAAGTTAATGCAACTTAAGTCCTTGCCCATGTGCTTTTCTTGCTGTGGCTTAATTTAGAAGCCATACCAACACTTCTCAAAGGAAATTGATGCTCATTAATTATGATCTCAGTTTTTAACTCTCCCATATTTGGTACTCTCTCAGAACCTCTACAGCAGCATGGAAACAAAAATACCATTTCCTACTATTGGCCATACTACAGAGTATTCAGAGTTATGCAAAAGACATCCTGTTTATAATAAACTCTTCCTCTGTACTTCAAAGCAGTTACAACAAGCTAGCTTTGGTATTAATTTATTGCATAATAACCTGGATATGTCATTTTATACATATTTATAAGTACTACTGGGCACTTTCCTTATTTTTTCTCCCAAGACATTGATTCTTTTGCCACAGAGGTCCAAGCTCTGATAAAATTCCACCCCAAAGTCTTCCTCTCTGTTCTCTCTGGATGGCTGCCTTGCCTTCATTGCTCTATGCAAACTCCCTGGTGATGCTGGAGAGACTGCAGACCTCCTGAGTGCTTCCTTGAGTGCTGCAGCCCCTAGTGCCACTCCAAACATAGACTCGTTTGTCTGGATGCTCTGAGAGAACTGAGAGCTATTAGCCTGTGACAGAGCAAGAAATGTTAACAACTCCTTATGCTCCCCATAGCAATCACTTCAGGTAAAAGTTGCACCAAGGGCCAGAGACTGGAGGTTCGTGATAACTCCATTTCAGAGGCACAAGAAGGGACAGTTTCAGTGCTAGCAAGAATGAAAAGCTGGTATCTACTTTGACCCAGCTGGTGGAGGACAAGAGCCAAGGCAGAGCTAATGTGTGTTGCTAAGATTTAACCTGCAGTGCTCCACCTGGCTGCTGTGGCTGTGACCAAAGGCATACTTTGCCCTTGTCGCTCCACAGAAATGGTGTAATGTCACTGAGAAGTTTGCTGAGCTTGAGGAATTTCCCCTTAGTTTGGCAAAAATCTCCAACAGCCAGTCACCAAATGATAATAAAGTTCATTCCAGAAATTTTTAATTTTTCAGTTATAGGAAATGAACTGAAACTAAAGGTTACAGAGCTGCTGGGTAGCCCATATAGTGATTTCTGCATGTGTGCAGAGAGTTATTTTTGTAGCATTTTTCAAGAGTTTCTGGTATCTTCTCTAGCTTTCTCTTTCTTTCTCAAATTCTCTTTAAAAGCCATGCACTGTTTCACTGTTGCTTTTATGGATTTCTTATTCAAAAGGTTCCTGCAGAAGATAAGATCGTTGTCCTTGGTGATTTCAACGCCAGAGTAGGAAAAAACTCTGAAGCTTGGAAGGGAGTACTTGGCAAGCATGGTGTTGGAAATTGCAACGATAATGGTCGCCTTCTGCTGGAGTTTTGTGCGGAGCAACAGCTCACCATCACCAACACTATCTTTCAGCA
>JAWMRA010000041.1:61346444-61357460 GCA_035584735.1 Pseudotriccus pelzelni
AGCCACCAGCGCGCTTGTAGCAAGCGTGGGTAGTGCCCTTCCCAAATCTTCGTTCGCGAAGCCTAGCCATGATGATTATGGATTTCTATATATTATGTGTTCTCCCTTTTAAATTTTCTTTTTCTAATAAGCATGTGAAGATTAGTAAAGCAGTCCACTCCAAGTGAAGGAAGTTTTGGCTTCAGGTAACATTAAATACCAATACTATAGTGATGGTGAGTGTAGCATAAAGCAATAGACTTCTAGGCTTGGTACTGCAGTAAGATTTGGTAGCATCCCATATGACATGCCACTGGAGCTGGTAGCAGATCAGATAATAAGTTCTTTCCAGTAAGACCCCCTCATAGTGCCATTGCTATGGGAGCACTGAGAATGAGAAATGAGAGACAGGAGGCAGGACACCCAAGAAATTCTACTTCCCGTTCTGACACTGACTGCCTGTGGGTGATCTGACAGAAGCTACTTAAATTCTCTGCACATGAAACAACTTTCATCTTTTAAATGGGAATAATACCAATCACTGAAAGTTGATCCAAGATGTAATTCATGAGGAACTGATGAATACCTGGAGGCTCTAAGTAAAAGAATAATTTCCCAGTGTTCCTGTCATGCTCTCCTCAGCTATTATGTATTGAAACAAACTGACATGTTAGTGATCTTACTGTACCGATCTTGATTCCCTATTTAGTATTTCTTATTTTGTTCCTCTTCTTTTTGCTGTGGTGCCTGTGATGATCCTGCAGTTCTGGACCCCTTGTCAGACTTGATAAATGGCTTTGCTCTCTTTTACAGCCAACACCAGCAGAAAACCTATTGATTTTTATTTATTCTGATGGTGCTGCAGTAGTCTTGTCATCTCCTATCAGTATGCTGGGAATCCTCTCCTCCATTAACAAACCATTAAAACAAAGCAGAACAAAAAAATTAGAGGAGAGAGCACAGCATAATGTAGCATTGTCCTAAATAACCTGTGAAGTGGAGTTTGTGTTGAGGCATTTCTTTCAAATGAAGGGAGGCACAAAGCAGAACTTGGGATAACGTGGCAGAACAGTGCAGGAAAATCCTCTAGTGTCACTCTCAGGCATATAGATCTTTCACGTCCCACTAGGACATAAGATCTGACAGTCCAACCATTAAGATTTCCTTGATTTGCTCTTATTCTGTTGGTCAAAGGCATTTTGGAAGGGTCTCTGGGAATTGTTGCTGGGCGAAGCAAGTGCGCTCACCTAAGGCAAATCAAATAATTAACAGTAAAAACTGATATATGAAATGTGCATATCCTTGAGCCACAGGTCAGTGTCTGGTTGAGTTGCTCATTTTGGTAAGTTGTGCCCAGGAATAGCGAGGCCCACTGTCAGGTGATAGAAACAAATCCGCTCACAAAACGTCTTCCTGACACTCCGGTCTTTTCCTGGTTTTATGCAGGGACTTGAAATCTGGAACAGAAGCAATTCTTGTTTTAGGGGTGTATTCTTTTTCCTTCTCCTTCCTTTATATTTCATGACATTTGTGGTACAAGAGGCCCAATGCCACTTCTGCTTCTGTATGTGAGCAGTAAAGTCTCCAGTGTGTCTGTCTACAGTGAACATGATCCAGCCTTCTACTTTTTAGTTTGCTGTGCTAATAATAAGGGGAATAATAATACTAATGAATACTAAGGGCCACATCTAACTAGAGGAATGTGACTCGGATGCCTTTGAACAGTGCAAACATCCACATGCGCTGTGTGTACGCAGAATCAGAAGCTAATTGTTGTTATGTGCCAAATAGCATATTGGCAGGATTTATTCAGCAAAGCCCCTGGCATCCTGAAAACCCTAACCCCAAATGCTCTTCTTTGGCAAAAAGAAAGAAATTTGGGCTCTGGGCTACTCTTGCTATTAGATAACTGGCAGATCCAATATTTACAGGGACCATATTGTTTAGATTTTTCTTCATCCTGTTCCTCTCAGCCAATCTGAACATAGAGCAGCTGGGGTTTGTTTACCTACCAAGAACTGAATCTCAGGCAGGTTATGCAGGTTTTATGTTCTGACTGGCAAATGAAAATGTACAGAAAGTCACTGATACCAAGGCGGTGTAGATCAACATGTCTGCTTCTGTGCTGGTTTTCAACATTTGATACATTTTACCTCCCCCAACACTAATTTATTTTTCTTGACAATTGGACAAAGAGTTTGAGGTGTTAAGGGACTTGAGAATGTTTCAATCTGTGGTCTTTGTAGTTTGCAGAATGTTTCAATCTGTGGTCTTTGTAGTTTGCAATTTTGGACTAATTTATGCCCTCCCAGGGGAATAAAAACCCAAACACAAGCTACAATTCCTGAGTAGATATTTCCTGTAGCTTTCATACACAAATAATTGTCTCATTGATATGACTCTGTCCTATCATGCTAACAATAAATCAAATCCATGTGCCCCCCTCCTTATTTTGCTGGTTAGATTTACTAATAAAAATACCTTATGGCTAGAAATGAATTGCAACAGTATTTTGAAAGCTGGTGGAATGAGGAAAGTGCAGAGGTGCTGTGGAATGCCCTGGCCAGACGTGCCCCTGACATCTCTGCCAGCTGTTGAAGAGCAATAGCAACCAGCTGGGTGGTTGCAATCTGGTGATATGATGAAAAAAAAAGAGAAAATAAGGCAATAACAGGAACATCAGAAATGATCACCATCTGTTTAGGAAACATCATACCTGTTAAAATATGTATTTTCATTTTGTTCTCCTTGGCTGGTTCAATTCATTGGAGGGGCTGGACTCAGAGATTATAAAATATTTCACCTTGGTGCAATCTGTTGAACAGAAATGTGATAATGTTGTTGAACCATTTGAGAAACAGTTCACTGCAGGGGATCTTCTTTGGAAAGCCGAAAGGGGGAGAGAACTGCCACATAACATGGTGTGCCCCTCCCAAACACGTAACAGCTACTGTTACCAAATACTAATCTGTCGTCAGGATTGCCTTATGAGACTATGGCAAAGCCCAAATCACCCCGGCTTTGAAATGAAGTTTCTCCTGTATAGGCACGGGACCTCAGAGAGCAGCTAGACACATTCTTGACTCAGACTTCTGCCTTTGGAAAACATATTGGATGCTCCCGCGTTGGCCTTTTGACTGTGTATAGTCTTGCCCATGTGTTAGGATGGCAGTGTGCCTGTGCACAAAGTGTTATGCCAGTTTCACAGAGGTAGAAGTGCCAAGCAAAATGGACTTGGCTGGGCAGGCTGCACAGCTCTCGGAGAGTGCGGCGAGGCTGCAGTAAGTCTTTTTTTGTAACAAGAATGTCAGAGGAGTAGGACAAGTCTGTTCTCGTGTTTGTATGCTGGAGGAGGTAGTTCAGGAAGGAGAGGCAAGTTTCTGTGTGTATGTTGCGGGTGCTTGGCATAATTATTGAGGCAAGACTGTGGCATTAAGTTGTAGGCTGTAAGGATCTCTTGGCAGTCTCTATGAGAAAGAGCCATAGGACATAATTCCTTTAGGTTCACAGCTGGATTGCTGCTATACCCTTCTTCTGTCCCCGTAGCTGGTGTAATCAAGGAAGTGTCTGATGCCTTTCATATGTAAAAAGTTAAAGAGAAAGAGAGAGAGACTTTAATGAGGTCTTCTTGGTTGCCTGTGTTACGGTTTCGCTGAAGCCCTAGAGAGGAGACTGTTGCACTGTGAGCTACAGCCAGGCTGTGGGTAAGTCTACCTGACCATCATGTGTCAGTGACTGGAAAGGACAATTAGTTGAATAAATCATATGAATGTCCATATAATGGCATCACTACTCCAGAAAATTTTTTCCTCATGTAGCACAGCAGTTTGCCCTCAGCTGCTTGTAGTGGTACACAGCGTGGTTTTCTAATGTACATGTTAAATCCCTCAAACTGAGAGACAGCAAGATGGAAGTGCTGGGCCTCTGATGCCAATACCTTTACAGGACTTTGGGACTTGGGAAAATATTGTTCTTTCTGCCCTGGAGTATGTGTAACCTGAATGTAACGTACTCTAAACACGGATCACGATAAATCACCAGCTGCAACGATTGGAAAGAGAGCGAGGTATTTTTCCTTGATAGCTCTCTGTTATGTAGCCACAGGTGGGCAAGAAGCATAGGTCAGGTAGGTGAGCCTTTTGTATTTAGGCCCAGAGCTGGAGAAGGTCATCCCTGTAATTTGTAGGTTTATTTTTAGCAGACAGTGCCAACATTTCATCTTATCTGTGCATAAGTGCCTAACCCCACTTGCAGAGGAACCTGAGAGCTCCATCCCATTTACAAGATAAAAATAATTTTAAATAATTGTTTGTGCTGGTTTCTTTTTTCCTTAACATTTTCATGTTTTTTCACAATTCAATGTGTTCCTTTCTAGATGACACCACTGATAAACCAGGCCTGTGACATCCTGCTGTGTAACTTGAAAGTCTACGCAGATTCTGGCAAAGCTTTTGATATCCAGAGGTATGTTCAACATGCCAGAAATTAGTAGCAGACTTAAAAAAAAAAACCCCAAACTCAGTAGCAGCAGTTATGATAAATATGCACTTAGTGTATAAAAGTTCTTTTTGCCTCCCTTACTTTTAAGAATGGAGATCATAGTTTAATAGAGGATGTGTCTGATAAATTCCTATTCTTCCTGGGGGCAGCCATTGCATACTGGAAAAGTAATTTTGATAAAGCATCTAATGTATTTCTAGCTGTTGTTTAATGAAGTTTTAACAGCTGGAAGGAGAAAGGAAGGCTGCATCAATCCCTGCCCAGTCTGTTCTCTACAGTCTGCCAATAATGTACAAGTATAAGAATTGATCTGATATCAAATATCTCTAGTCCATCACCCTCTTGCTTTTTTATATGAGGTTTTTTTGAGCACTTAATCATTCTTACCACATTCTTCACATCCCCTCTCATGGCACACTAGCCTTTTGTGAAACAATGGGATCGGTACTCCAGATGAGAATGCACCACTGGTTTATAAAATGACATTTTAATATTTTCCATATTGTGCTTTCTCTCATTTGTTATGCATTTAATATCCTATTATCTTTTTTGTTGCTCTTTCATCAGAGGTCTTCACTGAACTGTTCACAACACTTTCTTCTCTGAGTAGATGCATTTCCCATAGGACCCTGTGCAGCATATGAGTAGTTTGAATGCATTCTTTCTAGTAGGCCCTACTTTGTGTACACTTCATTTGCTGGGTTGGTCAGTGCCTTCTGAAGTTCTTCATGATTTTCCCCCAAACTGAAGAAGCACAGATCATATTGTTTCATCTGAAGAAATGGATATTTAGCCACAATTCTCTTTTCAAGGACATGCATATATGTTCATATGCAAGCGTATGTGTGTGCACAGAGATCTCTTTATTAAACACTTGAAGAGATGCTATAAAACCTCAAGATACATTACACTAGCTGAGTGCTCTGATGAAAATTGACCTTTTGAGTCCTTCCAGACTTTTCCCTTTTTTCCATTTGTCTTTGCCTGGTCTCTTAGCTATTGATCTATTATAGGATTTCACCTCTCAAGAGACAGTTTGGAAAAGAACTTTTCAAAGTAGAAATGAATGATGTTGACCATCTCAGAATATGATCTTCCAGTTGTTTTACCATACTACCATTTCAGCAGGTTTGACAGTTATAATTGTGATTCTCATTCCACTGCAGTTTCACAGAATTGCATTGGGAGCTGGATGTAAATTTTTGATGTAAATTTTGGATGTAAATACCCTATCTTGTAACCTCCTGTGATCTTGTCCGTTAGTTGGCTTTAGTCATTTGGTGTTTTGCCAACAAGTCAAAATTTAGTTTTTAAGTTTTTCTCAGTACCTTGGAAAGATAAATGATTGAGTGCCTCTGAAATTATTGTTTTATAGCAATGGATGCTCTTTTAACATTTCAGCTTCTAATAATGCTTTTTTTCTTTTGTGTGTGTGTGTGTGTTTGTAAGAGTTGGAGACCCAAAAAAGTTACTTCACTTTGCAGTATTGCTGTAATCTTTCAAATCTGATCTGGTGTCATCAGAATGACAGCGCCCAAAAATCATAGTTTAGAAATACTGCTTCACAATGTACACAGGATATATAGTGGGCCTGACTCTTGACCTTCTCTTCATCCATGCTCACTCAGGTTAAAACACCAGAGATTGATATTAGCCTTTTGTAAGAGATCATAGAAAAACATTCATTGTAGGCTTGGCCACAGATCAGAAGAACGAAATTTCAAGGACATTTTACATTCTCCAATCCACTTATCTCAAAACTAAATAGCTGCTAAAGCCCAATAGAAAAATAAAGATAGTGAAGGCAACTGGATAGATGGTTAGATATGCAGGGGGAGGTTCACTGAGTTCTGAAGTTTCTAGATCATGGTCCACAGATGATTTGTAATGCTCGAAGCACTGATTGCTCCTCTGCAGAGATACAAATTTCACATGGTGTCAATTCCTCTTGGTTTTGTCCATGGATTTACATTACAAAGGAGGTATAGAGAAGAAAAAGGAAATCCTTAAGCAATGTAATTTTATTTAAGCACCTCTTGTCTCTGAGAGTTTAGATGGGACTGGTAATAGATGTGGTTCTTGCAGTTTAAAATGAGAAAGGAGTGATCTCTTTTATTAGGATGCATAATAAGAAAATGCTTATGAATCTCTGATGACGTGTTCCCTTTGATTTCTAGGTAATAACAAATTAAATTGTTTATTCCTAATAAATTTTTGATGGAATTATTGAGCTAAATGAATGTTCACTTTATATGTGGAGAGAAGGTGACCATTATTAAGCATCAGCATTGTCAGAATGATGGAAACATCTCTTGTTGGCAAAGCCCAAATCTAAAAGCAAAAAGAAACCCAGTGGCAAAAATTAATGCTATGTGATGTTTGTAGAAGCAAGATATTAATGGGTATGTGATTTGTAGATAACAATGTATCATTCTTCAATTTGATGCAGGTGTTACAACTGCTTTACATTGGATGTCGTTGGTAGCGTAGCTTTTGGCACTGAGGTGGATTCCAAGAAGAATCCTGATGACCCTTTTGTTAAGAATTGTAGAACATTCTTTGAAATGTCTTTGTTTAAGCCTCTCCTCATTCTAATACGTGAGTATAGTCAACATTTGTCTACTTCCTTATGGTAATTTCCTAGAAGTCATTCTGAACATACCGAAGCCATAGCAGGAAGATTTATAGCTGACTTTATTTCAGAGGTGTTCAGAGTGCAACCTACAGACCAAATATACCCTGGAGATTTCCACCATATGCTTTGCAGCTCTTGTCTCCATTAATGAAACTTTCTCCAGAAACTGAGAATCTGGGAACACAGTGCTCCAGGTTCATCTGAGAAGAAAGTTTCTGGGCCCTGCAGTTGTTATAGTATTTGTAAACTTCTCATTAAAACAAAGTAATGGCCCTTAAGTGTAAAGGTTTTGTGCACTTGGTTTGCTTGGTAGAGATTGAAATCCCATCTATTAACAATATTAACAACCCACCACAGAAAAGAGGTGGAGGAGCATAAGCAGAAGTCCTCCCAATTATTTTTTGAATAGCAGCTGCAGCCTGGTTGGTGGCTATAAAGGATAAAGATAACAGGCGTCATGAAGAGAATGCATTTCTTGTCAGATGAATAGATAGCAATGCACGAATGGGGTATAAACCCATTTAATTCTAGGATACAGAAGCTAAGGCTTCATGGTGATGATGGTCTTGTTAATTCAAGGGCAGTAAGAATTGTAGGTGAGGAAGCCACAGCATAATCAATCCTATTGAAGTTTTATCTTCTTGATATCTAGACCTGCACACAGTAGTGTCAGGTGGCACAGTGACAAAGTTTCCTGTGCCCATCTGATCCTGCTGGCATTACAGATTGCACCTGTACTCGCAGCACATGAACTGTTCCCTTCTGGAGCTGTGTATCCAAACTGTCCGGGGGTTAATGTTTAACCTGATTGTGAAGCGTAATTTGTGACCAATTTCTTAAGGGACAGAAATATGCCCCTATATGTCTAAGAGCATGTCCTTCATTTGAGCAAATCTCTGTACGGTTTGAAGTTTGATTCCTTGATTCATCTCTTCCACTGATTCATTATGTGGTCTGAATTTCCACACTGTGTTGCTCTGTTGGCAGGACAGGGTTTGTCCAACGACTGATTTGTTAGTCTTACATTGTTCATAAGTTAATGAGGGGTTTATTAGGATGCAAGACTTCACTCAGATTTCTACTTTCTGACTATGAAGGCCATGGATTGGAGACCATTCTTCCAGAATGTATGGCCTGTTTAGAGAAGTAAAATAGAATCATGGAACAGTTTGGATTAGAAGGCACCTTTGAAAGTCCCACCCCCTTCAATGAGCAGAAATGTCTTCAACTATGTAAGTTGCTCAGAGCCATGTCCATGATGACTCTGAATGTTTTCAGGAATGGAGCATCCACCACCTCCCTGGGCAACCTGTTCCAGTGTTTTACAACCTTAATTATAAAAACCATCTTCCTTATATCTAATTTAAACTGGCTTTCTTTTAGTTTAAAATTAGTAGCCCTTGTCCTTTTGCAAGAGGCCCTGATAAAGAAAAAGTTTGTCGCCATCCTTCTTATGGGCTTCCGAATACTGAAAAACTGTAAATGAGAATGAACACTACACAATTTCACAGATTGGTGCCAAAAGCTGCTAGGCTAGTTCAGGATCTCCCACCTTCTCTATGTAATTGGGTAGGCAGAGGAAATAATGCTCCCCTTTGTTGTGGTGGCTCTGTGGCATCAAAAAGCTGAACCAAAATCCTGAACTATTGTGGAAGGAAGCTTGAAAGGCATCTGTCTTGCAGGAGAGTCCTGGCCAGCATGACATTTATAAAAGGAAATCCTTTACCAGCCTGTGGGGGTGGAAGAAAAAGAGGGAGAGGGAAAGAGGAAAAAACAGATTTCACAAAAGGAACACATCCCACTTGATGAATTTTATAATATTAATGAAAGGGGGGGGGGAGGAGACTATTTTATGCCTTCACAGTCTGATTCAATGTTTTCCTCTTTAAAATATCTTACAGTTTCTTTCCCATCCATAATGATTCCACTGCTACGTGTTTTTCCAAACAAGAAACAAAAGGAACTGAATGGATTTTTTATCCAAACCATAAAAAATGCAATTGTCTACAGGCACCAGCAAGATGCAGCTGAGGTAAGGCTATTTCTGTGAGAAATATATGGGTAAGCAAATGTTTTGAGGAAAAACTGTAAGTGACATAAGCCTCAGTTTAAAAAGCAAACTCAGTCTGTTTGAACAGTCAAGAGTATTTTAGTGAAGATTTTATTAACTTTTAGCTTTATGTACCATCAGGCAGGGTTGGTGTTTATGCAGAATTGTTAACACACTGCGAGATTGCTTCTCTTAGTATTTCTGTTCAAGTAAGGATGCAGAAAATGTTACATCTAGGATGACTTTTCAACCCAGTTTCTAGACCCAGAAGGAAGGATTCACCCTGTAGAATTTCTTCTCGTCTTAAACTCAGGTGTTGTGTCTGTGCTACTTTTCCTTAAAGACCAGAGAAAACAAAGCCCCCACTGAGTATTTCAACCCAGGAGCTAGGACCTGGGGCACATTTTGTATAGTCCTGTGATTGTTCCTACAGCTTTGCAACATGGAAAGAACCTGAATGTGGCTAGAACAGTCCATTGATACAGAGAAGGCTACCTAGAAAGATAGTAAATGCCACCTGAAATATTTGAATAAATGGATATGCATTATTAGCCCGTAATTTGTTCCTCTTTTATTTGGTCGTAAGGCAGTTTGAGGGGATTTTTTTGTTTGGTTTTTAATCACTGTTGTTTATGAAGTATCTGAAGGCACATGCATTTTTGTGAACATGTCTCTATTTTAGGTATATGAAGCATTTGGAAATAGGCCTGTGCTTCAGTTCTTTGCTACAAAAAATTCTTCAGGTCTGCTTGTCTTTTTGGATCATTTTTTACTGCAGACTGTGCACAGTATCCCTAAAAATAAGTTAAGCAATTAATTATGGATGTGTAGTGAGAAACAAAGAATATCGGTGAGAATTCCATTTTTAAGGTAGCTGAGACAAATTTTAACAATTGAGATGAACCACACTACAACATACACATTAAATAAGCTGTTAATATTGAAATATAAGAGATGTTTCTGAGATGAAGAGCAATGTTGATGGGCTAACAGCACCTGTGAGACTGGGTCCTCCCAACCTTTTACAGCTTGGCCCCACAGCTTCACCTCAGCTGTCACCTTTCAGGATAAAGTGAATTTTAGTTTACCTTACAGTACCTCCAGAAGGCATTTAAAAATAAAATTGATATTCAGAAGTATTGCTGCTCTTTGCCGTGTTGCGTGTTCTGCCCTTTGACTTTTTCTGCCTTCACCAGACTTTAAGTCTTTGTCCTTCTTTACATCCAAAAGATGGTAAGCACCACACTGGCTACAAACGACTCATGATTCATAAATATTCCTGCTGGCCCAGGTTGAGTGGTGGAGGAGTATTTTCTAACAGGAATGGTGTATCTAAGCTGCTTTCAGATCTCTCATTTCTAATGCACAGGTCCAGTGAGAACTTTTAATGGCATACTGATATGGCTGTATGTATGGAAAGACTTGGATCAAAGATTCATGCCAAAAAGGGTCTGCACGAAACGTCTATTCTGTGTATCAATTATCAAAGGATGAAAGGGACAAAGAAATAATCCGACATGGATTAAAAGTAGTTACTGTATTAAGTATTCTTAATAAAATGCAGTGTGTTTCTGTGGCAGTAGCACGCAGGGCTTGGATCATGGGCAAAATCCTTCACTATACCAGAGATGCTCACTCCCTTATAAAAGGAAAAATGCAAAGAAAAGCAAGATTAGTGACAACAGGTCGAGCACAGAGGGTAATAGTGAATGGGGTAACATCAGACTGGTGACCTGTCACTAGTGGGGCTCCATCTTAAGGCCTTTGCTCTTAAAAATCTTCATAAATAACTTGGATGCAGGACTGGAAGGGATACTAAGCAAGTTTGCAGACTACACAAAACTGGGAGATG
>JAWMRA010000041.1:61357560-61468562 GCA_035584735.1 Pseudotriccus pelzelni
TGAGATGCTGGAAAGCAGTGCAGGAAAGGGACCTGGGGGTCCTGGTCAATGGAAAGTCAGATATGAGTCAGCAGTGCCCTGGCAGCCAGGAGGGCCAACCGTGTCCTGGGGTGCATCAGGCAAAGCATCGCCAGCTGGTCAAGAAAGGTGATTGTCTTGCTCTACTCTGGTGCGACCTCACCTTGAATATTGTGTGCAGTTTTGGGCACCGAAATATAAGAAAGACAATCAGCTATTAGAGAGCATCCAAAGGAGGGCAATGGAGATGGTGACTGGCCTTGAGGGGAACCCGTGTGAGGAGTGGCTGAGGTCACTTGTTCTTTCAGCTTGGAGGAGACTGGGGGAAGACCTCATTGCAGTTTACAACTTCCTCATGAGGGGAAGAGGAAGGGCAGGCAGTGATCTCTTCTCTGTGGTGGCCTTTGACAGGACCCGAGGGAATGGCCTGAAGTTGTGTCAGGGGAAGTTTAGGTTGGATGTTAGGAAAAGATTCTTCCCCCAGAGGGTGATTGGGCACTGGAACAGGCTCCCCAGGGAAGTGATCACAGCATCAAGCCTGACAGAGTTCAAGAAGTGTTTGGATGGTACTCCTGGCATGTGGTGTGACTCTTGGAGATGGTCCTGTGCAGGGCTAAGGGTTGAACTTGATGATCTTTGTGGGGCCCTTCAACTTAGCATATTCTGTGACAAGAGCAAGAGGCAGAAATCTGTGAATATGCGGCCTGTTTGCAGGTTTTACTGGTTGATGGAGCAGAGGTATAAGGTTATATTGGAAGGGGTGTAGGGAGATGGTGTAACACATGGCAGTAGCTGCCCAGTATCAGGGCAGTGTGGAGGAAAGTACAAGGTCCGTGTTTGCCTTAGCAGTGTATGCACAAGTCCATGGACCCATCTGCTCCTGGACTTTTGCCTAGTTTGCAAAATTGGCATGTGGGAACTATTTCAAGTGCTGGGAGTTAGACGCTTGGACCAGATTTCTGAGGGCACATTAAATCCCCTTTGCAGTTCAGGATTATTACTGCAGCTTTCAAAAGTGGCTGGAAAGTTTGGAGCTTCCCCTTTTTCCCTTTTCACTGCCTGTCTTGTTACATGCTCTTAGAATTTTGACTGTTGGTGGTATATGAGTCTTGTTACAAGTATGGACAACTTAATAATTTGCCAGGGACATAAAAATGGTATGTGAAACAGATCAAAATGCATTTTTTTTAAAATTGATCCAGAAATTAAATCTGTAGAGATTAGATATCCCAGATAGCCCTGCATGTGAAGGAGAATTCTGTCCTGTGTCCTAGGTCTCAAGTGACGAAATGTACCCACTGAAGCCACTCAGAATTTTGGCACTGAATTCTAATGAAGCCAAGATATAACTGGTGGCTACTGGTTTGTGCTAGTATTGAGAGCTGTAAGCCAAGTCTGATGATCTCCTGAGGTGCATTAGGCCAATGGCTGTTCCTTAGGTTGCCACATTCCTGGATGTCACGTTGTGTGCATCTTTTACTCTTCATTGATTTTAACATCATTAAAAAATACTTTTGGGTTCTTTTCTTGAGGCGGGGGGTGGTGGGAAGGATAAAAAAAGCCTTTGGAACAAACAATGAAAAGCTCCATGACAGTGATTCAGCTGAAGCTTGTCTTCCTCTCATCTGCAGCTGATGTGAACAAAGAATAAAGAAAGGCCAAAAAACAACGTGGCAAGCAAAGTCAGCCTGTTATCATCCCTGTTCTATCAGTAAATGAAACAATGCTTCTGAATGCCTAAAGATAATCCCATGGGTAGATAGTAATTTTACAGCCAGGTTTAGATCTAATAATACGCTTGCAGCTTACATGAGATCTGTGATGTCACTTTCTCTCATCCCGTTGCTTAGTGGTGCAGATGTCATTTTAATTATATATTATCTTTCTGTGGTCACTTGAATAATTTTAGTCCTGGATAGTCAACTCATTTGGCTTATGTACAAAAACATTTAGTGGTTGTACTTTAGAAATTTTAATATGTTGCATTTATTCATGGATTCAAATTATTGTAAAAGGCTTTTCCCACTATTTACAGAAGAGCAAATTTGCCCTGCTCAGAAGAAAAAGCACAAATTTAATGCACCACTTAACACCTACTTTGAAGATTCCAGCAGGATTTAAGTGTTCAAATACCTTATCCTGATTATCTGCCCAAGTTTAAATTTTTCCCTGAGGCAAAATGTTTCCAGAAACAGGGCAGATAGACTGTTTATTTCAATAAATGATCTCTGATAGATTTTCATTTAATAATCTGATATGCAAATCATTATTCATGTAAGAGTTGTTTTTATATCATGTTATAGCTCAGTTCTTAACCAGTTTCTTTTAAATGATGATATCTAAATGAAGGAGTCTTTCATAGTGCTCAAAATTGAGACTCCTTTCTAAAACTGTGGGCTGAAACGAAGCCCCCTGTCAGCAGATGGAAGTCCAGAGTTTCATTTATAACCCATAGTAATAGCAATTGGAATGTAACAACTTAAGAATATTGCAAACCATTATTTTTGGAAAATCACAACAGATCTGTGGGAAAATCCATTTTTCAAACTATGCATCCTTTAACAAGAAGAATTGGAGAGTTCATAAAGGCTTCAACACATTCTTCTGACATCTCCTGATTTTTCCAGTCATACTGTTTTCTGTGGATGCATAATTCAAGGTCACAGATCCATGCCAGGACAGTAGTGATCTAGTGATGTTTCTGCTGATCAGCAGCTCCTTCTTGGTGGTCTCAAGCTGATTGGAAATGAGAGGGTGACAAAGCACAGGGAAGTGTCACCAGAACTGTTTTCATTGGCCTCTTGGTTCTCAGTTTATTTGGTGTGGCTGGAGACCTACAGACTACCTGAATGCTTTTAATCTGGATGCAGAACAGACAGAAGGAACCACAGGAGAATAGTGTGAAGGCTGTGCTGCTGTGAGCTGTGCTTCCCATTCAACCACGTGGTGTAAAGCCACAAAAACTGCACAGTGTTGTCAGTTCCGGTGATGATCTGACATCCTGTGGATTGGTGTGGCCCTGGGATGCTTCTGTGCCAGGAAGAGATCAAAAGAGGTTGTCCTCTGGTCAGAAATTGCCAGTGAACAATTGTGGACCCTTTCAGTTTTCCCCACTTGCCGTTCTCATTCCTGGCCAATCTTTTCCCTGATCCCTGGTAGCTCGAGGCAGTGGCTCTGCTGTTCCCAGGCTGCCTGTGTGCCTGGGCGGGCACAAGTGATTCCTGGTGAGTGGAGATCCTTTGGTTTGCCAGCATCAGCCAGGTCAGGAAACTGAATTTTGAGTAACTCTGAAACTAAGGTATTTAAGTACTTGCAAAGGAAATGGGGTCTGTTCTCTCACTACAGACTAGCAATTGAAATGGCTGTAAGGAAGAGGTATCCTTTAATATCTTTCTGGGAAATGATGGCTTGATTAGATCTTCAATCTCTAAAACACTGATGCCCAGGGAAAAACATGCAACAAGCTCCCCTAAGGTGAAGAGGGACATGTGTGTGTGTACCTGCATTCTGGAGGATAAGGGACAATCTGAAAACCTAATTACTGTGACACTCTGTTCTTTTCTCTTCCTTCCCCAGCAGTTCCCTGGAGTTTTTCCTTTTCATGAACTAATGAACTATTTTATTCAAGAGATGCTTGAAATTAGTTGAGCAGAGGTAATCCTCCTGAAAAAGTCTGATCCTCTCCTTGTCAAGGGAAAACTATACAATTACAAAGAAAACTTAGTTAAAAATTTGCTAAATGCGGTGTACATTCCAGGGGCTATGTGTGTGTTTGAACTGTGTAAATGCAGTACAGATGTTAGAAAGTAAATATTTTTCTATGGAAACAGCAGATGGGAGGATTACACACCTTCTAAGAGTGTGCAGTATTCCTGCCTTTGTAGAAAACCAAGCAAAACTTGTTTATATTTGGAAGAAAGTGATGTCCATATAAGGATATTGCAATATCCTTAATATATGGCAATATTAAATAATCCATTTTTATTGATTAATAAAGTCATTAAAACAAAGGATCATTCTGGTCCTTTTGTTTCTCTAAGTCTGTAGGAGGGATGCTGTAATTCTGTTCTGCTGGGTGGTTCTTACAGTTTGATCATCTCATTATCCTCTGCCTTTGTCAGGAGCAAATGCAAAGTGGACTTCCAGAAAGGTAAATGTGTGTCTTAAAGATCTAGAGGAAATTTGGGCTAAATACGTAGTTTGAATCCAATTGTCAAACCTGTATTTCTGCTGCTTTAAGCAGAAGGGTAGTGTTCCTCTAGAATATGTTAAAAACCTTTTGAACATTAAATCTGGTGTCTATACTTGGGCAGCATATAGTGATTCCAAGAAAAAGAGAGCATTATGTTAAAAGGCGTTTTAGTTATTCACTTTCTTATAGGAATCAAGCCATTTCCTTGCTTTTTAAATTGTGTTCCTTCTTCCCCACATTTGAGGAAAAATACTTTTTAAAAAATGTATTTTACTTATTTCTTTTTCTTAAAGATGTAATTCATTTTATGACTTTCTCAGGATTTCTGAAGTGGGTCTTTAAAAAGCCACAAAACCTTGAATAGAGATGAACTTGAAATCCCTATTACTTGTGGGCACCAGTTGTAATTTCTTGATCAGTCTGCTGTTATCTTTCCGAGGATGAATTGCAGGCTTACCAAATGTGATCTTTGGGTTTCAGGCCTGGGCTGAAGTGTCTGGCTGAGGTGCTTTCATCATGAAATGTAGTTCTGCAGTCTCTCTGCTCAAAAGAGATCAAGGACAGAATAAGTAACAAGAGCAGTGACTTTCTCACCTCCCCGAGGAGTGTTGATAGGGAGCCCAGGAAGAGTTTTGCGTTACTGCTGCGTCTGTCCCAGTTCTACAGCCCAGCACTCCTGTGAGCCCAGCACTTTATGAGCAGCACTATGGTCAGGAGAAGTCAGCAAATATCTGCTTTGTTACCTGCTGTCGGCAAGCACATACCAGATTTGCTTGCTATTGCTCACCCTTTGCTCTAACACTGCATTTCTACTGTCTCCTTGGTTATGTCTGAGAGTACATTATGGATTCTAGACAAGGAATAGGCAGATGGTATCATGTATATATTATCTGCCCCACCCCTGCAAACCCTGCTGCAACCCTAACAATATAATCTTGGCACCTGGGACTCTTTCTCTGATGCCTCCATCTCTTCCCACTCCATTTTGGTCTTTCTCAACCACTCCAGTGTATCTTAATTTCTTCTTCAGGAGGTGACTGGAGTGGTGTCCCTGTCTCATATTTCACGTGTCCCACCTCAGCTATAATCTGGGGTTCAAAGTGCAATCATGTACATGAGCCATCTCACTGACTTCTTGGAGCACTGCTCACATTGAGTCATGGAATCATTTAGACTGGAAAAGACCTTTAAGATAATTAAGTTCAACTATTAACCCAGCACTGTCAGGTCCACCAGTAAACCATGTCCACCAACTAAGTGCCACACCTACATGGCTTTTACATACCTTCAGGGGTTGGTGACTGACCCACTTCCCTGGACAGCTTGTTTCAATGACTGACCACCCTTTTGGTGAAAAATTATTTCCCAATATCCAGTCAAAATCTTCCTTGGCGCAACTTGGAGCCATTTCATCTTGTCCTGTCACTTGTTACTTTAGAGAAGAGGCCAACCCCTACCTGGCTGTAACTTCCTTTCGGGTAGTTGCTGAGTGTGATAAGGTTCTTCCCTAAGCCTCCTTTTCTCCAGGCTCAACACCCCCAGCTCCCTTAGCCACTCCTCGTAAGACTGGTGCTGCAGACCCCTCACCATCTCTGTTGCCCTTCTCTGGACTTGTTCCAGCACTTCAATGTCCTTCTTTTGGTGAGGGGTCCAGAATTGAACACAGGATTCGAGGTGCAGCCTCGCCAGTGCTGAGTACGGGGGGATGATTATACTTCAGTTTGCAAGAACGTAGACTTGTACCAAAGGATAGATGAAATCAAAACTCCAGGTTGTTTATGCTGATATAATCTGGTTACATTTTTGCATATCCAGATGTGCCAAGAATAATCTTGCTGATAGTACCATGAAAATGTAAGTATCTATGCAGGAAAAGCAAACTTAAATTTCTGAGAGACGTGTGGTAGAACTCCTCCAGAGGGCCTTCAAAGAAATCATAACTTTGGGCCTTTCTGGGCAGAACAGCGGAAGTTCAGATGCTCCCTGTAGCTGCATTAATCCACAGGAAGCAGCTAAATTAACAGGATGCCTTCAGAGTTGAAGGTGGAAGGACTTAAATGCTTCTGTCAATAAGTTTTGCATGCATTTTCCTCCTGTTTTCACCAGCCAGCATGGGAAGTGAAGATGGACATTTGGCTTTGCTAATCTACAGCATATGAGAAACATCTTTTAATTGAGAAGGGTGGGATCTTTAGTGTTGAAAAAAGGCTTTTTCATCTAGACTAAAAAAAAATAAACCCACATGCTCAGTTGTTGGTAATGTCAAGGGTTTTAGTGACTTCTAAAAATTGTGTTTATTTTAAGTGACTGATTTTACCATATACTGTTTAACAAAAATCCTGGCCAAAAGATAGCTTAAGGACTCTTTCAAATAATGTTTGCAGTGAAATTTCTCTGAAAAACTGGAAGATGAAAGAATTGAAAGGCAAACTTGCCTTTTTCAAAAAACCTGAGCCCATCATTGAAGGGAGAGATCTAAAGTACTCTTTTTTTTTTTCTTTCTTTTTTTTTTCCCCTCCCTCTCTCTAGGTGCTGGTTGTTGTGGCTAAACACTGTTTTTCTTCTTGATACTGAAGGGGAGGGAGTGGTCACAGCTCTGTTTTATGTGTCCATAAAATAAGACAAGCAAGAGCTCACTGTTCTTTGAAGGTGGGATCCAAAAAACACTGGTTTGTGTCACTGAGTTTTGTGTTGGCTTGACCAGCACAGGCAAAAAGACAGAGGGTAAGGAAGCCAAAAAAAAAGGTGGTTATTCCTTATATGGTCTTTTGCTTCTCTTGGTCCACCCCATCCTGAATTTTTTTGCTTTACTCTCCTTTATGATGAAAAGGGAACCCTGTGCTTGCTATCCGAAGAGAAGTTCAAACATTGAAAATCCTGTTTATGCCTGTGGTAATTCCCTGTAGGCAATAACGTCAGTGCTGGCCACTTGTCCCAGCCTGATCCTGTGCTAGTAATGAGTATTCGCAGCATGCATTTCAGTGTCTGATTAAATCTTTCTGAAAGGCCATCTGTTTGAGGAGGATGTGGCATTGGCTTTAATACTTTTTATACCTAGTACTCAATACTGTTCTTTCATGACCTTAAACATAAAGTTTGTCCCCTTGGTTAGGTAGCAACTTTCCTGATACTCTGATCAGAGAAAATAATTGGATCGAGGCTGTTGCAACCTGTTGGGTCACTGCGTGTCTCTGGGGAAACGTTCCTGGTGTTGAAGCCATAGAAGTTACACATATCCAGTGCGATTTTGTTGTGTCCAGGGATGAGAAAAAGGTAACTGTTTTCTGGGAAGGGAGTGAAGCATCTCCAGCTGCCTTTCTTTTATGGCACTCAAAGTAGAATCTGATATAGTCATATATCTGTTGATACATGCCAAATCAGCAAGTAATCTGGCCTTTCTGCTGCATGTTTTCATCTGTGCAAAATATCCAGCCTAAGCAGTGTTACATCTTGTCTTTCATGGTCATCTTCCTATGGAAGCACAGTTTCCCTTTGCGATTCCATTGGCCTAAAGCAAATCTTGCCCAACCTATCTTTTCCCGCTTCCTGTCATTTGCTTTCCTTCATGGTTTGGTCTCAGTATCCACCCCTCTGGCTGAAAGGAAAAATTGTCATCCTGGGGTTGTGCACATTCCCTTTCTTTTGTAACTTCTCTCTCTTACTGTTCCTCATCTCTTCTGTATGTTACCTCTGCAGCCTGGTCCCCACAAGTTTCTCAGAAGATCCTGCTGGAGGTCACTGAAAGCCCTTCCTTTTCCTGCTTAATCTGTAATCTGGGTGGGGGTTTTCAAATCAGCAAGCAAAAGGAATATTACATTAATTCAAATAATCTGGAGATTAATTTTCTGCACAACAAAGTGGTGGCCTTTAATGCCAAGGTGGGATATAAGATCTAATCTTTACTTACGAAGTATTTTATTTTGTTTTGTTTGTACTTATTCTTGATGTAAATCTGCAAGGGATCTGTTGAGTGGGACTGGGAAGTTCATGTATTTATTTTACCTTGCTTGCAATAGCATGTTTGGGTGCTTTCCCTCTACAAGCAGACTTTCTTCTGACATGTGCAACTGGAGCGTAGCATCTAAATTCTTAATTTAGAAAAAAAATCACAGATTTACTGACCTAATTGCAGTAACAGAGCTTTCTCTTTCTGTCAGTTTTAATAATTTCAGTTTTGTCTTTCATATTTCATCCTTTTTTTCCCCTTTAATCTGTTGTTGGTTCACCTTTTTTCCTCCCTGAGTCGCTTCCTGAATGAGTAGGGGAGTTGCAGCCCTTGTGGTATTAGTGGGTGATGTTTGACTTTGTCTCTGTTAGTCTTTGTGTCTCTGTTTGCCTACAGTGACCTCTCTCAGCCCCCCACACTGCCTTCTTTTTGCAATACATGACCTTTTCTGAAGCAGTTATGAAAAAGCCATGCCATGATATTTCATACTTGTTCAACCATCTTGTCCATCTTTTGGCATGTTTTGATCTCTGGAGGTTTTCCCCTTGATCTGTCTCAACTGTTGCTATCTGCTTTGCACTCCTTTGATATTTCTCCCTTTTCTCTTGTGTCTGCTTACCTTAGCAGATCTATACTCCTACTTATAAGAGACACTGACAGTCCATCTTGCCGGCAGGAGAACCATTCATGTGGCCAGCATTTGGATGCCAAGTACCTGAAGTTGCTTTTCTTTTGAACCTAGTGACAAGTCTGTCTGACCATCTCAGTGCACAAAGGTGAACCACTTGGTTTTCTGGGCTAATTCTCTTCTTGCCACCGTGTCTAGGCTGCCCCGAGGGCTACCTCTCCCCACCTACCCCCTGCCTGCAGTGCAGCAGAGCCAGCAGGGCCAGAGGATTTTGCTAGACCCCATCCGCTCACGACCGTACTTGGATTTTGAGGATAATTTAACATTAGAGTTACTTATTATGGAAAACGACAGATTGTCTGTCACTGGAAAACTTGAGGAGAGGCTTTCTAAAATGTGCCCTCGATGTCAGCTGGCTACGAGGCAGGAATCCCTGCGTGGCATTCCTCCATCTGCCTTTTGTTGCAATTCCTCTCCTTCACGAAAATCTGCATAGGAAATCCTGCATCTGTGGCAGTCAGTGGCAGCCTTGCCCCGGCTTCACAGCCTGTGACTGTTCAGGGCTTTCTCCACTTTCTTCACAGCGTCTACCCTTCATTTTTCCCTCCCGCTGGGATAAGCAAGCTGTATCTAAGAGAGACAGAGACTAAAGGGGAGCTGGGCACCTCCTTTCTCTCTTCAACAGAAATGTACACTTTTTAATAATGTAATCTCAATTAAAAACATACCAATTAAAATTGGCTTTTTAGTAGCTCTCTGGGGAGAGGGAGCTATAATTCACATTAAAATGTAAAGCTTCAGAAGCAGGGAGAGCTAGGTGCATTGCAAGTGCCCAAATATTCAGTGATTTTAATTACAGTGGAAACTTGATAAATTGCTTTGTGCCACAATCCATTATTAACAGCTTAATGAATATCACTACTGCCTGTTTTAAACTGCACCACGGTGAAAATGATCGTCAGCATTTTGGTTGTGAACTGTGATTTTTTAGCATGTTTGTATCTTGCCCCTTAAAAAGAGGAGGTGGGTGAAAGTCTGCAGGTTTGACTTTGGGTCTGGGTAAGTTCTGCTGGTGGCAGCATCCTGAGAGAGAGAGGCAGGAGGAAAGATGGAGCTTTTGGGACTGGCCAGGGTTTGAATCTGCTTCTTGCAGTTAAAGAACAATGTCTTTGACCACGCAGAGAGCCTTCTGCATGCCCAAAGCTGGGGGATCACGAGATCATGAGGCTACCTTTACACATGCTGTTTCTCTGCACAATACACATGGAGGATAAATGACTGTTTGGGGTGTCTGCTCAGGGGTAAAGGGAAGCAAGTGTAACAGCTCATGATCAAGCATTCTGCTGCTGAGCTTATTTTGGAGTGAGCAAAGTGCAAGCTGTTTTGAATTTTCAAAATTTTAGCCAGCAAAAAGCTGATTTGAGGCATGGAATTAGTCAAGTCCTTTTGGAGTGCTGAAATCTAAGCAGTGATTGTGCTCAGCTTTGAATAGGGACTAACCAGTTATTTTTTTCTTGACAGTTATTATGGCTGTAATTGTGCTAATATTATGATGCTACATATTTATATGTGTATTTGTAGTAAAATGGTACCTTTACCCCACTTTTTAAAGCAGCTTAATATTTCAAGGATAAAGGTTATTATTAGGAATGTTATTATTTTAGATGCTAACAGCAGGTGTAGTGGGCTTATAGCTGTACCCCATTGAAGTGTCAAGTCATAGGAATTGAAAGAGCCATGGCTTGGCTTCTGTGAGATTTATTATTTATTGTGGGTGTTCTGTTTTCACTTTATCATGTGGTTTGACCAGAGGGTCACAGTCCCCAAAATGGGATTACTGCCAGGTGTTGACAAGAGCTTTACAAGATCTGAGTGAGGTGCAAGATAGATCTCAGGACAGAAATTACTGGGAACTGCTTTTCTGATTCAGAGAAGTTGCAAGTGCCTACATAGGATAAACATGATTTTTCTGAATGTCTTGGGGGGTTTCTATTATTATTCTGATTATGTTTTTCTGTACATCAACAAAAATGTATTCACTTTCACTGTCTCAGAAATGTTAACATTAGTCATGATGATGTTAACTTGCACCCTGCCAATTACACAGAGCTCTCCTGCTTCATCGTATCGATAATTACACATAGGACTTTATTTTTTCTTTTAAAAAATCTTGTATTGACAGAAGAGTAATGATGCCTGTAAGTTCCTTAAGTATTGCTCAGTCAGGGATATGTAAGATGCAGGAGATGTCCTCATATTTTTGGGGAGAAAGACAGCTCATACTTGCATGCTGTTAATATTAATGTGTTTCTGTGGTTGTATTTTTGGGTTTAGTTTGATTTTGGGAAGCATTCCAGGCCACAGGGCTGCCTGGCTGTCGTTTTTCATGCATCCCTGTACTGGCAGAGGACAAAGTGGCATGAAGGATATAAAATGCCGTCTAATTTTTCTTTTGTTCTTTAATTCACACACACATGCTTCTTCTGTGTGTTTATCAGTGTGCACAAAATGCCTATATTTGCAAGATAATAGCTGTGTAAATATTAGAAACTCATATTGAAACTCTGTGAAGGAAAAGAGAACAGGGGGAGAATCCTTCCTGCTACTGAGGAGCCATCTATTGGATAAAACCCATAACTGAACCGAGCATCCATGAAACTGCAGAGGGTAACACAGTTTGTTATTGGTCACTGGTAGCTAAAAATAATCCTTTCCTTCCTAATTCTGCTTTCACCCACTGTGTTAGAAACCTGTAGAAACCTTTATCCCTTCATGCACACAAGTCATGAGAGTCAGATATAGGTGTCACTTATGTACTTTAGGTAAAAGCCAGCTTAATATAGCCGAAGATACAGGATAAATCCTAACGTAGTGTGTAGGTGTGATCATGAATGGATAAGCGAGCAGTAGGATTGCCTGCCAGCAGTGGAGAACATTTGCTACAAGAAGTGATAAAGACAATTTTTTTTTTCATTTTGTTAATAAAGGCTGCAAATAACATTAACTGTACATTTGGGTTTGGGGGGTTTTTTCTTTTTTTTTTTTTTTTCTGGTAACAGCACATTTACATCAGTCTTACAACCACGATTAGTTTAGTTAAAAAATATATTTTTTTTTTTTTTTACCTGAAATTACTTAATGGCATCACAAAGCCAAATAACGAGGTGCTCTTTCCCACAAAACATATGCAATCTATATATCCTGTAATGCAGAAAGAGAGGATCTTGGACAAACCCTGGGGAGAGATAAGAGAGGGCAGGATGTGAACAGTAAATTCCCAGAATGGCCCGGAAACATCCTGATGGCTCTCCGAAGTGAGTGGTGGGGCTTTGCAAGTATGTTAAGAGGAGCATATGTGGCAGGAAGAACAAAGGATAAGGGAAGCAATAATGACATTCCTGTGCATTTTGTTGAATGTCATATCCAGGAATTAAATTTAAGCAAATACAATTATAATCTGTGGCAAATAGAAAAAGAACAGAGGGCTGCCTGCAACAGCAGCCTTTAGTCAGCAATTTAAGTCAGCAGAGGGTCAAGCTTCTGGGTGTCAGATACTCAGCCTAAAACACTCCCTTCCTGCATCCTCCCTTCCTTGTGCAAATAGCGGAGGGGAGGAGTGTCAGAGTGTTTACTGGGAGGCCAGATAAGCTTTGGGAGATGATGCATGCACACAGTGTGAAATAGGGTGGTCAGCTCATTGCTGATGTGGGAATCTGTGCCTGTTCCATGCCCTGCATACATGAGGGGGCCTGGCACAAACTGTTCTTTTACCCCATCACTCAGTTAGTTCTTCTCTTGCTCTGTTTTCCCACTGTGTATTCTGATAAGCTCACTCCTCCACCTTCAAGCTGCAAAACACGTGTGGGGCAGGAGAAGCTCAGCTACCACACACTCAAATCCAATATTTATTGTTTGTACTGTGATAGTGCCAGGAGTCATTATCAGAGTGTTGTTATCCTAAATGTTTTGCAAATACAGAATGAGGAGGTTGCTGTCCACTGATATTTGCTACCAGTGTCTCTTGCTTGCCACGATGCAGGGTCTGGGAAAGCTGGATGGGACTCTCTAGCCACTGAATTTTGGGCTGTTTTCTGAGCCTTCCCGTTGTGTGCGTGCAGTGGAGGGAGCTGTGCTGGTTGTAGTTCTGTGCTGTGCCCTGGACTGAGGCTGCCAGGCTAACATGGCAGAGGTGCCAAGCAGCAGCCAAAAAGTGCATGACATTTGTTTGCCATTAGACTGAATTTCGTGGAGAAAAACTTAGAGTTTCTCTTAAACACGCAGCTCATCCTGCTGAGCCTGATATTGGAAAGAAATCTCCCAGAGTCAGAGACAGGGGCCAGTTCGTTAGGGGGTGTAAATGGATGAGGCTGTGGACAATCCCTCGATTTTACAGTGAAGAACTGCTGGGAGAGTTTCCAGCTCTCTAGGAAAGCCATGGGCCCACATAGTTAATGAAACAATCAAATAGACGTGTGTCTTATTTTCTCTCACCCGTAACGGTAGTATTTCTTCATCCTACAGATCACTTCAGCCAAGTCAGGCCTCTGACTAGGATCTTAAAACCAGTCTCCTTCTAGAAGAGTTGTAAAGACCTATATTAAGATCGCCTCAACTAGAAATGGTTCTTTGCTCCCTCTTCATTCGCTAACAATTAGATCTGAAATTCAAATTTCTTTTCATCCCTGCTTTGTGTGGGAACATGTGGAGAAGGAGGCTGCTGTCTTTCAAGATGTGAGCCCTCTAGTGCCACTTGCAGCAGTTTAAACTGAAGGGAAATGGGTCGCTAACAAAACCTTAGTTTTAAGAATTGCCCATAGCTTTATTTTGAGGTTGAATTAGGCTTACCCATGCCTCTGTAGATTATTAATGCTCTTTAACTTTGCGTTTTGAAGGTCAGAAAAGTGCAAAACTTTTGTGGAAGAAACCAGCAGTACCCAAACACTTTTCTCCCTCACTTTATGGGCGGAGGCACTACTACATGAAAATAGTTTTGTGTTTTTCAACACTATGATTTTTCTGTTATCAGCATGCTTTGTTAAAGACCTATGGGACCTACTGAAGTTATATATATATATATATATATATATATACACAGAGAGAGAGAGAGAGATAAATATATATGAATACAGGTTGTGAGTGAAATCTAATGATTTACAATATCTGCAGTGACTCATGGGAGGAGGGAAAACCTCTCCAGTGATGAAAAATGGTCCAGTGCTGGAGTGAACTGTCTGGGGAGGCTGTGGGAAGTCAGGGTTTTCTGGGTTTTCAAGAACAGGTTAGACAAACAGCTGTCAGTGCTGGTTTGGCTGATGTTGCCTCGTGGCAAGGGGATGAAGTAGATAACTTGCTCAGTTCCTTCCAGGGCTCTTTTCCTCCTATGATGATGCTTTTGCCTTAAACTCTTTGAGTCTGTGTAAATCTGTTTTCATCCTAGGTCTTAAAGGGTTTTCTGAGAGCATCATTAGCTTTTCTTCACGGGGTTTTATAAGATTTGATGTCTGTTGTCCCGATTTTACAGATGGAGAAGCTGCACCAGTTATAACTGTACTTTAAAGGCAAGAAGGGGAGCGCAGCTTTAAGCATCTGAGCTTCTGTGTAGGTCAGTGCTTAACCAGTAATTCATATTGGTCACTTCGAAGATTTAGTGGCAAACTCAGCCAATAAAATCCATATCATACTCTAATTCAGGCTTAATCTTGGCTTTATTTTTATTTTTTTAAAGGAACATTGGTCACATAGAGAAGATACGTTTTGTTACCATGTTTAATACTTTCTATTGTCAGGTGCTTTCATCTATTTGCTGACATACCTGCCCCTTCTGGGCCTGGTCAGCATTTCACGTTGCCTTTTCGCAACATTATTGAAGGGACACTTCTGTTTTCTTTCAAGTGGAAAGCAAAGGCGTTGCTGTAACTTTTGATGTCAAATGGAGTGTCACTGAATGCTCCCTCTTAGCTGTGAGCTACTGCCAGAAACTTGCATAGTAGGTTAACGATGATAATATATGAAAATATCAGAAAAAGTCTAAAGTTATACAAAATCTTTTCAGTCTGGGATTTTAACATAAATATTAAGATCAGACCAGGATGGCTCACTTTCCAGGTGAGCACTTAATGAGTTTTTATTTTTTTGCTTTAAATTTAGTCAGTTTTTAAATGCAAGTTAAATTGCTTTGTAAAACATGCCTGCCCTCAGAAGTTCAGCCCATTTGCAATAAAAACATTGCAGTGGTTTCATCAGCTGATGTTAACAAATGCAAGCTAAAGAGTTTTATCTGCCAGACTGAAAAGTCTCCCAGCCACTTCTGAATGATGACCGTACCCTGCAGCCCTTCCAGAGCTGAGCATCACCTGTGAGAGCACCATATCCTCAACCTTCAGACACACAAATTTGGGGCCTCTCAGCTCCTGCGTTCCAGTTGATTCAAGCTTTTGTGTTCAAGACAAGCCAAAAGCACAGTCTCTCTGAAATGTTTTGGAGTTGGATATATTGCCAGAGAAACTGGTTTTGTGGGGTTTTTTTGTGATTTCACCGAGAAACCAGAGGAAACCTGCAAGTGTTAGAGAGAGGTTGAATTTGATCCTTTCAAAGAAGTTTGGCAAAATAATACTTTTAGTGGGACAGCATTTTGTACTTCTTTTTCAAAAGGATCTGGGTAGCTACCACAGTGCTTTACTGACAACTTCCTGGTGACACAGGTTGTCTCACTTAAAAAGATGGCTGCCAAATCAAGCTTATAAAAAATGACCTGTGTGTACACTGATATAGCAGTGTGTACAAGTTTGCTGAAATAATATGAGATGTAATCTTCTTACCCGTTAGATAAGGATTCTGAAGTCTATCTTTTTTGAGAGCTGCCCTCAGAGCATTTGAGAAAGACTAGGAGGATCGGTACAGTTTATTGTGAATGGTATTATATTACCATATAGCATTCATCGTATGACTTTTACACTTAAAGTTGCTTCTCTTTTGAACTCAAAATGAGGAGCTAAACTATCAGAGTGGTGCAAAATTTGAGCATGGTTTGAAGAAAACATAATTGAAATCACAGCATTAAGAACAAAAATTCCAACCGATTTGGTAGTTTTCCTTAAGTAATTTTTTACTTCACCTTCCAGAGAAGTTGAATGGCTTAATCTCTCTACCAAAAGCATAACCCAAGGGCGCCCTGGACTCCCAAAGCAGTGGTGAATTTGCTAGAAGGTCCGCTGGTGTGTCAGTCTTAGGTATGAAAACACAGTTCCCTGTTTAGGATGGAAAGAGCTGGCGACGTTCCCCCACCCCCCAGGACGCTTGCCTCCTGTGAGGAAAGTCATGATGCATCTCCTGTGTGAGGGATACATCTCTCTTCTTCTGACAGCTGCAAAACTTAAAGGCAGTGATTTGAGGAGGGGAGATGGATGCTGTGGATTGGCCTTCCCTAGCACAGCACACGTCTATTCTTCCAGCGCGTAGCACAGCGCTCGTTACGGTTCTGTGCAGAGTGATTTCTCTGCATGGCCAGGTGATGTTTAAGGAGACTAATGAGAGAAATGATACAGCCCAGAACACTGGTGTCAGGAAATATATTGCAAGGTGTCTATCTTGGGGAAGCTGGAAGCGGGGCTTGTCTTATTATATATTTCAAAGGGTATGTCTGTGTCACCACCAAGTTAGACATGCACCCTGTCCCGTACTGCATTCAAATTACTTTTTTTTTTTTTTAACCAAATCATAGCTTTCCATTCAATTTTCATTGGCTTAATGACAGGCTCTGTGTTGTACGAGGGCAAAAGAAGAGTCCATTGCATTAGCACACCGTACTTTTGTGGCAGGAACTCGTTTCTGAGGCCATTGTAACATAACTATGCAAGTGTCAGAGGACAGGATAGAGGCTATTATGGGCTTCTGCTTTTTGTGAGGAAAATCAAACAAATGTCCCTAATAGAAAAAAGGAAGCCGGCAGCTAGATGTGATGACCAGAGAATGTTTTTGTGCAGTGACACTTGTCAGCACCTGGTCTGTTGTCAAACTGAAAAAAACGCCTTTTTAAATGTTTTTTTCGTTCTGCTGACAACCAAAGTGGAGAAACCCCTCCTGTGAATTTTCATGAGATACCTTTTCCTCATTTCTAGCACTTAACAATCCAATTATATTTGGGTTTATGCTAGTATTTGCCTCTACTGCTATTGTTAGGTTTTTGAATCAGAGTGATTTTTCCATCCTGGTGGTGCGGAAAAAAATATGTTTCATTATGACTTGTTATAACCCTGGAAATATCTTCTGTTGCTTGGGTTGATGATGATTTTTTATGTTGCATTCTATACTGATGTCTAAAGTGAAGCAGAATGAAGCATAAGGAAGAGAAGCTTTGCTAAAATATCGCTCCTTCCACTGTGTAGAATTATCTTGGAAAAAGCTTGCGTCTTTCTAATGTTGTGCTTTTCTTCTCCCCACTATTATTCAAGTAGTTTTTACAGTTGAATGTTGTTTTTGCAAGGGCTGTTTATGCAGCCATTGCTCTTAGCAACACCTGCTCACCTATGAGCAAATTACATGGCACAGATAAGGTATGTAGTTGTCTCTCAATAGGGTGACCTTAAAAACAGATTCTGCAGCAAGACAAGCTTTTAAATTCCTAACCAGATATATTACGTGAGTAATAAAAAGAGCTCCTCAAAATGGCCACAGAGGCATTTCAGAGCACATTCTTGGGAATATTCACTTGTGCTGGTATTCATTAAGTTTGCTTTCAGCAAAAATTCTTGTGAATGAAATTTTATTCTCTAGTCATTATGATTATTACTTTACTATCATAGCAATAACCACATCCTTCGTATAAGGCCAGGTCCTGATTTTGTCTAAGGCTGGAGAAACATCTTATGGGGTCTCCAGAGAGCGTATTGTCTAAATATAAGACCAGACTTGGCTAACAGCTCATGACTGGGAACTGCAAACCTTCAGAGAGCAATGGGTTTGTTTACAAGAAAATTCACAGCTAGGGAAGGATGGTTGCAGAACCCTACCAAATATTATAGCTTTTGAGCTATAGGATACTACAGCGTTACAACTCCACTGAATATGAATGTAATTTTACATTTTTATGTTATAAAAGCAGTTAAGGTGATGGTGACTGGCTTTACAGATAAAAGAGAATATCTCTACAGGTGTGGTTCATTACTACATTGAACCAGTTTATCCATGCACTAATGAATACACTGGATCTGGACTCTCTTGTCTGTTTGGGCTTTTTTGTTCTTTTTTTTTGGGGGGGCGGGGTGTGTTTGTTGGTGTTTCTTTTTAATTTTAAAAATGGCCTAATGCAAATATGTGTTCCGGGGAAATCCTGAAGCACAGGCTATGCCAAAGAATTGGACTCTGAGTTGTGCAATATATGAGCTCCCAGGATGTGAATAAAGCCCTTCCTGCAAAAGTTAAATGAGATTTTTAGCTATTCACAGCTGAAGTCTGCATGAAGTCTTGTTTCCTCCAATCTAGAGGAACATAATAGAGCAGAGGTATCCTATCATGCTGGTGGAAATTGTGCCGAAGTCTAGGCACAAAGAAGTGTTTTCAGAGCTGGAGCTCATTTGCTGAGCACAATGTGTATAACATTGCTTTGTGTGCCTCTTCTTACTGGTGGAAAAGCATATCTGCTGTGCCTTGGAGGTGATTCAGTCTTGCTGGCCAATGTGCAGAGTCCTTCAGCATGTAGTGGCTGGCACTGGCTGCTACCTGGAACACTGATTTTTGGGTGTACCAGGGTGCAAGATGTACTACACTCATGGGTACAAGGTGCATAATGTACACATGCAAAATGAAAAGGTTCTGTGAGGTGGAGGGAAGGACTGTTAAAGAGGCAGCGTGCCAATCCCTTGTGTTACTCAAACCCCAGAATAACCATTCCTCTATGCCTGTAGATCGATCAGAACAGTTTGCTGGCAGCAGAACTCAGCACAGGACACTGAGTATTTCTCCTGTTTTGTTGTCTAAGTGCTCTATTTTCCCATGTCGTGAGAAAAATAAATAATCTGATTAAGTCCTTAGACATTTATAATTAATTAGTTCTTCCTTACTCTTATCTTGTTTGCCTGTCCTTTTGTCTGGCTGTTTTTTCTACTTTATCTCTCAATCATCAGATCCAAGAAATCATTCAAATGATTTATTTTTAGTAGATAAATGCAGCTTTACAGCATATTCTTTTCTTCTGAAGAAAGACTTGGTCCCTTCTTTTGTCCATCCCACTGCACAAGTTGTCGTGTTCTGGCGCTGCAGTCACTTTCAAGTCCTTGAGCTATCATGTATTCTGTTGGTATTTGAGGAATTGAAAATCAATCACACAGCCTTATGGCTTGGGTTCAGCACAATTCTATTATGCCCACTCGCAAAAGTCAATTCAAACCTTTTGGGTTATATTTCAAAGCCTAATCAAGCTTGCTGTCCAGACTGGTTTGGAGTCAGGTCACTCTTGTCCATAGGTCTGTTTATTAGAGGTTCTGTGTCAGAAACCAGTGTAAAAGAAAGCAGTTTTCATAGCAGTAGAATCATTCTGTGGGCATTTTGGAAATACAAACCACCCAAGCAGGTTTTATGGTAGAGGAATACTTACTGTCATAATACAGTTCTGCAAATATGTTTTTAAAAATTTTAAAACCACCCAAAATTATGTTGGTAACATAAAGCTATGTTTATACATGTACTTGCTTATAAAAACGTGTCCCAGTTTACTGAGATTAGTTTTTAGTCCTGTCAGGTTAAGCTGGTAAGAAAGTATTGTAGATGCAACCCTGAACTTTCATGCGTGACTTTCATGCTTTGGACCACATGAACAAATGAAGGTGGTGCACCCAAGCAGATGGACCAACTCCTCTAAGAATGAGTTGTGCCACTTCCACTCAGCAGGTGCCCATGGGACTGCATGTACAGTGCCTGTGTCAATCCCCTGATTTCCAGCAAGAGCCAAAAGCTCACCCTGAGAATGAAAGTAGCTCTGTAGAGAACTGACTGTTAGCAATCAGCTGTGAAAATGTGTACCTGTTGTGTATTGGGGGCAGATCAGTCTCGTCACTCTGTGAAGAATGCAGTGACACGTTCTTGGTTATGTTGTTTCCAGCTGATTTGTAGAAGCCTTCTCATTCAGTGAAAGACTGGTGGCCATTCTGTGGGAGCCAAGTGTGCAGTACAGATAGGAAGCATCTCTCTTTTGCCATCCCCTGTGGGTAAAGGCCTTTCTCTGCGACCCATTCATGTTTCTTCTCATTCTGTGTTCTGCAGAGGCGCAGGGATTTTCTCCAGTGGATGCTTGACTCCCGTGACTCAGCCAACAACCTGGCAGCCGGGTGCTCTGATGTGATCAGCCCATCTGCCGCTTCCAGACAGAATGAGGCACCTCTTCCTGGCAGGGCCCCATCTGAAAAGGTTCAGAAGACGTTGACAGAGGATGAGATAGCAGGCCAAGCTTTCCTGTTCCTGATTGCTGGCTATGAGACCACTACCAGCACACTGTCCTTTGCCACGTACTTGCTAGCCACCAACCCAGAGTGCCAGGAGAAGGTGCTTCAGGAGGTTGATGAGTTTTCTGCAAAACACGTGAGTATGATGTGCTGTGAGTATGGTGCAGAACTTCCTTCAGGGATCAAGGCAATGTGAATGCCGTCATGCCACTGTGGCACCTCCATGACCCCTATTTGTCTCAGCCATGTATGCATATATTAACTCTTTATTAAAATTTTCAGTGAATAATTAAAAATCTCTATAGGGTTTTTTGGAAGCTGTTAAATTATATCACTTTACAGCAACACAAGATATGGCCTAGAAACTTTGTGTCATAGTGAAAGCTTAACTTTTTTAAAGTATTTTACATTATTGAAATCAACCAGCTGTTGTCAGGCTCTAAAACTACACTTTTCTATTTTTTCCTCCTGTACAAATACTTTTATTGGTTTTGTTTTCAATTGTATTTACTGATCTTGGTAGGAAAATAAACAGTTCTTACAAACCATAAACTGGGAAGTTTTGCTTTAGATGTTCATAATTCTTTTTCTTTTAGCAGCAGAATATATGTGTAAGCTTAAAAAAAAAAATCACAATATTTAATTCTCTTATACTGTGTTCAAACTGCTTCTCCTTCACTATCTGTATTTGCTAAGGGCATTTATGTTTCCTGGATAACTATTGACTATATTTGGTATAATTACCAGACCATGCAGCAGCCATTCTTCCACCCTACAGTCTCTGCACAAGTTGGTGGTTATGATAATTCAGATTGATGGTCTTTTTCTTTTCACAAATGCTTTTATAACAGATCACAAGCCTAACAGGAATGAAATTACACCAGGCATGGCTGTCTTGCAGGATTTTAGCTGTGGGATTTGCATGCTGAAAGCGTTTACTATACAGTTTTGGGGGTTTTATACTTTTATGCATTCCATCCTGTGTTGTACTTACAGAACAAGAAAAGATATATATATAATTTTCTGCTTTGCTCATAGTAGAAAATTCTGGACTATGCACAGTTTGTCCATTCAAAAGCTGCCGTTTCCCTCCTTTTGCTTTTGGAAACATAAAAGCCAGGATTTGTGCACACAGAAAATGTCATCTGTTGTCTTGCACGGTGAGGTTCTGAGCAGGGTGGCTCTCCACCTAAGATTGCCGTTGCTCTGAGGATGCAGATGGATGACAGCAGTGGAGGTTAGGGTCATGCAGTCAGATCCACAGAGCTTTTTCTCAGCACATGCTTCATACCTCTACGGCTGGTTATGAGCTAACTCGATACCATGGAACCATTGATGTTCTAACTACAGGGCTGGGGTTATATCCTTAGGTTGTTGGCTCTCCACCACTGCAGCTGGAGTGTGTTTACTTGTTTCATTCACACATCACAGACCTATTTGTGCCCTCACGTGTAGTTAGGTCAGCTGACTTCTGTAAGGCCTGCAAAGATGGGAAGGTGCAACTTGGCCTGAAGTATGTGCAGTTTACTGGTTAATACTGGTGGCAGAGTTGCACACAGAAGCGCTTATTATTCAGTCCCAAGGAAAATATGGTTCATCTCCTCACCAATTCCTGAAAGCTGACAGCCTAAGAAACCAAAGTGAAATTGCTGGGAGAGGTATCCAATAGGATAGGTACGTGATGGCATTCATGTCTGTCTGTAGATGGTGATTTGAATTAGTGACCTTTCCCAGGTAAGTGCATAGAAAGCTGACTGCAAGCAGTAATTAACTGGCTGATTGTTTATGGATATTTCATGTAGGGAGTCCATGCCTATGGCCATGTCCACGCTAACTAGTACTGTGCTCCCATAAGACAGATTCGTCCTCTAGGATGGCTGGTAGTGAGGATTGTTGGATGCACACTCTGTGCACCTCAGGAGTTTATTTTGGATTAATCTAAACCTGGCTCTTTGGACCAAATTCCTCTTAGCAGTTGGTCTGGTTTAGTTCTAGTCAAAGGAGCCCTTGCTGCATACTTGGAGATTGCAGTGTGAACCAGTGCAAGAGATTCGAATGTGAGTCTGCTCCTGATCCAAGCTCAAGAACTAAATGGAATGTGTGTTGTATATGGTCTGAGTGAGCTGTCACTCAGCATTAGTAATATTTCAGTAATAATTGCATTCAAATGGACAATTCTTGACTCTCTTGGTTCTCTAGGAATATTTTGCTAATAATTCCAGGTTTTGCGCTATCTAGGAGACCTAAGGAAACTTGTGGTAATGTGTAGAGAGATGGCACTCAAACTGAACTAATAATTTTTGCATGTCAGCACTGTATACAGTCTGTGTGGTGCCTCAGCCCAAACTGGTGTCCTCATCCCAAACCATGCTGTCAGACTTTGCATATAATTATTGGAACTATCTTTCAAATAACTTCCCTGTACTTTATGAATTTTAAGGTTTAAGCTTTAGTTGATGCATATTTTGCTGTAAGGGTAAGAGAGAGAGAAGGATAACTATTCATCTGCAGTCTCTGATAGAAGGAAATTTGTGGATCTGATCTGTGCTGCCCCATCCTTCAAAAGATTTCTTTTTATAAACAATTCATGATTTGGCAGGGCAGCAGAGGGGCAATACGCTACTCAAGGAGCCCATTCCAGAATAAGGAGAAGAGTGCAGCAGTTCAGTCCCCTTAGTGACTGTAATTAACTACTTTTAGCCTAGAAAATGAGATCTATGTGAACGGTTTGCAAGTTACGGGAGCAGAAGCTATTTTAGAACTGGGTATATATAGATGCTATATTCAGTTGTCATGCAAGAGAGAGGAAGGGAGAGGACATAGAAGCTACAGGCTCACAGTTAGTTATCAAGTCAGTTGCTAAGAAATTTGATTAGGTTATTGCTTGTACTCAGCACATCAGCTTTGCTCTTATCAAGGTGCTTTGCAGTTTTCAGAAAGGAAGGGCTTTAGAAGGCCGAAACATGGGGAACGATACAGTCAGGTTGTTTTGACAGGTGGTAGAAGACTGATTTGATTTGCAGATATGCAAGTATTAAACACAGTACCCTCTTCAGCCAAATTTATACTCAGGTAATTATAACTACAAAATGCTCTCCACCACATCCCCTTCCTTCCTTCAGCCATTTCAGTTGCCTCATGCAGCATGTTTTATTGCCCTAATCTGTGGTGTAGAGCTGCGGTCTGATTTTACAGCAGCTGCTGTGTATCATCCCAGAGATGGCTCTACTTTGGTGGTGGACAGAGTGATTTATATACTCATTTACCAAAGTTTATAAAGACATGTGAGAGCCATCTAAGAAAAGGTGCTATAAATGACAGGCACAGTTCCAGCTTTTTGACACTCCAGCTAAAAACGCAAAGCATGGTGACCTTGTAATAGTCAGTAAGGAGGGAGAGCAGGGTTAATCCATCTGGGTGTACAGCAATATTTGGTGGCTCTGGGTAGTGTACTTGAGGATACCCCTGAGTTTGCTGTGATTTTGTCTGTGTGTTTTGCACAGTGGTGATTTTGTCTGTCTGTTTTGCAGAGTGGGTATCTTAGCAGGATGGGAGGGCATAAAGGGGATGGAGAAAGCCGAGGCACTGCTGGGCTAGCCAGTGGCTGCAGTGTGCTGCAGAAATGTAAGACTAGGTGCTGGAAGTGGTCTAGCCCCAGCAATGTGCTGGGAGTTGGGAGCCCAGAGGAGAGGTAGGTCTGACTGATCGTGTTGTCCTGCTGTGTTGTGTCCAGCCAAGTTTGTTTCAGAGCTGCCTTAGGAGAACTCACTGTCTCTCTCCACCACACTGCCTGAATACATTGTGGAGATGACGCTTCCAGGCAAGTGTCCTCAGAAAACAGTGCCTGAAGTGAGTCATGGGTTGTCACCTCTTTTTTTACCTCCAGGACCATCCTTATGTGTTTGCTAAAGGACTTTCTAGGTCTTTCTTGACTGTTATCTCAGTGTGAAGATGGTGCCTCTTTCCCTCAAAGTGAGAAGAGGCACCTGGCCCGTTTCATAGCCTGGCGAGCAGGAGAAGACTGTAGCCTTGGTTATTGTAGAGGGTAGGACACACAGTTTATTTCCCTCCTCACCTCTGTCTGGGTCTTTGGGATGTAGGGAAAGGGAGTGCACAGCTTTGTATTGTCTCTGGGGAGGCAGAGAGACAAAGTACTGAGTGGTGACTACTGTCACCACACACTGCATCTTCCCATTCTACCTCTGAATCCCTGTGTCTGCTCTAACTGCACTGGGAAAAACAAGTTTAAGCATAATTCCTCTAACATACAAATAAAAATTCAAATTGTAGAGGCTTTGACCTGATCCTCTTCATAAATCCCTTGAGGGTGTAGTATGTGCACTGTGAAGGGCAATCCACTGAAAATAAGATGTACCTATTTGCTACAAGCTTGTTGCTGGGTGTGCAGCTTGCTTTGATATCATGAAGACAAAATAAACAGGATGAAAAGAGAGTTAAATATGAGCGTGTGGGGGCAGGACGCCTACATCTGTATCTGTATAAAATAATATTGCTTTCTGCAGAGACCACAGATCTGTTTCCAGAACAGCAAAGAATGGTCAGATTTTCAGAAGGCTGTAAACTGGCACATGTTTGGTATTAGTAGAAGTATGGTGATATGCATCAGTCGAGAAGCAAGCCGGGTATTTACCAGTAAAGGAGCACAGGGGAAGAAAAAAAGAAAGTCTGCTATTTCAAGACCTCATTCTTTTTATAGCATTTGTGGCTAACCTTCCCTAAACTGTTAGAGGCTGTACAGTTGTGAAAGAGATGGCTTTATCCGTATTAACCCAGTGAGGAGGAATGCACCCATGGTGTTCATCCTCTGCATTTCAGTCAATAATGATCCCTGTGCAGAGTTTTTAAAGAGCCCTTCACAAGTCATGTATTTAGGAACAGTTCTTGCGCTTGTGACTGATTATTTTGCTGTAAAAGTGTGTTGATTTCTGTTTGTGTGTGTGCTTAGCAAAAGCATAGCAAGCCTGCAGCACAAATTTGTTCTAAGCAGATGGACACTTGCTTCTGAGCACCACTGTGTGCTCTGAGCAGCTCTGTGTGCTTTGTCCTAAGCCACAGTGCTTAGGGCTTGAAAAACTGCATCTTCTATGCTGGGGATTCCCTTAATGTAAAGCCGCTGTTTCTTACCTCTATTCCCATTTTAGCATTTACATGTCTCTCTCGCTTCCTTCTTCTGCTCTCAAGCCTGAATCATTCACAATTACCAGTTTGTTGCTTTGTTTTTTTTGGTGTTTTTTTTGGTGGTGGTTTGCAGGACTGCATAACTGTAGACAGAAAGAGTTGTGGCACAAAATAGATTGCAAAAACATAGGTAATCGAGCTAACTTCTCATGAGAAGCTACTTGTTACCCTTAGGTGAAATGTGGTGAGTGGCTATGTGTGTGCTCCTGATCTGTTGCAAAGTAAACACACCAGGTTAAACAAGTGAAACTAGGTCTTTTTCTTGAGGGAGGGAAAGCAAGAATGCTTGGGGCAGCTCAGGAGAGCAAAAGAAGTATAAGAATGAACTGCTGTGTCTCTATGTAATAATGAAGGTGCAGAGCATAGCGAAGCCTGGAGCAAGGAGCACCCTGAATTCTAATCTTGACTTCAGGAATAATTTACTGTGTGTTCTCAGTAACAGATAACCAAGCTGTGCATTAGCAAATGGGTAGCCTTGGTACTACAAGTTTTGTGGGCTTTCTAGCCCATCATTACTTGCAGCACCACAAGAGAAAGTTACACTGAAGGATTTGTGCTACTTAGTGACCCTGAGATGTGTTGCTGCACTGATACATAAGGCTTTGGATCTCGTGAAGGATAGGGTAGCAGCTCGCCGCTCCTTGCTGCTGATGCCTAAAAATGCTTTCAGGAACCCTGACAAAGGTGAAGCAGAGCACAGGAGCAAGGAGTGGTAAATAAAAGGGAATAGAGGAAAGGGCAGCTGTTACTGTAAAACAGTCACTGGAGACTGCAAGGCTGTGTTTTCCATTCTGTTTTTAAAAAGCCGTGTACAGCTCTTATCGTTGTTTGATATGATACTTAGAAACATCGTTGTGGAGAGGAATGAAGAGCTGGATAAGACCCAATGTGTCTCTACTCCATCCAGTTTTGTATCCACACAAAATACTAGTGTAATGATTCAGTTCTGATATGACTTACCAACATTTTCCCCTCTGGCTAGAGGCCATAAAGTTCAAGAAACTTCAAAATCCTGTCATACCTTCTCACTATTTTAATGGCGATTTGGAGTTTTTTTCTTTAATAGGAAGAAATCTTCCTTTTTCTATAAATGCTCGATTTTCTGTTGCTCTCGGGCCCAGGAATATTTTCAATACATTTAATTGAAAATGTTGACCAGACTGTTTCATCTTATTCTTTCACGTCAATAATATTGAATGAAGTCATTGCAATCCATAGTTTTGTTTATGAAAAGACACTGCTAAATCCCATTTTAGCTGCTGTGTGAGGTCAGTTGTGAATGGGCCAGGTTCAACTGGACTGATACACAAACACCTCCTTCATGATTGATGATTCTGGTGCTGTAATTTATCAAACTTATTGGATGTGGCAGTTGCTCATCTTGGGTAATTGCCATCATTGACTTGAGTGGAATCATACTACTTTGATTATGTTTATGATTCTGTTCTTCACGCTGAAAAGCTCCTTCACTAATACCTCTGCAGTCTGATAATGGAGATGTCTTACTGTGGAGATGTCTAATTGTAAAGAGATTTTACCATTTCAAAATTTTTCCTTGCCATAAAATTTCTAGAGGGCAGAGAGAGGTAGGACCATTTTTATGGTGTCTCTCTGCCTGATTGAGTGCTTTAGATTTTTAAGCTGTCTGTGCAGAGAGTCTCCTTGGTAGGACGGAGAGTTTTCTCTGAGCATTAGTGAAAAATGAGAGGTGAAAGTCAGAGAGATAGATGTCACTGTCGGGGAATTACTACAACAATTTGCATGAGTTTGGTGCCTTTCATGCAGTATCTCAAGGCTCTGTGCTCTCAGAAGCTTTCAACTACAGAGACTAAGCTTCACTAAGCAAATATTGCTGACGGTGGAGACTTGCATTTATCAGGGGAGACTGAATTGTAAATAGTGTGCAGAAAAAAGTCCACAGCAGAGAGTCGCAGTTCCACATGCATACACATGCATGTACAAAACATACAGAATCAATAAGCACAAGCAATACTGTGTGTTGTTGCTGTTTATTCTCTTGATGGAAATGACAGTCTTTGATTTCTTTTTTGTTTAAGAAGGTGTTGCAGAGCCTCACAAGTGTGAGCTGTCAGCAATTGGTTTTGTTGTAAAGAAATGAAAAGATGCTTTTAAAGATGTAGAGACTGAGTACTGTTAAGTTATATTTCTGCAGATCTTCATGCAGTCGCTCAAAGTCTGAAATCAGTTTTTTATCTTAGTCTCTTAGTGCTTCTGTACATACAGGTTGAAGATTGCATTGTACTCCATCCTTGATTTTTCCAAGAACTCTACCAAACCCACAACCTGAGTACAAAAAAAACTTATTTCATTCCTAGGAAAGTCCTTTTGACAACTGGTGATTCTATGTGGCCTGAAATGGTGTTGTTGAGATGATTAATGTACCTTTATTTCAAGGAACTTCTTGTTGTTGACACTGCAGGGTTTTTACCCCTTTTCACCCAAGTAAAAGAAATAAAAAATAATAAAAAACCCACTTTTATTCTTCCATTTGTTCAGGCTTATCAGTTTCTTGCCCATGAAGACTAATTTATCTTTTGCTTGCAAAGTCACATGTTGCTCAATGACTCTGCCTTATTGCTATTCTTGAGCAAAACGGAGTCTCAGGTAATGTATGCTAGACAGATACTCATTTTCACCCCTGAATTTTCCTGGTATTTTGCCATCCTCATAATAATTGACCCACTATCACTGCTGCAGGGTTCATGTTAAAGAATAAATTTTTCTAGTGACATGGAACATTTAATGGTGAAGATGTTAATAATGTAGCTCTTTAAATGTGATTAGGCAGATCTGTTTAAAGAGGAAGTAAAGGGAAGGATGCATCTTACCCCTCTTTCTGTTCCTTCTCTCCCTCACCTCCCTCCTTTCATCTGAGGCCTTTATGGAGGAATGAGCATATTTGCTTTGAATTTAAGGAAAAATATTACTGCTGAGAAAGAAACTGGTTACAGTTTTCTTCAGGATTTGTATCCAAACTGCTCCTGCATATGGCAATCAACATGCTTCCTCCAGGAACAGAGCAAACAAATTAATACCAATATCAATGTCCAATCAATGCTAACTATTTAAATCAGCATTAACTTTTTGGCTACATATAGGTAACATCATTTTCAGGGTGGAACATCATTCCAGGTAGAATTAGTAGATCAAATTTGCACTGCGCAGTTGAGCCTTGCAGAAGGGAGTAAGGAGATAAGCTCAACCCACAATAAATAGCACCACCACCCACCTCCACGACTTTAGGAGGGACATACTCTCACCAGCCTAGCCAGAAGGGTTACATATGACAGGAAAAGGAGTGAACATGGCATGACTTCTCAGGAATGGGCTTGCCTTCATAGGTATAGGTGCCTGTTCTTTCAGCAGCAGCTTGTCTGGCGCTCAGGAGTTTTGTCAACGGGAAATAGAATTCAAGTCCAGAAAGGTATTATACTAATATATACATATATATAAAAATATGTATCTATTATATAGATTTTTTTCATGGAAGTTAGGCCCCAAAAGTTTCCATAAGGTTTATGCTGCTGAATCATAGTTATTTAGTAAAGAAAGAGAGAACAGTAGCCATGGGCACAACCTCAGATGCAAAAAAAATCAGAGACACCAAACCATCTGGCCCTTGAAAGAACTTAAAAATGAGAGAGGATGGCCTTGGATATCTGAGTCAGGACCCCACACTGTGTCTCAGTGTTAGCAGCCAGTTGCATTCATCAGGCAGGAAGTTGTCTCCTGAGGAATATTAAATATTAAATACTAAGGTAAACAAAGAAGCATTTTCAAGCTTTATGTTAGTTAGCATCCATTTGGATTGAGATCCCTCAGTGAACCCAGAGAGACAGGCATATTCTTCAGAGGGTGAAGATGTTGGTGCAGCCCTCACATCCTTGTCTGCTGCAGGGATCTCCACTGAACTATCGGCTTCTGAGATGCCTTCAAGACCAAGGGATAAAGTCTTATATTTAGTAGCACTTTCACTGGTGAGGACAATAGTGACTCAAGATTTGTGAAAACAAATACCATTTTCATCATAAGGACTTCGCATGAGACCTGCTACAAGGGCCTGTAGTGACAGGACAAGGGGTAATGGTTTTACACAAAAACACAGCAAAAAGGTTTAGATTAGATTCTTCACTGTGAGGGTGGTGAGACACTGGAACAGGTTGCCCAGAGAAACGGTGGATGCCCCATCCCTGAGGCCAGGTTGGATGGGGCTTTGAGCAGCTTTGTCTAGTGGAAGGTGTCACTGCCCATGGTAAGGGAGTTTGAACTAGATTATCATTAAGGTCCTTTTGCAAGCCAAACCATTCTATGATTTTTTGGGCAGTGGAAGAGAATATTGGGGAACAACTTACAAAACAGAAGTGACTAACAAGTCGTGTTTGTGCATGACTGCACGAGAAAAAGAAGGAAGAGAATGGATCATGGCTGAAGAAGAGAAGGTCTTTCATCTGAAAGTTTCACACAGACTCCTGAATTCCACATATTATATGCATAAGGTGCAAAAGTTGAGCTGAGGAGAACACATGCCTAATTTATTAAGAAACAGCAAATCCCCAGCAGCAACCAAGAAGAAATTAAAATTGTATTCATCATATTCATAGTTTTAAAATGATCTTAGCTTGTATGAATGTGAGGTCAAAATGGAATTTTTCCTCCAGGTATGTACATAAATTAGGAAGCATTAATAGGAAGTAACCAGTCCATTTATTTGTCAATAAGCATTCAAAGTGAAGGCTGAATAAGCCGGTGCCAGAAGGAATGGAAATTAGTTTGCATTTCATGATTATGTAAAGCAGTTCTTGGTAGAATGAACTTCTTGTGACCTCCCCTCCCTCTTCTTTTTTTTTTTTTCTTTCTTTACCACCCTGGCAGCACATATGTATTTAAATAATTCCCATTTCTAACAATGTGTTTGTGTTACTTTTAGTCAGTATGACATGGCTTTTGTACTGTTTATCCTGCTTTATCTTATGCTTCTCTTTTAATATGGAAAGAAAGAGAGAAAAAGTGGTGGTTTTGGATGTGCCTTTGCTCTAGAAATGTAGTGGTCTTCAAGTGATAGGAGTGAACATTTCCTTACTTAACTAGATAGAAGGACTGGGGCAAAGGGAGTAGTTGGGAAAACCGAAGGAAAGTAGGAAACACATGCTATCTGAGGAATGTTCTGTTTCACACCAGTTAATGTATTTTACTGTCTCAGAAAACTGGATGATACCAATTTTTCTCTAATATTCACAGAATCAAAGAATAGGCCGGGTTGGAAGGGACCACAGTGGATCATCTGCTCCAACCTCCCTGCTCAAGCAGGGTCATCGCAGAGCACGTGGCACAGGATTGCATCCAGACTGTTTTTGACTATCTCCAGTGAGGGAGACTCCACAACCTGTCTGGGCAGTCTGTTCCAGTGCTCGGTCACTTGGACAGTAAAGAAGTTCTTCCTCATATTCAGGTGGAACTTCCTGTGCATCAATTTCTGTCCATTGCCTTTGTTTTCCTTCTTTTATTGATGTGTTTGAAAAAGTTCTTCTTGTTGTCCTTGACATCCTTGGCCAGATTTAATTCCAGATGGCCCTTGGCCTTCCTTGTCTCATTTTTACTTGCTCTGACAAGCTCTCTATATTAATTCCAAGTGGCCTGACCCTGCTTCTATCTCCTCTGTATTTTCTGCTTATGCTTGAGTAATGACAGGAGTTCTTTATTCATCCGTTAAGGTCTCTCCCCTGCTTTGCCCAAATTCTTGCTCATTGGGATGCACCATTCTTGAGCCTGGAGGAAGTGATCCTTGAATATCAATCAAGTCTCTTGAACCCCTCTTCCCTGCAGGGTCTGTTCCGATGGGATTCTTCCAGGAAGATCCCTGAGGAGGCTGAAGTTAGGTCTCCTGAAGTCGATGGTTTCAATCTTACTTATTGACAACTAATTTGATGCCTGGTTTTCATAAGAAAGGTTATGGGTCTTTTCCAAAATCAAATCCTTTAAAGCAACCAAAAAATCTTATTCCTCAGTATAACTGGTCACGTTTTGAATGTTGTGGTCAGTGTTCCACAATGCTTTCTGTGTAAGTGGTCTGGCCAGAAGTTGAATTTCACCACTGCAGCAGCCACTGAGATAGGCATTTGGGGCCTTGATCAGGGGAGGCTCAGAACTTTTTTCTGCTAGAAATGCCAATAGCTTGTATGAACTGGAATGTTGCTTTTTTAGCCAACACTGAGTGGATAAATAGATGCTTGAGTGAAGACTAATTTAATAGCTGTTACTATCCTTAAGTCCAAGAGATAATGAGACTGAGAACTTAGTCCTAGGAATTATCCTTCCTGGTTGTCATTGAGGCATAGCACATTAAAGTGTGTTTTGCAAGCAGAATAATTCATTCTTTAATACTGTTGACTCAGTGTTTTCCACCTGGATGAAATGTGCTTTCAAAACTCAACAAAATATTAATATTATTTTACATGTAAAACATTTTGCTTTCACATGCATCTTAAAAATTGAATTTCAGAAAAGTTTCTGTAAATATTGTGGGGGGGTTGTAATTTTTTTTTTTAATGCTTAACACTCTATCACGTTTATAGATGGAACACCTTAAGATGATTTTGACCTTCTGGTTCAATAGAAATTTTTAATAAATTTTAATATATTTCTCAATAATCCTAGTAACACTTTAAATTTAAAGGACAAAATTGAGAAGTGAAAAAGTTCTGAACATTGGGCTATTATCCACAACCCCCTGCTGCTGTTGTTGATCAAAATGAAGGAACAAGGAAGTAACAAGGTGTCAAAAGTCAGTGTATTGTGAACTGGAACAAAACACTTTTAAAAGCTCTTGCAATTTGAAATTTGTTTTTCAAGATGCATCAAGTTAGTTTGCACTCAGGATACAATATGAAGAAGAGTTTGTGCAGTCAGGAATTAAGATTTAATAGCCTGATAACTAGAGAACCTTACAGATAATGTCAAGGTGTTAATCTGACCTTGCTGTGCCTTTAAATCTCTTGGTGTTCTGGAGAGTGTAAAAACAAAAGCTGACTGTTTTAATATCATAGAGTAGACATGGAGAAAAATTTCTTCCATCAGAGCAGCTTTTAAATAAATTATTAGTTGGTTTTTTTACTTCAATAGGGAAAAATAGCTCTAAGACAGATATAAAGGGAAGCGAATTTACTAAATGTCCTGCATCTTTCCCTCTTGTTAATTAGTAACAGTCAAACACTCTTGTTCTGCAGACAGTGACTACAAAGAAAAGGATAAAGAACTTGGGAAAGATTCTAGAGCTGAAATAATTAGGCAATTTATCATTCAGGGTAATTGGACTTGTACAAAGCAGCATTATTTACCATAGGTTTCCGTTTCTTCTAACTGGTTGTGAAAAATACAGCTACATTGATTGGGAAATGCTCTCTCTGCTTTTTCCAATATGCATTGTGCCAGGGATGCTCAGTTCAAAGTGTGGTGTTCCTCCCAGTGATTTCTTTTCCCTCAGTGATCTTCAGAAGCAGCCTTCAGCTTCTAAAACCTCAAACCAAAATTAGATTAAAGTGCCCAATATGGGGTCAGAAATGGGAGGGAAAGAGAGAGGGGTTTCCACAGGGGAGTTTTCACTTAACAAATGAAAGCCTTTGCTTTGTTTCAAAGGAAAAATTGCAAAGTGGAGGCACATCTTAATCACACTGGTAGCCAGCTGAGATGTTTATGCTAATTTCCAAAGGTATGTAAGTATAGGAATCAGGGGGTCCAAAACTCCTGCCTCTGTGATGTGAAAAACACAAGCATTTAAGCACCACCAGCAGATAGCTCTGATGTTGTTTCAGCATCAGGGAAGAGGTGGGGAGTAGCCATGAGGGGTTACTTGAATTTCACTTCTTAATTTGCAGGCAGTATGAATGCCCCTTCACCCAAAGGTGGGGTTTTCCACTGTTTTTCTAAGGAGAAGAGCCTAGCCATTTTTTTTGCAGCTTGTCAAATTACAGCACTCTCCCAGCTTTGTGATCTTGCCCTCCACTCTTGAAGAGTATGTCTTTGCAAGCAGCTTTGCTTGTGCTGTGTGTTCCAAAAATGTTCAAACTCCCTGGATTTCATCACCAAAGTCTCTGTATGTGGTTACCCCATGGCTGGCTTTCTGCCAGACCCCCAAGGTGGTCCAGGGTGTCCTGCTCCAGCACGTGCGGCTTCGAGCTGTGGGTACTTTGTGGTGTTGGCATCCCAGTGTTCAGATACATTTCCCTAGGCTTTAGGGCAAGGGAATCAAGTAGGGGGAGTTGTTATTTAAAAGTGATAGTGCTTTACCTGCCTGGTAGAAACGAGCCAGCGGGGATCCCTGCTGGGAGGAGAAGTCAAGGGGGGAATAAGATGATGTTTAAAAGCATTTTCCTCCCTGCCTGTGAGAAATTCACAAATATGCACTGCCAGGCTGTCTTAGGAGGGTGCTGCAAAAATGCTTTAAGTGGCACAGCTTGACACCAGTTGCATACATGTCTTCAGGCAGTGTCACAGGTTGTGGGGTTTTCCCCCAATGGCTTGTTATTTTAAAACTTTTATATGTGTTTGATGCCTTCTGTAATAAGAAAGTCATGACTACCAGCAATTTCCTGTGGAAGAACAAGGAGCAAGTAGTAGTTGTTACCTAAAATACTGCCTGTTGCCTGAGCAAGCTCAATGGGAGATAAAATGCACAGTTTGGATGCAAACTGAGAGTGCTTGATCTTTCGCCTAAGCCATGTGTGAACTCCCATACTGAAAGGTGGATGTGGCCACATTGCCAGCTGAGAAAGGTGCCAACATTTGTCAGATTTTGTGCCGTGTCATAATTTGTTGGCTGTTTACATTGATTACCTGTGCTGAGGTGAGCAGCCAGCTGAAATTTCAGACCCTGTGAGTTGTTTGGCTTAGAGCTAGATCCAAGTATCTTTGAAGTGACCCTACTTATTTATAAGGAATGTGCACGCTCTCTTTTTGCCCATCCCGGCAGTAATTGCGCAGCAGGACGTGGCTCCTGCACTCACAGCTCCATGAAGCGGCGTGGATGGTGGCAGTCCCTCGCCAAGCCATGTTTACCATACTTCTAAGGCGGTGCCTAGTGCTTCCTTGTCTCCTACTTTTTTTTTTTTCCTTTTCTGCTCCTTTTCCTGCTTTCTTGAGCGCACAGGTCTGTGCAGAGAACTACTGTAAGAAACCACTCTGCCCACAGGTGCTGTCATTGCTTGTCATTTTGTGTTGTGACTGTCTTCTGCAACTTTGCACAAGGGCTGTAACCCTCCTTACTTGATTCTGTAATGAAGCTTATCTGTTTGTTATATTTGTCCAGAGAGAGGAGTGGTTGCTTTACCTACAGGTCTCAACAATGTTTAACCCAAGCAGTAACTATCAGGGAAATGATTTTCTTCTCTTTCGGTTTAGTAACCTGGTGCCACTTCAGCACAGCAGACTTCTGACAGTGGGAACAAAGATACTATATATTTTCTAAATATTTTAAGTTATTTTAGCAGTTTTCATATGATAACATCCAAATGATACATAAATACTGACCTCTAAAAGTACCTGCACATCTTGTAATATTAGTGGTCCTGTTTCTTCAGCGTGAGCTACAGAGACTTTAAAAGTTTTGGCATGGGAAACAGAGAACTCATTGAGCAGTATTTGCATGTTCTGGGTAAGTTACATCCCACCAAAAAATACTTTGCAAAATCATCTGGTATTTCCCCCATGGATTTCGGTGAAAATACAGTGATTTTCATCAGAAATCTGAAGCACAGAAGTCAACAGGTCTGCTGGGGTGCACAAATTAAAGGATGTGTATGCATCACCCTATGCAAGTACAGAAATGCAAACTGTTTGCAATAGAGTTTTGAGTAGTCCCTACAAAGCACGTTCTTTTTCATTCTGCAGTGTGGAAGAAGAGGTATTGTCTATGAAAGTCATTAAACCATACATTTAAATTTTAGGAATGTGTTACTGTGCAGTCTAATCTTGTGTACAACCAAGGACACAAGACTTCTTTAATTAATTCTGTTTAGTGTATCAATTTAAAAAAAAAAACAAAACAAAAACTCCCCATTGTTTTAATTAGATGGCTTAAAATGCCTTTCTTGACTTTGAAAATTAAGGATCCCAAGAAGAACATGCAAAACAAAATGCTTTAGTAATCTTTTTAATGTTCGTGTTCCATTGTTGCAAGTTTTGTAGTTCTAGAAATGTTGGGCAAAACACTGTTTAACATACTGTCTTTATAGGGTTATGGAAGCTTCTACTTTTTGTGTTAATTAAGGATATAAATCCTACAAACTATATCCAGGGTAACTGCAAACCCAGAGCCTGATTCTCAGTTTATATTTATTCTCTCTTTTGCTATTCCTGTAATAGGAATAGACCATCAAGGTGGGTGTACATCAACCTCACAATTTATCTGCAGCAGGATTACCATCACAGTTGCGCTTTTCAAGGCCTGTTAGGGACACTAATGAAACTGAGAATCAGGCTCCAAAGACACTTCTCTTTATTCTTACAATCCAGTTATTTAAAGGAAAGGAGCAATACTCATCATGCTTTCAAGGAGCACAAAGCAAAACCAGTAATACAGAAAATGACAAGAGCAAGACAGAGCAAAACATAACACACTCCATTAATTTTTCTGCTATATTAGTGGGAAGAACATGGATGTTTTTGTCATGCTGTGTACTGAATTTGACATAAGAGGAGTAGCCCATGCTAAATAATAGCTTTTCTTAAAGAAATTAAAGATGGAGTGGAAACAATTTTTTTAAATTCTTTTTTTGTTCACACCACCTACTTTTATATTCTCTCTTGGACTGAAGTAGGAACCTTGATATAGGAATGCAGCGAATTTGATTAAAATTTGGATCTTACAAGAAGTAAAGTTCAGCTTGTGACACAGAGGTGCCTGTCATTTAAGAAATCTGCAAAGACTTGACCTGAAGCCTTGGGAGGGTGTTGTTTTAGTTCAGATCCTAAGCAAGAGCCAGGCTGTGCTTTTATAATCAATCAAGAGGTTTCTGTTGCTGGGCTCAGGGTTGCAGTTGTACCAGCAACCCCAGAGGACCAGCTGCTCTGCTGCAAATTTGGGCTGGTACTGAGGGGGAGTGAGAGGCACAGTAAACACACAGGGTAGCAGTAAATGACAAGAGGATATGATATGTAACATTAACCAGGCTCAGTGTTTGCTTAGGTTGTGGAATGGTCTTTTAAATCAATCTTTTATTATCAGTGGAGACTTAGCAGTACACTTAAATGGAGAACAGTGCAAGGGCATAGAGATTTGGTGCAAAGTGAACATCCTGCTTTCTTTCCTAGCTCCGCTTTTACAGGAAAAAACATAGATAGATCCAGGCCAGAAAATTCAGATGTGAACTTTTTTCATTTTTGGTAGCCTTTGGAATTAGGTTCTGATTTTATCCCCATTCCTGCCATATGGGTTCATATCACCACCGGTCCTGACATCCTGCATAAATGCAGCTGGGAATATGTGATGTCATTCCCTCCTGCTTCTAGCGTAACTATTCTGGCAACAGTGGATTTCCCCCAGTTTTGTTTCACCTCTTCTCATAGTTAATTGTCCTTCTCCTAAATGAAGATTAGGTTTGTTTCTATTTTCAATTTGTTGCCCTTAGATTCCCATAAACTTCCATTGTTTTTGGACTGCTGTACAAAAGACCCTTTGCATAGGAAAGGTATTTTTTTCTTTACTATGTAACTATAATTGTAAACTACAGTGTAAACCACCTGTTAGTGTTTTCTTGTGTTAAAACTGTATGTTCTTAAAATTATTATTTTTTTAAAAATTATTTATATTTTTTTAGAAGTTGAACAGTATGTATGGCTGCTTTCAGAGGTTCACCTAGGGGTTTTTAACATCCTTAGATGGGAAATGTTGCCTCAAGCTAGGGTTTAAGGTTTTCTTTTGTAGGAAAATGTTGTTACCAGATCTCTTATCAAGTCAAAACTAATTGCTGACATGGTTGCTTGAAACTGAATAGAAATCTGAATACTGCCTTTTGGGTTTTTAGCATTTCAGGTTAAGGAAGTAATAATTTTAATCCCATGAATACTCAGGCTCTGCAGAGCAACGTGGTAGAGACACTTGCTGTGCTCAGGCAGATATGCAAATTCTAAGCAGTGAGTGCATTGGCAAACTCTATCAAGCCCTCATGTGCATTTTTATGCATCTAAATATGTGTACACTTATATGTCCTTCAACACAGGACTATGCTATGGGATGATAATTATAGACCAGGTCATTCTCAGTGGTATGTTTTTATGAAAAAGCTCTTAGGAGAACTTTCTTTTCCAAGCCAGCAATGGGAGTCAGGGTTTAATTTCAATGTCTTATCCAAAGGTTACAACTCTTTAGTGGCTGAATACATCTTGTCTCCTGGTCCAGCTCTGCATTTCTGTCAGCAATACAGTAATCAAACCAACCTATGGTATTTTTACCTCTTCATTTCTGGACTGGAAGAGGCAAACAGAGAATCAAATAAGCCCATGTCACCAGCTACAGCGAGGAGTTTTCTCCACTGTGCTCAGAGATATTAGACTGAATGCTGGTCCAGCAGTGAACACTACAGATCTTACCTGGAGCTGTTTGGGTCTGCTGCAGAAGGGAAAACTGTAGGAAATGGATTTACATTTGTTACAGAGTGAGGTAGGAAACAGATCTCTAAGTTAAAAATCAAACAAGGCTTGTGGATGTATTCAGTCTGGATTCAGAGCAGGGAGAAGCAGAGCCACCAAAGGAACACTTGGAGATATAATGTGCAGTTAAACCCACAGCAGTGGTTTATGGACTGGACAATCACTAGTTAAAGTTAGTTAATTATTTAAGAAAAAATTATGAAGTATAAAATATTCAAACTGCATGTGCCTGATGCATGCCACTGCCACAAAGGCACCTGGGTTTTAAAATCTTGCCTCTGTATTGCATTTTTTTTTGGAAGCAAAGATGTTTTCATACTAATGATGGGAGAAGATTTTTTGTAAAAGATTAAAAATAAACAAAATATAGGCGAGAATCTTCACTATTTATTTTTTCAAGAGAATGAACATGCCTGCTTTCTTTAAAATGAAAATAATTTACAACGTTTCTTAGCTCTCTCAGAAATGAATAACTTACTAAGTGTTGTGATAATTGTGCGGAGAACCTGTTACGGTAACACAGTGTAGCTACAAAGTGACTGGGAAATTGGTGCCTTGAGTCTGAAATTAGATGTTGCAGTTACCAGGCGTCACTTCAGATTAGCTGTACCTGTCTCGTGGGCAGCTCATCGGGAGCCGCGCTGGTGAGTCAGAGAGACCCACCATTTTCCTCACTTGGCCTGGCATAGACAGCTTAACTTAGAAACAAAGACGAAATAAAAATCGGGCTGCGCTGAGCTGTTGAGCCCAAAGACAGGGTCTGCCGGAGAATCGGTTCGTTGGAAACCTCAGCAGAAAGTAAATCCTGCCTCCTGCAAAAGCTTGGAGATGATGTGAGGCAGCTTACATACCCAGTGACAACTCTCGAGTACCTGGCACTCGCCTGAACTTGCTGTCGACATCTGTACACCTGCTCTTAGCAGGCAGAAGGCAACATTTCTCTGACTGTACCTAAAAATGGCATTTCTCACAAAAAAAAAAAAAAAGCCTGTTAGTCGCGGTATCTTCGCCAAAACCCATTTACATGTTGGCTGCTTAAAGACCCATCTGCAGTGTCGACTGCCTGACACCAGTTCACTTCCTGTCCTAAATTGCTGAAAAATCCCAATGCATAAAATGCTGGCGCCGTGGGTTTTTTGTTGAATCCATGACCTTCTTTCTGTCCACGTCTGTTCTGTGTGCTCTTGTCTCACTCTCCTGTGGCCTGCCCTTCTGGGTCCCCGTGATAGAGCTGGGTTGGGACCTATGCCTGCAGACACCAAAGCTGGCACTACCCACCTTCTCTGCTTGTTGATGCCGTATATACTCCAATTTTCGTCATCATGACCTGAAGTCCTCACCCCTAATCTGAGAACCTTTGGTGGGTATGCATGAGTAGTTCGAGTCTCCTTGGGGAACAAGACTATCTGAATGTGGAGGCACATGTTTTGAAAGTGCACTGAGATCCTTCAGGGTGTAAAGTTTTATAAATGACAGATATTATAAATCCTGACTGCCTAATGGCAGGCACTGGAGTGGAACATTTTGTCATCAGTGCTTATTATCTCGAGATTCTTAATTAGTTTCATTGATAATTTTGTCGCACTTGAACGTTTCAAATGATTAAATATTTCAGTGCTTGTTTAGTGGAAAGTCTCTTGGTTGTGTACAGCAGGACATAATGCTGACTCCAGACAGTTGTTGGAGGAGTGGTGCTCACTGTTCCTTTTGAAGCCCCTCGTGGGAGCTGCTCCCTGACTGCTGAGTTTGGGTCTCATCACAACTGATGGCAGAAAACTGAGGTGGGTGACTTAGGGGTACCAGAAGAGAGAATGGTGGAAATGCCTGGTTTTACCTCTTAGCTTTGAACACAGTGTTTTTCCTCCACTGCCCAGTCACACCATTCAGGTGTCCCAGCTGAATGCACAGGAGTCATTTGCCCTCTTCCTGCAGAGAAAGATATTTCAGCTAGATGGGTTTTCCAGATTTAAAAAATTATACCTGGAGGAGGCTGCCTGCAGTTTTCTTTCCATCTCCTTCCCACTTATGCTGAGGACAGCAGGTTCCCATGTCATGGCTATGGATCAGTGAGTCTCCCTTTTGCATTTGCTGTGCACGTCCTCAGCTCCTTCCCACCCTCCTGGCTGGGGTGAGATGTGCCTCAGCATCTGCTGGGGACCAGGTGGATGTTTGTGCCGTGAGGGTGTGCACACATAGGCAACCCAGCCAGCAGAGCACAGGGCATGTGTTAATGCCTGGAAACACTAACCACAGCTCATGTCTAAGGTAAAACCTGTCCTGAACCCCAAGGATCTTCACCACAGCACGGGGCATGTCTAGTTCACATGAAAGGAAAAAAAACCCACCTGAAATCAAAGCTCCAAAACCCTTTAAAATGCCACTTCTCATTAGTATTTACTTAAGCCATAGGCCTGAATGCTGAATGTCTGTTTTAAATTGATGGTATAAATTTTCTGCTTGCTTCAGAAGACAGTTTGGCTCTATGCCTTGAGACTTGTAAGAAGATAATGTTTTAAACCTATGGTTAGAAGACACAGTATGTTCATATCATTGCTTTAGTCAGATTGTTTTCTTTTTTTTTTTTTTTTTTTTTGACCAAATTGTGGGGCTTTTTTCAGACCCCTGTTCCTTAAATGTTCCCCATAGGTGGAATGTAATTAAACTCCCCTGGCATCTCGTCCTGCTGGGACTTAGGCTAGGAACAGGTCTTTAGGAAGCATAAAACAAATAATGTGAAACCTTGTTAGAAGAGTTGCCAGAGAATCGGCTCTGCTTCATTTACAAGCTGATAGTTTTGAAAATCTGCCCTTTCTCCTTTTATGAATTGCTTCCTAGAAATTGTTAATTCATCATTTAAGCACTGGGGGTAAGGGGGAACCCATGACTCTTTTGCTTATGGGCTCAGAATTCACATGTCAAGAAGTACTTTCTGTCGCAAACTTTTTTTTTCTGTCATAAACTTTTACTTAAAATAGTTTGATCGGGAAGGCTCTGCCCTGACAGTATTGAGGATGGAAAGCTCTGGGAACGATGGCACATACAATGGATACTTGAGCCTTCACCATGGTGGCATGACAGTGACTGTCCCCTAGGAAGCTCCCAAGACTGAGGGTGTCCTCAGCTCCTTCCCCAGGTAGGTCACAGGTAGTTCCCCTCCACACAGCCCTGTGAGCACAGACAGCCTTGTGCTACTTACGTGCATAAGGTTATTCCCTCAGCTACCTCCAGCTGCAAAACCAAAATAAAATATGAGACCTGCCTCTCATTTCTAGGGGTATAAATATGGAACAACCCTGTCAGCTCAGGGGTTTACTGTGCTGTAACCAGGAGGAGAATCTCTCCCTAGATATTGCTTGATTAATGGGTATCAAAGGCAAAAGTGAAGTGATAAGAGTTTGGGATCAGTAGCTAGTGAGCTAATGTCTATTGCAAAACAAACTGTACCATAACTTGGACTGCCTTTGATGATCTTCCTGCCTTGGGATTTAAAATGTTTTCTTTGGAATCAGGAAGAGACCTAATGCTGGGTATGATGTATTTCTCACCTGCCTTATACGATACTGGATATGATTCCACTTTTCTACAAACTCTTGCAACAATGAAACAAGAATCCTTCTTGGTTGACAAAGTCTGTTGCTGTGGTTGGTGGAGCAGAACTTGCAGCCTGGTAGAAGTGAAGAGTGTTGTGCTGCTCTCCTCTCAAGGCAGTGACTGCAGTTGCAGAGACCTAAGGTGGAAATTAGGTTGTCTTGTAATAGTCCTTTGGTAGGTAGGTTTCCTTAGGAGAAACAGTATTAAGAAATCTTTTAAACCAGTTGGGGAAAATCATACAGCATACAAGGCTAGGAGCATTAGTAGTCCAGTCAAAAGCAGTTTTAGTGGTTTATGTATTAATTTTGCTAATTTCCTTTTTTTCCCACCATCTTTTTATCTATACCAGTTGCTGTAGTGTCTGTGTGTGGATATACAGGTAATTATCGCACTGCTGTACTGTAAACAGAGTACAGGTCACCACAAAGTCATTGCTCCCCCTTCTTGCCTCTGTTAATCTGGCCTTGCTTCCATGCTCTGTACCTCCTCATGCTCTTCTTTGTAATTTTTGGTCTCACCGTGACTCCTCATCCTTGAGAGTGCTGGGTTCTGAGCTGCTCTCAGTTTGTTGAGGAAGTTTTCTTTGTGTCACTCATGTGCGGCATCAGAGTGATCATATGGGAAAATACGAAACAAAATAGGATGTTCCCCTAAGTGCTATGATCTGAAATCACACTCACTCCAGAGACCACACATAATTTACAAAAAATAAGTACCCAGTTCAATATGGATAAAACAATCCTGTCTGTGCATCTCTTTGCTGCTATTAGGAGTATTAGTTTTCAAGAGCAATCCATTATACTGTGAAGTACCCTACTTTGTTAGACAAACAAGAAAACCCACACTTTTAATCTCCTGAAGCTTTTAATGGCATCACAGGATGCAGGTGCTTGAGATACTGATACCTACAGCAGAGGGATGAAATGGTCTTAGTTTCTCCTTACTGCTGGCCTGAAACCAGTAGAAAACCGAGCAGTGCCATTTTAAGAGGATTTTGCCAGCAAGGACATTTTTTGTAAGCACATCAGGTGCATGCACTTGGGCAATAACGGCTATAGATGAGAGAGAGGTCTGTGCTTTGAGCACTCTGGATTCTCTGTAACTGTGTGTTAAATTCAAAATAATGGTCTAAAAGAGTACCTTCATCAGTAGAGACTGCTAAAGGGGAGAAGGAGAGTGTTGTGGGAATTAGCTGAGGCTCTGTCACCTCCTAGGTACAGTATTTGAGGGCCATGGAGGCTTCAACATCAGCTGCTAAAGTATGGCAGGAGAAAGAGCAGCAGCAAGCTGGGGAGCCGGCTGCTCACCTCTCTGTGTAGCCAGAGATAAATTGCTGCAGCAAAATTGCGAGCAGTGTCTTGTAAAGAAAACGGAGGAGCTGCTCAGGGGTTGAGGAAGACGAGCTGTTTTTTAGGGCTGTCGGGAGCAGAGCAGAGTTCAGGGTGTTCTGACATGTTCCAGCTGCAGCAACAGTACAAAATGGGGGCAAGGAGGCTCACCCACAGCCAGGGAATTATACTATAATTGTATGTGGCGATATTTTATGAATTGTCTCTTTGTGTACAGGCTGTTTGTGTGGCATGTGTGCGGTGTGGGGATGTTTCTGTGCACACAAAGTGGCAAAGCCAGTGTTTGCTGCCATGCTTCTGCATTTTCTCTAATGATCATTGTAAATTTGCCTCTTCTCTTTTTGAACTGTGCAGCCAGCACTGTAATAAAACGCTCTTTGTGAAGAGAATATTGAAGAGCAGGGGGAAAAAGAGGGCATGGGTGTGCTTAATAAAAAAAGATTCTCTGCACTATCGCAGGTGCAGTTGATGCTGTTTAGAGCAGTCACTCATCTCACTCCAAATAAATAGTAATGACTGTTTCCTGTGACTGTGCTGTGAATCATACTCAGTCCATGCAGGGGAGTAGAAAATAAAGCTGCATGCAATCCACACGAGATGATGGCTCTTGTAATATTCAGCAGTTGGGCCTGGTTAGAAGCGTTTCATTATCTCAGAATTAAGAGAGAGCTTCCTGCTGTCACAAAAGCTTGTTTATTCTTCTGCCTGCCGTCCCCCTCCCTCCCTTTTTTCTTTCTTTAACATTTATCCCTTCTCCCTTTCTCCCATCTCTGAAACATTGGCTTAATGTTTCTGAACAGAACTGCAAGGTCAAGTTAAGGACAGTGGCCCTGGAAGTACATTAGCCATTTATAGCATGGTTTTTGGCTTAATAGGAGTGTGCCTGAATTTTCTTTTATCTTTTGCCCTCTGCTTCTTTTCTTAGCTTATACTTAAAATTTATCAGGAAGAAGTAGAAGAAGCTGACCTTCTTTCGCATTTCTCAGTGAGCTTCAGAGTTTTTTTCCTTATCCTTGGCTTGCTCCAAAGTTAATCAGTGGGAGTCTTTCAGTGAACTCCAGTTGCTGTTGTTACCTTAAGTCACAACAGTCTCCCACAAGTAGCTCTCTGTGGGTGCAGATCTGTGCTTAAGCTGGATGTTAGAGTTCAACTAGCAAGCACATAGTGAAACCAGTCAGATTCCCTCCTTGGCTGGAGAGGTGAGCTAGAACTGCTTGCTTAGACCTTTAAGGAGGAGGCCAACAGCCAGAGCCTGTTCTTCAGGCTCCACCATCTCTGCAGAGTGTCAGCATGGGATCAGTAAAGCCTGTGTGAAGCTCATGTGGACCTACATCATGATCTTCCTTTGTAGTTGGTGGGGAAGGACACACAGAGAGGGAATTGTGTCGTGTCCTAAGGTCTGAATGATCCCCTGAAGACTTTTCTTTCCCTGTGGGCTAGGGAAAAAAGACGGCCTAAGGTGCCCACGTTTCTAACATAGGTGCTAAAATAAGATGTGTTGAAGCTGCACGTGCCTTGCTGCTTCCAGAGCTGTGGGGGATGAGACACACACAAGTTCCTAAACCATTGTATGTCCTATTTAGAATAAGCACGGATAATGTGTCCCTGTGTGCTGCGCCTCACTGCAGTCAGGATTGCTGAGGCATCCCACTTGAGTAATCAGTTCCAGTCAGCAGAAGCACACAGCTGGAAAGTTGAAGGTCCATCTCAAGCCAGGTGTGATTCATAAAGCATCTCATCTCAAGAAGAGCTCTGATTCAGATTTTCACAACTGGATGATTGCTTTGATTCCTTATGGGTGAAGGAGGATGATCTGAGTTGTGCAGCCCTTCAATGTGGCCCTGCTGTGCTTAGTGACCTGCACATTTGACACTAAATGGGTGCAACCAGGGTCTTTACAGGGTATCCGAATTCAGCTCAGAGCTGGAGTGATAGAGAGACCTGTGTGATCCTTCCTGGCTCCTCTCCAGCAAGTTCTGAAACTAGAGGAAGCGGTATACTACCCTAAGGACACCGGCTCACATGGACAGTGCCATCCTGGAGGGTGAATTCGGGAGTGCTAATGAATTCATTAGACCTCCTAAAGCATCTCTGTTTCAGTAGTGTTTGCCTCAGCAGCAGTCAAGATGGTTAAAAGGCAATTGCAGCCACTGAAATACGTAGCAAAACTATTATCAGAAGATGTCATTTTTCGTAAATGTCAGTATGTAGATTTTTTATGGAGATATGGTGACAGGTAGTGAATAATTTAACATAAATTTACATAATATAGTGCAGCTGTTAATTTATGGCCATATTAGACTACAAGGTTATGTATCTAATGGCTTTTGGTCTTCTCTTTTTTATTTTTTTTTAAGTTAAAACTTTCCCTAAATTGTCACACTTTACTCATAATTCATGAGACACCTGTCTTCCCTCCCTCGTGCCATACAGAAGGCTGTGCATGTCGTACCCTTTTTGTACCCATATGATTCACAGCAAACTCAGTCCCATCTCCAATCTCAATCATTTGAATTCGGTGTACCCCTGTCTTTATTCAAAGCAGGCCTGTGAGGGTCAGGAAGTGCTGTCGCTACTGGTTGACTTGCATTCCTCAAGGCTGAGCTCTTGTTTCTCCCTTGTTTGAAAAGCTGAAGATGTCCTTGCTGAAGCTTGCTGCTCAGTAGTTCAAAGTCTCCACCTGCCTTCCCCTTTCCAAAACTGTCAGAGGAGTTGGCTTCCACTCAGTGCTTGGCATCTGCAATTGAGGATAGATTTTTCCAAACATTTGCTTAGTGACTTTCCATCGTACAAATACTTGCATACATTTTAGAGAGGTGCCCATGCAGGACACTAATATAGAGGTGAGGCTGGTATATTGGGTTTGCATGGAAAGTTTCTGGTGGTGGAGGGGACTACAAGGGTGGCTTCTGTGAGAAGCTGCTGGAAACTTCTCCTGTGTACAATAGAGGTAACGTCAGCTGGCTCCGAGACGGATCCGCTGCTGGGTCCATTAGTGATGATGGTAGTGCCCCTGAGATAACACAGTTAAAAACGGGAAAAAAGCTAACACAATAGAAGCAGCAGTCAGACAAGAGGAGTGAGAGTATAGAGAGAAACAGCTCACAGACATCCAGGTCAATGAAGAATGAGAAGGAGGAGGTGCTCCAGGCACCAGAGCAGAAACTCTCCTGCAGCCCATGGTGAAGACCATGGTGAGGCACACTCTGCCCCTGAAGCCTGTGGAAATCCGCAGAGGATCAGAGACCCACCTGCAGGCTGTGGAGAGTACCATGCCAGAGCAGGTGGATGTGCCCAAAGGAAGCTGGCCCTGGGGACCCATGATGACAGGAGTCCATGCTGGAGCATGTTTGCTGGCAGGACTTGTGACCCCATGGGGGACCCATGCTGGAGCAGCCTGTTCCCAAAGGACTGCACCCCGTGGCAGGGACCGACGCTGGAGCAGTTCATGAAGACCTGCAGCCTGTGGGAAGGACCCATGTTGGAGAAGTTCATGGAGATTTGTCTCTCATGGGAGGGACTCCATGCTGGGGCAGGGGAAACGAGTGAGGAGTCCTCCCCCTGACGAGGAAGGAGCGGCAGAAATGACATGTGATCAACCAACTGTATCCCCCATTCCCTGTCCCACTGCACTGCTAGAAATGAGTTGGAGGTAGGGAACTCTAGAATATTGAGCCTAGGAAAAAGGGAGGGATGGGGGGAAGGTGTTTTTAAGAATTGGCTTTACTTCTTATTATCCTACTCTGACTTGATTTGCCTTAAATTCAATTAATATTCCCAAGTTGAGTCTGCTTTGCCTGTGATCCCTCCCTGTCCTTATCTTGACCCAAGAACCTTTTGTTATATTTCCCTCCACTGTCCAGCCAAAATGGGGAATAATAGAGAAGTTTTTGTGGGTATCTGGCACCCAGATGGGGTCAAGCCACCAGAGACTTGAATGTAGAGGAGCTTGACAGGGCATATGTTGTGGCAGGGTCTCTAGGAGTACTTGATCTCTGGATCAAGTATTTGTCGCCCCTGCTGCTGCTTCCAAGCTGGCCTGAAGCTCCATGCTGATGCCATTTTACCCAGAGATGTCCAGCTTGTGGGGCAGAGCAAGAAAAAAGGTATGTGCATAACTGCACTTCATGTCTCTGAAAGTTTTCTCCATTTAGACACTTGAATAAGACTCAAGTTTCCAGAAGATGTGCAGTGATACCAGTGCGATACCAGCACGCCCAGCCGTTTGAGTTTCAGATCTTTGGCTGCCCCTTGCGTGACGTCTAGGTGGGAGGTGAGCTCACCCTGAAAGCCTACTGCAGAAATTAAATCCTCTGAACATCCAGGACAAACATGCATCTCTATAGTGAGGAATTAGGATTAGAAGTCAATATTCCTTATCAGAGCACAGGCCTTTCTTCCGAGGCAAGTAAGTTTGCGTCCACTTTGCTGCAAATATTACTTGAAATATTTTTTAAATCTCCAGCTGTAGCTCTCCTCCCCGCTACACACCTCCAGATGGACATGAGAAAGATGCGTGTCCAGCAGGTAGGTTTGCACTAATGTGTAATGGAACAAGGTTAAACTGTGTGCAGTTTTACACTTAAACTTTGGTAAAAGCTAGTTGGGGCAGAGGGTGAATACTTGTCCTTTTGTCAAGGATAATGGAGTGAGAGGTTTTTTAGTTTTCTGCAGAGAATAATAATAATAATCAGCAATTTTTTTTTTCAGATGTTATACAATGTGCACAGTTTATGTACACCCCGTCTTATGACAGTGGCATACACCCTTGCTTAATTTGCAAGCCTCTGTAATTGTGGAAGTGGAGGGAAAGAGTGGTTGTTCCATTTCACGCTTATTCCTGCCTTCATCACTGTGTCTCTTTCGAGGCCTTTTGGGAATTAGAAAATCCTGTGCCATTGACCTCAGAGACTATCTCCGTTCTGCATGGAGTCACAAAAGAAGCCATCTCCTCTTCTAAGGCAGGTAAAGCCCTGAGAGCACTGAGACCACTGTTTGTTTTTCTGAACAGCACTGTGGAAAACAGCTGGTGTTTTAAAGAGCAAGAGAAGCGTAATTGTTCTCTATTGTCTTACAGTGGAGGGGAGAGCAAAGGAAACATTTTGTTACATACAAAAGGATAGTTCATCTTCCCTAAATGAAGTATTATTTCTTTAGTTTCAAAGTTTCCAGCAGACACTGGCTTCTTATCTCTCCTCTTCCAACCAAGAAGCAACTTGCCTTATTTTCCTAAGGTAGTTCTCCACATGCTTTGTTTCCTCATGCAACATGAAACATCATGTGCTCTGTTACCCCTCTGGGTCTGATATGTTACACCCATGGCTGTACCCCCGGCTCAGGGCAAAGGTAAATCATGCTGATGGAGCTCTGCAGACCTTCTCTTGGAGCTCATCACAGCATAGAGACAGCAAGGAAATGTCTATTTGCCTCTCTAGGGAAGGGTCTCCACTAAATACTCAGTATGTTCCTAATTGCTCCATCTTGCTGTCCCACCTCTGATTTAAGCTTCTCTTCGTAGCCAGAAAGCAGGGAGAGCTGTGATTTAACAAGATATCCCTGCCCCCCATGCCTGTTGTGTTTCCAAAACTCCTGATTCAATAATGTATTAGCTTGATTCATAGAAAAACAGTGGACCAAATGCCTGCCTCTCTTCTCATGTTTCTACCAGGCTTCCAGGAATGAAAAGAATTAGCACACAGACAGCTGATTTCCCTAGCATACCACAGAGCTGTATCTAGTGTGGCCTCAAACCTAGACTGGATTCCCCCTGGACACCATACAAATGTTTAATAATTAATGCCTCTTTTTAAAAAATCAAAGGGGGTGAAAAGAGGTTGATCTATCCCAGCAGTTCTTAACGGAGGGATGGTAATGGATTGAAGAAGCCTAAATTCTTCCTACCCTCGAATATGTCTTGTCAGGCACAGTAAACAAGCCCTGCATTTTTGGGACAGTGTTGCTCAGCACTCCTGGAGCACTAATGGGAATATTAAGTATAAGACAGCTATGAGTCACTGTGGTTCTTATTCAAGTCAAAAGCATAAATAGCACTTCTCATATATCCATGCTGTGTCAGTCAAAGATACTGCATTTCCTTTCCCCTCTGCCTCTAATAAACATCCGCCGACCTTAAGCTGCTATATACAGGAAACAGCCTGTTGGTTATTGTGTAAAACTGATAAGGTCCCCTGGGATGCTTTATCTGTCTCTGTTGTGTGTATAAATTTAGCTTCAGCCATTGTAGGTTTTGTTCTTTTACCCTTTTTCCTCTCCTCCTTTTTTAATGCCTGCTAAGTAAACATGGCATTGTGGATAAGGGGATAAAGTAATTATCTAGCATAATAAGATCAACACCCAGAGACTTAAGATTCCACCAATACACTTTGCCTTTCAGTTCTGCTGCTTGTGTTTTTCTTACAAATAATAGGTTTCTCTGTTTTGAAATGTATATCTGTTATTTGTTACTGTACCCTACTCACATCCCCATTTCACGCAGTTGTAAACTGCAGCAGACCAGAGTGCCTGTCACTATGATTTTGCTCAGAGACATGATGGTATTTACAGAAATACTCTATTTCTGTCTTTGTTTGTGGCAGGTTATGGAGGTTTCTTCCTTGGCACAGTGCTGAGAGATGGTAGCCAAAATTATCTTTTTATGTGATGCTCTCAGGAGCTTGAGTTCTCAAAGCTGTAGAGCAATTAACACTCTTAATACTTCCAGTGCTGGCTAAGGGTTTGTTGTTGGGAGAGTGGAGCTAGGGTTTGGGGTTGTTATTTTGTGTTTAAGAGAGTCCTATCTTTCATTCTTAATTGTTGGTACGCAAGCCAAAAATATGGTTGGTGGTGTCTCAAAGGTGGCTGCAGCTTCTGGGTGTGATGTGTGTGGTGCAATGCTGTTGTTCTTCACTTTTGCCTGTGGTCTGCTCCATACTGAAAGCATGTTGGAGAGCTGAAGGATGTGTCTGGATGCAGCAATCCTTCCTTAGTCTGCAGTCTGTCAAGGGCTGTTTAAATTGAGTTGTCCTGAGGTGACTCAAGCTCTTTTTAAGATTCACTTACAGCCTTCTGTTATCACTCATCTTCCATTCAGGAGCTGGTGAGTCTGATGCCCTGGAGTATGTCTTTTGTGTAATTCTTCCTTATGCAGCTCGGAGGTAAACACCTCAGGGTGCATTTTATGCTCAGTTTGTAAAAGTTCAACTAATTTGGTGGGGTGCTGGACAGAGAAGACTCAGGCCAAACATTTTACCAGCTACTTCTTAAAGGCTGAAGTGGTAGTTAAAAAAATGAACAGGCATTCGTGCCTTGAAAAATCCCCTGCATTGTTCTAGCCTGACTCTCACTGTCCCTCAGTGAAAACTGGGCACCTGTATACTGGTTTTAGCTTCCAAAATGTCCTCTTTGGTCTCTTTCCCTGAAGATGGCTGAGTGACTCCCCTTATTGCTAAACAAGCCAGTGGGGTGTTGCTGCTGCTCCTGTAAATACTGTTATGGCTGCATATGGGGCTTGTTGAGGAGCAGCAGAATCACACTCAGTTCCATGGCAGAACATCTGTCTCTGTCCTGAGAAGATAACAGCCTACAGGACTAAAGAAAGCAAGGAGCATTCAAAGGGTTATGCCTTTACCAACTCCAGACACAAAAAGATGCTGTGTTGGGATGCTGGTCATACACCCCGTGTGTGCTAAAGAATGCCTGCTGCATAACCAAGAGAATGGGTTCGTTTAGCTTTTGGTTAGCTAAGTAACCGTGGTCCAGATGACAGGACAAGTTAATTATCTGACCACTGATCTAGTTCAGCCCTCACTGGGCTTTCTGCTTCTGGTGTGGTTTCCATTACTCTTAGCTGGCTCAAAGCTGGCTCAGCAGGTATGCCCACATTAGTGGCCTTAGCTGCAGTATAGATTTAGTCTAAGAAGCTTGGTGTGGTTTTCAGAAAAATGGAGGTGGGATCAAAAAGTCTTTAAAAATTGTAAGCTAAAAAATACCCAAAACATCCTTTTGGCATCTTGTCCTTATGTCAGCTTCCCTAGGGCTAGTGCTACACGTCCTTTAATATTGAGAGGTTTGGGAAATCTAACTGAAAGCCATCTAAATGAAAAGGTCAGATAAAGTTTTCAGGGCACTGATGTTTCACAAATTTTCCCCCAGCCCAACATAGTACCTGAATTTTGGCTTGCAAGACAGTTGGAGGTCTTCCATAGTGTCTGGATGAGGGATTTGTCCAAGCCAGCCAGGGGTGAGGAGCTTGCCCTGTTTTCTTCAAAGATGATTTTGTCATGAGTGGTACATAAAGATGCATTAGTACTTTTTGTCAGTAATGAACTTCTTTGTTCATTAGGTTAGCATTGGCTGCTGTCACTAGTAACTACATTTTGATGAGGAAGAGAGCATTCTGAAATTGTGGAAACCTGGCACTCTTGGGTATAATTCACAGCTCACTGAAGTCAGTGAACAGACAGACTTCTGAATTCAGGTCCCATTCAGAGCTAAGGCAATTTACCCTGGTTGAGGACCTGCCCCTGCTTTCCCCATGTGGCTACTCAAGTGTAAAATGCAGCTGCTGCTGGCAGGTTTTCTTCTTCCATTTAGAGTTCTGAATCCATTCAGCATTATTTTCAAGGCAACAACACAGCAATTGAAGCTTTGTTCTACCTCCCAAAATTAAACATAATTCTCTTACATCATTTACTTCCACTTGCTGGTTTGCTTTCATTTGACCTGCTAACCATGTCACACAGCATTAGCTTTGTAAATGCTGTCACGAACGTGGTTTGAAGGTTTGTGCCAGGTCAGTTGTAATTCCCTGTTTTTCTCTTGCGTGCCAGAACAAGCAGAGAAATGTATATCATGGGTGTGAGCCCGAGTAAAATGAACTTTAAAATTTAAAGAGTTTTCAGTTAGCAAAATAAGTGAACAGGTTCTTGATTACTGTCATGGTTTAAATCTACTCTTTTGCTTTTAACTCCCTCAAACTTGCTTTGTACCCCTGTTTATGGTGTTTCTGATTTTAAAAAAAATACGAATTTTTATAAAACACGCAGAACTGACTTTCACAGTAAATAGTTCTGTGTACAAATTCCACTTGTTGCTTTGTGGAAAAATTACGGATGTGTGTTAAAGAGCTCCTTCTTCATTATTGCCTTCTCAAATAACAATTGAACTTATTTTCATACAACCCTTCTTTTCCTGCACAGTACATTTTAATAATTTACTCATCCCTCCTGCATGGGAACCAGAGAGCAAAGCAGACTTCCTGAGGGAGTGTCGCTGCAATCCTTATTCCTGTGATTATTGCTGCGGCACCACTGAGAATTTCCACCCTAGATCTGGATTTTATTGGAGCATATGATGTTCAAAAAACCTAATAGGACATAGTTTCAAAAAAGCATACAGTGTGTACTTAAACTGACAAAACAATGTGGATTTAAGATTGTTAGAGATGTTGACTCTTTTCCTAGTACAGAAAAAGAAAATGGGTTGCTCTGCAGTAAAAGAACACTGAACTGATTAGGACTCCGCATAAATACTCGGGTTCCCAGCATCCCTCCTGTGGCACTAGGGCTTGGATGTTTCCTAAGGTCACCCTCCAAGTATGGTCATGTAGTTCTCTAGGTGCATGTGAGCTGAACGCAGAACAGCAGTGGTTGGTCAACCAACCTTTTGTCTGCACCACAGTTTACATTCCCTTCAAATCTGTAGGCCTGCACAGTTGCCCCCCTACACCTGCCTCAGCCAAAGCAACCCTAATTAGCATGAGGACATTTCAATTTAGTGTAAGGCTTTGTCATAAAGTAGTAAGGATTTTGAACTGAGTGAGTGGAGTGCAAATACCTGAGCAGATCTGCTGTCAGGATCTGAAGAGCTGGCAGCTTGCAGGTAAGGGTGGTGATTGATGGAATCAGTAGCTCCATCCAGCTCAGACACACGCACAATGCACAGTGTGCCTCTGACCCAGGCTTACACTGACCTGCTCCATGTACTGCCACAAGGCAGAACTGTCTCATAAAGCTGCTTCCAGTGGGTGCTGTGGTGCATCCCTGTGAGCGTGGGCTGCTGAAATGAGACTACTGCCCATTCTGAGTAAAGAAATTGCGTGAAGGGAAAATGCAATCTTAGACTTCTACACCCCTTTCTTAAGAACCCAGTAAGACCATGTGGGTCATCATAATGTGTGCTTTCATGTGGAAGCAGACTATTGGAAACTCATTTGAAAGGATCCACAAAACTCCTCCACACAGCACCAACATATTGTGTCCCAGGCCTTCATAAACAAGTAGAAATCTCTATTAAAACATCACTAGCTGCAATTATAATGTATCACAGGAAGAAAGAAAGAGAGATCAAGATCTCAAGTCCTGGCAGTAGCAAGGCATTTGTTAAATAAAACTCATCTTTAATGATCAAAGCTGTTATTAGTACATTGGTGAGTGCAGATATCTTTTTAATGGTTTTCATTTTCAAATTAACCTTTTAATAGTGAATGAAATCTTTCTAAACTAGAGAAAGAAATTATGTATTTGCAGCTTACAGTATCAGTGGAAGTCATAAAAACGGGGCCTTTTCCAAGTGCTAGGTTTTCTGAAAATTTAATTTCTCGGGATGCTCCCATTAGGCAATGGTTGAATCTGCCATCACACAATCCAGAGTCACGTCCCCAAAGCCATCAGTTTACTCAAGGTTCCCCTTGGGTTCCCACAGACAGCTGCTGTAAAGGATTCTTGCTTTACTTCTCCAGGGTTATGTGTTGTTTGGTTGCTCTTTTAGTACAGCCTTGACCTCCAACAGCTTCAGATAGGGGCAGTGCACATCACAGTTGGGATACGTTTTCCTTAAGGATATTGTATGGTGGCTCTTTTATGTGAGCGGATTGAACTTAATTTAAGGGGAGCAGAAGTAGAATGAAAGGGAATTTTCAGTTTCCTAGGGTAAAGTGAAATGAAGTGTGTGATCTTAACTGTTTGTTTTAACTCTTGCCACAGTCTCTGGCTTTCCCTAAAGAAAGTCCTTTGTCTGCTGGCAGTGACTGTAGAGTGGTTTATAGCTTCCCATGCTTTAGCTTTGCATCGTAAGAGAAGTGGTACATATAGGCAGTGCTGTAGGCAAAGCATTTTATATTGTAGTGGGGAGTGTTTTCTCCTTTAAAAATGTCGAGCTTAATACAGTGATGCAAAGGAGCAGGGCCTCCATTAACCCTCCCCAACAAGGAATGATCCCAAGATCCTACTAGTTCTTTATTAGAGCAGTGGGGTTTCCCCATAAGGCATCATTTGTTATATTACTTCCACCTTGTAAATTACTTTTTTTTTTTTTCTTTTTAAATTATGCTCTTGGGAGAAGAGGGTAGGGAAGGGACAAGGTACGCCTCTGAATTAGGGTTAAGGGGGTGGGGGGTTGAAAGGAGCCTAGTGAAATACTTTCCATGCAAACACAGGGAATAGAGCAGGCTCAATAAGGAGAAACTGTCCTGCAGAGGCATGCAGAACAAAAGAATTTTAGGAGAGTTTTTGAATCAACTGTATCTGGATTTTTTGGAAACCTGTAGTGTTTGCACCTTTATTTTCTACCTTGTTGACCCTGTCTTATATTCTTGGTGGGGATCCCATCATCCATTGCATTCGTGAATACAGGCAGAAAACCAGTGATGCTCAGTGCTGAATGAATGAACTGCTTTGCTGTCAGTGGTGAAATCGGTGTGGTGATGAATCTGGCATTCCTCATCCCCTTTTGTGAAAACACGCTGAGGTCTTCGGGCTGGTCAAGGACTAGATTAAGACTGAGGGCACCGATTATCAAGCTAAAATGAAGGAATCACTGTCTTAAGAAAGAAAGTGCATGTAGCATCTGTAAGCCTGAAAACATTTCTGAACAGCTTCTGTAGCCAGTGTCAGAGTCCCTTCATACTTCCTTTTGCAAGTAGAAATAAAAGCAACAGGGATAAAACCTAGTCAGTGTTTTAGCAGTATCTGTCTTCATAAGATGTTGACATGCAGAAACATGGTCACTTCCTCGTGCCCTTCCTGGATACTGTTAACGTAGATGTGATACTGTGATGTAATGTCATATAAATCAATCCTTATGCATCCATTGTTGATCGATTAGATGACTGCTGTTAACTATTTACCTAGTATTTTTCAATTGATCCCACAGTTTCAGCATCCAAGTTCCTTACAAAGTGTAAATAATCTCAGTGACCTCTACAAATACCCAATTAAATTGCATTTTTTCCTATATATGTCACTGGCTTCAAAGAAGCTGTGCTGATTTGTGCCAGTTGACTCCCTGGCCCAAAGCCTCAGGCTCACAGGGTTCACAACAGAGAGGGATGTGTAGCACAGAGGCAGAGGGCAACCATCTCTGCTGAAGCAGGCTTTGATTGTAATGTATTAGGAAGATCTTTTAACTACTTTTAAAAATCATAGTGTTGAAATAATGACATTTAACGGTTGCATATTCTTCATTTCTTCATTGCCATTGAAAATAATGAATACTGGATCTTTAAATTCTTGCAATGCAGGTAAATTGTTATTAATCATGAATCATTCATCAATAACTAATTATTCAATTACATTAAAGATAATCTTGTTTTCAGTGAATATCAATCATCAAATGAACTATTATTTATTTCTAATTCCTAACATCAACACTATTAATTCTGTAATTGCAAGTGTCATGAAGTGGCCAGAGCATAATAAAGCATATCTGCCCTATAACCTCCATATTAAATCATAATGTCATAGAGATGGATACTGTGGCATTGCAAATAAGTCACCTTCTGCAGCCACCTTTTTCCAATTGAAATAGCTGTGACTAAATGAGAAATAAATACTGTCTGTGTCCTAGTTTAGCCTGTTTGGAAAAGTCTAAAGAAGCAAAGTAATAGTTAGCAGACTGATAATTACAGATGTTTAAAAATAGATATGTAACTATTTATGCTGTCTGGACTATTAATAACTTTGTTTGCCACTGGACTAAAGCTGAGCTGGGAGAGCTCTATGACATTTCCTTGTTTCATGTGGTAGCAGAGGTGGCTCTAATATCCTTAACTAGTGGAGATTTCAGCGGCAAATTTTGTAGCAGATCTTAGGCTTTGTATCGTGTACAAATAAAGCAGTGGAGGTTTGAGAGAGCATTATTGTGCAAGACAAAAACATACAGATTATTCATTAACCAAACAGTGTAAACAAGATGAGAACAGTTTGTTATAATATGCTGGCAAACAGAAAGAAAAAAAAATTGCCTTTTAAAGGACCTTGTAAGGTTTTGCAATGTACTGTGTTTGTGCTCAGCCCATGTTGGCATATGTTGTCTTTATGAGCTTGGAAGTGGTCAGGGAAAACCCTGCCGCGGGCTGCTGTGCAGGTCCTGTGTCCTTCCTGTTGTGGTGGTGCCAGGCTGGGTGTTACCAGGGGCGCTGTCCCCACTTAGCAAAGGGGAAAATGGTGCTTACAAAGATTTTACTAAGGGTTGTAAAGTTCTGGTGGGGGTGGCCCTCACCTTCCCAAAGGTAAGAGCCCACTCTGTGGTGGGAATAAGAAAAGGATGAATTAATGCTGGATTATCAGCATTTAATAATCTGGAGTCTCAGGAGTTCATTCAGGTGAGACAAGCTTGCAGGTTGAGCAGGTCTGAACCCCCAGAGCTCAGCACCAGCTTCTTGGTGCCCACAGTATCAGCCCCAGCAGCACAAACGAAGATATGGTCATCTGTTCAAAGGCTGATGCCAGTGATCTTTTAATTCCTCTGTGAAATGGAAGTAGACATACCCATCGATGCCCAGCTTTGCTGCTTCAGCAAGGCAAGCTGTTTATATTATTAAAAGTTGGGTATTTGAATTTGCAAAAGCAGTTTTTCCCTGTCTCATTCCATCTTTCTGCTGCAGCAGTTTCTGTCACTGAGCAGGGTCTGTGTGTGTTGTTAATAGTTGCTTATGGTGAAGGCTGAGGGAACAGAAGAGAGGGTAGCAAAAAAGGAAGGGCTGACCCTTTTCCATTCACAATCCCCATCAGCCCAAACTGCCCTGCTTTAAGCACAAGCAGCCAGATGCCCTGCAGAGCAGCCCTGTGCTCCCCAAGAGCCACCCAGGACTGGTGTTCAGCCCACTCCTTGGTCTGCTTGAGGGCACCTTCAGGACTTGTGGAGTTCAAACCCACCATTTGAGTTCAAACTATCAGAGCCAGCAGGCCTTCTTTTTCTGTTCATCATGCTGTCTGTCTCCCAGATGAGATTCATACCCAAGATGGTAAGGTTTCGAGGGGTATAAACCCCTGTGTCTCAAGTTTAAGTATGTAAGAAGTCATGTAGCTGTAAAGTTAATGAGTGCTGAGATGTCCCTTAGGTCTCTTCTCTATCTGATGCTTACCACTTCGGTACTGTTGGTGTATCAATGAACAACAAGGGCTTTGTTTGTTCGATTGATATAGCGGCGTGTAGTTTAACTGCTTAATCAACAGTACTGCTCCAGAAGCTGTAATAAGCTTATCCTGATAGCTGCACCCTGGTGGAAAAAAAGAGATGGCTGCTCAGCAGAGTGGCAAGTCAAAAAGCAGACCCACCATTTCATGGCTTAGTGGTAGAAACAGAGCTGAAGTGGGTGGGTGACAGAAACAGCAACATCTTCAAAGTCAGGAGGAGATGTGGGCCAGGCTTTTTGTGCATGACTGCCCTTCTTACCCTGTGCCAGCTGGCACTGGGATCATCTGCAGAAGCATATGTTTGACCAGCCCTCCTGCCAGGGGAAGGTGGTGGCTTGGGCTGGTTTAAGGAGAACAGATTAGTAAAGAGCACAGTGAGCAATGCAGTTATTTCCTTTGTCAGTATGAGGGTTTTTAGATAACTCCAAGATGAAAATATTGTTCCCTTTTGATTAAACTTTGGTGTGCCCTCAGCCCTGACCATGGAATTCATGATCATAGAATAGTTTGGATTGGAGTAGGATCATCAAATCCAACCATAACCCGAACACTGCCAAGTCTACCTAAACCATATGCCTAAAGACCACATCTTTTAAATACCTCCATGGATGGTGACTCCACCACTTCCGTGGGCAGCCTGTTCTAATGCTTGGTCTTCTCAGAGGGTCCATAGCAAACATGCGTGTTCATCCACCTCTGAACAGAGAGGAAAAAGGAAGAGGTAGCTGGCAAATGGTATTTGAATTCCTTGTTTCTGACTTTCTTAACTTCTGACTTGCTCTAAGACAGTTCATGTGGTAAATGGAGCATGCTTATCTTAATGGGTGTTTGAGATCCTCAAATAAAGGCCATTAGGGAAGAGAACGTATTGTTATAATTTTGTTATATCTCCTACTTTTTCATGACACTATGAAAAGCTCATATTAATATTTCAGCATTAGCCCACACAAATAATATTTAGTGGTGGTATTTTCAGTCATGGATGCCTAAAGTTAGTCCCCTAACTCTATATTTTAAGCACCTAAAGTTTGTTAAAGAGACTAACCACTGGCAGTCTATACCAATGTGAATGAGGGCTTTACATGTTCAGTGCCCTTTAACACACAAAAAAATTATTTATGAGGGTTGTCCCAATCTAGCATCTGATTCAAAGTTTGAATATGGTATGTCGTAGCTGTTTGCATTCAGCATCTAACTGCAAGGAAACAATAGCTGAGTGTCAGTGCCGTTTATGCAGTTATCAAAGACAGTTGGTGTCTCTTTGGGGCTTCTGCTTAAATCATCTGCTCCAGGAAATACAATTCACATGTTTAGCAGTCCTAATGTAAAAAATACTGTGTATTTTTGAATAAAGCCAGGCCCTGAAGTGTTTTCTGATTCTAGTATCACTTATCTTCCCCATCAAGGTGCATAGCAGTGAGGGCAGCCAGGCTGTTATTGCTTTTACTGTATTCTAAACACGCACAGGCATACACACACATCTGTATCTTCAAAATCTGCCAAAAGTATTTGTTGTTATCTCTAAGAAGGAGTAATTCTCTCCAACAATGTGCAATTTATAGGCACTAGGTTTTGCTGCCTCTTATTATAAAAACAATTCATCTCATTGCAGAATGTGTGCTTAGTTATAATTTGCTAATGCCCTTGAGTTTTTTTAAGTCAAAATTTACTGCTCAAGTGTACTGCATCAAATATAATCTGGTGACAAAGCAAGGGAATTATCTTAAGGAACTGGTTTTTCTAGCCCTGAATTTGTGATCTGTGACCCTAAGCAAAACATTTTACCTTTTTCATGAGTCAGCTTTCCCATCTGTTTTTTTTTAAAAATGGCTGGAGATTACTAGTTGAAAGGTGCCAGATTTTTATTTTGTTAAGCGTCAGAGCACAGGGTACATTCAGCACATTATGTATAATGTACAGCTCTGCATTTGAAACACCTCATCATATTTACACTTTTAATTTGGCTTTACTTTTGCTATCGTTGCTAAACGTAAACCACCCACAGATTAAGGACATTGATGTTCATAGTAGTCTAAGTCATATCAGTGACTCAACCTAAACTTAGTGCTACAACCAGTCAGTACTGCTGGTGGTCTCAGGGCTCCATCACAGCAAAGCAGGGCAAAAAGTGAAACCTATTTTTCTCTTGGTTTCTGGTTCAGACCAAACCGACACGAGCCCACTTGTGCAGGGCACATGGTCTGCAGCCCTGCGGTGTGTGGGTCTTGTCTGCGCTCTTCATAGTCCCAAAGACCCTTTATCAGCTGTGCCAAGGGAGGACAAAAGATGGGGATGTTGTGCATGATGGAAAGCAGAGAGAGGAAGAGATGAGCTTTTTCCTCCAAGACGTGAGTTTTCTCTAGTTTGTGACAACTTCAAGTAGCCTGCTAACAAATCTGTGCTGCTGCTTCTGTGGCAGAGGGCTGTGGCTGTCGTGTCAGGGACTGCTTTCAGAACAACCCCAGGGGCATTTGAGTGAACATTTTCTCCAACTGTTGACGTCTTGGTGGCCTCAGAAAGCTGGCCCTCTGTGGCTCATAATGGGATGGCAACTGGATGAGATGAAACAGGGCTTTTAAACAAACCACTGTTGTTTTCAGCTCTTGCATGCATTCCTGCTTACCTATGTGTATATCATTTCACATCATGCAAACACATCCTGTGAGGCATTTGTAGTTGACAGAAAAATATCTTTGATGGGAATATGCAAAGAAACTCCGCTATTTTTAAGGCAAAACTGCTCCAAAAACTTTGGTTTGCTGCCCACAGCGCTGAGATGTTTTCTTTTACAGCTACAGTATGAGAACCACTGGGAGACACTGTATGCCCGGGGGGTACGCATAAACTCCTGACCCTGCTTAAACTGTGTGGCACACAACACCGGGCACACGTCAGCAACATTGGTGTGTTCGGCACCACCGTACCAAACCATGTGTTATGAACATCATTCATATCCAGCTGACCACAGGCCCAGCAATAATGTTGCAATCACTGGTCCTGATCGCTTCCTGCCAAACAGCAAACACAGCCTGTCCTCCCTAAAAATAGAGACCTTTCTTACTGCACAGTAATCCCAGTGTCAGCACCAGAACCGTACCCCTCCACAGTCAGCTTCAGGCCTTAAGAAAATGTTCGTCTAATTTTTTTCTGACATAAGGCACAGTTTGAGAAATCTGTTAGGGCTATTAATTTTGTTTCAGGGAGCGCAGGGGTGCTAGTGTTTTATTAGCACAGTAGCTCTGCTCAATGGCAACATCTGGTTTTCAGTGAGGTTTCGGGGTTGGTTGTTGTTTTCTTTTACTCCATTTTCCAGCTGTGTTGACTCAAGTCAGAAGGCAGTCAGCCACTTGTGAGACTGAGGTCTCCAAACACTTAAAGAGCTGAGATATTCTTTGAAACTCCTGGATCTTGGAAAATTAGGGCAGAATCTGACAATACCAATTTTTCCTCCAGAGGCTTGCAGCACTCACAGTTCTGGTTCCAGCGAGGACCAGGAAATTAAAAATTACATGGAAACTTTTGCAGTATTTTCAGGATGGCTGTAGGTTAGGTCTCCACAGAGGCAGAAAGCGCAGGAGGGAGACTTAGTTTTCCCAGGTCAGTTGTGTTGTGTTGTTTGTGTATCCTGAAAGATGATTTACCTTGCTCAAGAAAACGTGTAAGCCAAAAGAATAAAATCTAGGTTGTCTGGAGTAAAGAATGAGAATGCAGCTTTGGTGTCAAGGCATTAACAATTCATTAGGCTTACCTGTGTCACAGCAGTGGGGCCAGACACGAGACAGATACTCTTATAGATAACACGAGCTGCATTTCTGATGTGAATTGTAAATCCCATCCCTTTGGGACTTTTGTTAGCCAGGTGTGGGTACGCACTTGTGGCTTGAGCTCCAAAACAGCAGGGAATGGGTGGCCAGAAGGATGCGTAAAACGTGCACCTCCACTCTCCTCACCAGTTCTCCGTCTCTCTGCTCCATAGCACAGCCTGGACCCCAGCCTTCCCCTAGCCCAAGAGCTGTGGCTCCCTGCCGAATCTCAGGGAAAGGCTGAGATACGTGAAAAGCCCCGAGTGCTGGCAGGGTGGCTACCCTGCTATCTCATCCACTTTTACTTCTGTCCTTGCTTCCTTCCCTCTATCCCATGGCACTCACTTTTAATGCATCTCTCCTGTTTTCTGCTCCTGCATTATTCAGCTTTCCTTCTCTGGCAGGCTTATGCCCTTTCTTTTTCACCTTTCCACTCACCATGCTCCTCGTATAGGAGGAAAACAGCAAGCCATGCAATACAGCCTTGTAAGCCTTGACTAATGGCAGAATGAAAGGAAGAGAAGGGAAGGTGGTTTTAATGCTCAGCATTTGAAAATTAAATGTTTGCTTTTTCTTCATTCAGTTTTGTTAGAATTGCTGTAGGATTCCTTATTCCTGTGCCAATTACCTGACTGAAATAGGAGGCTGTGCCATCTCGGAATGTGGACTTTAAGTCCAGACTCTGCCTCTGTGGCACTGGCCAAGGCCAGAGGAGCTTCACTGGTGCAGCAGAAATTGACCCAGTGCCAAGCTGGCATAGGTGGCATCTACTAGCCGTGATGCCTCATGTTCTCAGTTTTAAGTATTTAATGTTGCCCTAACTTTTGCCCTATTCTCAACCCTCCCTTTTTTTTTTTTTTTTTTGTTAGTTTGGTTTTTTGGTTTGGTTTTTTTATTTCCTGAACAAAACTGTAGCCGAGCTGAGGAAAATCAGTGCACAAAAGGAACCATTGAGTTGTTTTAGGGTTAATTTCCAACTGTGTTGTTTTTTTCCATGCATGATTTTTCTTTTTGTTTTTTTTTCCTTTCCCAGACTGCTTGAGTCCTAAATTCCCTCTGTAAATCTGCTTTCTGTACCATCGGTTCACAGAACAATGAACTGCTTGATATACCTGATAAGAGTTAACATGAAAAATGAATAAATCATTTGCTACTCCCTTTTCTTTTCTGCTGAAGCTGGGTGTTGGTCTATAAAATGAAGGAAGTTACATTGAGCAGGAAGTTTAAAAATGCTTAGACAGATGTCATTAAAAAAAAAATCAAAATTGGCTTCCTGCCAAGTGTCTGTAATTAAAATTATTCTTCTCAGTGAGAAAAAAGCAGATGCAAAGGGAGGTTTCCTGTCTCTCAAAGTAGGAAATACAAATAACTGTTAGTCTCGCCTTTGTGTGTGCATGTGTGCACGCATATGTGTTTGTGTGAGTGTGCGTCGTAGTGTGCGACTCTGATGCTTACTTCTGAAGTGGCTTGTGATAGAAAACTTTAGTCAATACCGTGTGGATGGGTGCCTTATTATTCTGTCCTCTTTTTGGTTTTGTTTTTAAATTAGATCTTTGTTGAAAAATAATGTATATGAATTGCCCTTTCCATATTACAGATTACCGAAATGGCTGCTCTTATAGAAAAGAGCAGTGAATTTCTGAGTGTGGTGTAGAAGGGGGAACAGGATGTGGGTGGGTGTACACGTATATATAGGTACACTCATCTATATACACCATGTAGCTACAGCTGATAGCTATATTAACTTAGAAACCAATGCAGTTAATGGCATGCAACTTTCTAGCATGCATGGAAGTATACAAATATAAAACTGCTTCAGCAATATAACTTCTTTTTTTCAGTGCAAGCATCTTTAGTTTGGTATAATGCCTTTACATTATATTTTAGTCTTGTTTCTTGTCTGATACACAATTCTAAAACAGCCTATTAGCCAAATTAGGCAAGTCTACCATAAGAGGATGTGCTCTACGACTCATTTCTGTACCCACTCTTTAAAAGGGGGCTGATTCCTTTTCTCTCCCATGCATAGATAGACTTACAACTTACACAGCTTACAGTCCATTTACTGTATTTTTTTCTGACATTGCACTGAAGTTTGGAGGTTTTTTTCTTTTTAAAAAGAAGTTCTTTTTAAGTAATGGCAGACAAGGCATGTTCCAACATTGATCCATGAGGACATTGGTGGAGCAATACCCCTTGGCAGTAGCAAGGGCTACCTATTGCACTAGTCTGTGTACTGTGTGTTCTGTTTACATATCTGGATACATATTTGCTGCTTTTAGAAGCCTCACGTTTACACAGGACAGATGTACTGTATGATTCTTCCACCAGCACTCATAACCAGCTTTAGTTATTGTATATCTGCATTTGTTACTGTATATCTGCATTAAGATGTATTATAGCATAGATACAGTTCCCTGGAAAAAGTGTCCTGCTAATATTGTTTATTCTCCTCACTGTACTGGGACAAATAGCTCCAGTGAAAGGAGGCAGTAAAAGCTGGCTTGTATTGACATGGAGTTTTCCTGATTTATTATGTCATCCAATATCTCTAAGTAGACTGTGCTTGAATTTACCTCCAATTCTGAAAGTTGGGTATAACCCTTCATCTATCAGGACAAACTGCTCTAGCATGTATCAGATAACAAGTGATGACCATAGGCATACTTCTCCTTTTCCATCAGTGCATGACAATACAGAGGGATAGCTTCGTTTTACTGCTGTTTTTTTCAGGACTCCACAACCACTCAGCTTCTGTTTGTGGGCTGACTGGCCTCAGTTGAATTAGTTTTCTGCAACAAGAACCACCACTAATATTGATAAACCCTGGCTGACCTGAGTATCAGAAGCCGGATGGTATGCTGGTGCCATATATACCGACCTTTGTAAACAACTCTTCCATGATTTTGGCATCTTTGAGTGCTCCTGGAAAAACTTCCCTTGGAACAGATAACAGAACTCGCTTCTATACTTTGAGTTGCCAGATTATCTGGCAAGAGAGCTGCTAAAAGGAGGTTCTGAGAACAGCTGAAAAAGAGCAAGAACAAGCCTGCTGCAAGCAATAGAGCAACTGGTACCCACTGAGCAATAGTAGCGGTGATCTGAAAACACGGGAGAGGAATATGCACATGTATGTCCTATGGGTGTTGTGGTGCTGTGAGAGCAAAGAAGAGTTCTTAACTGCTCAGAGAAATATAGAGGGGCTAGTCAGAGTGGTCAATGAGTAATACAGGCTCTAGAGATGAGATCAGGTTACAAAAGCTATGCCCAAGAATGCTGTTAGAAACTTTAGCAACAGCTAAGCTTATAGTTCTTTCAGAAAATGAAACAGAAACATTTTAAACTTACAATCCATTTTATAGCACAGCCCAAGACTATAGGTAATCCATCTCTGCCAATCCTAGGATGACCCCTGTAAACACATTTTGAAAAATAGCATTGCAACAAACCTTCTTGTGTCCTAAAAGGAGTTGGACTCGATGATCTTGGAGGTCTTTTCCAACCCGGTCTATTCTGTGATTCTATGATTCTTGTTTCTGTTGAAATCCAGAGACCCTATGAAAAGGTAGGGAAGGTAAAATGTATGGCACTAACCATGAGAAATTCCTTGTTGTTCCTCCAATCCTGACTCTATGCTTTTCTGGGGGGCAATTTGCCTAAATCTAATCTAATTGGGTTTGCAGTTATCTCGTATTTCTGGGAGAAAACTACCAAATGCAGCTTTCAGAGGTCCCAGGCAATTTGCTGAAGAGGTTTTATTTCTGCTTCCCAAGTGGGAAGGGGAGCCATGGCAGGATTAAGTGGCCTCATCTGTGGCAGCATTCACAGCTCTCAAATTCTCATCTGATGCTCTACATGGCTAATCAGCAAATGCTTAAACTCCTGCTTTACTTTAAGCTTCTGAGCTGTTACACAGAAAAGATAAGGCACTCTCTGCTGTTGACAGTGGTGACGTCCTCTCATGCTTCCCCATGTAGTGGTGTGGTATTGTCTGCATTTGGGGAAATGTACTATGAGGGCAGAGAAATGGGGCTTATTTATTTGGGGCAAGCAGAGGGAAGACTGATCCATCTTCTACTAAGAGTATCAAATAATACACCAATGGTTTTCACTCTTGTGCTGCTCTGCTGCAGATATTTTGCAAGCAGAGAAAGAATTTCTAGCAATGGGGTTTTTTGTTTTGACAAAGCATTTTCATGAGCATGGCTGCCCGTTGAAGACATCTGTTTAAGTTCCCACCCCGGGATAACAAGCAGATCTGGGCAAATATTTGGGACTGCATTTTTCTGGCAGGTTCGCTTGTGTTTCATACGCATGAATCCAGGGATAAGTAGCAGATGCCCTGAGAAGGCCTAGCCATTGCTTTCAGCTGAAATGTGTATTTTGTGTCCAGCGCATTCTCAAGGAGCTCTTTTGAGGAGTTCTAAGTAAACAATAAATCTCCCCACAATGGAATTTATACAGAGTGAATTATCAGGGTTAAAAAAATAATCTGTTGCTTTCAGCTCTTATCTTTGTTTACCGTATCGCCAAGGACAGTGACCTGCCTTTGTGCCCTAATAGTGAACTGTCAGCAAGAGAGGCAGGAAATGCTGCCTTCTCTATGGGCTCAGCATATAGGCTTAATGAGAAAAATAACATCTCAGCAGCAGTTGTTGGTTTTGCTCAGTTCGGTTTATTCTCTTTTGTTGTCTTACTTCAGTAAACCTAGATAATCTTAGAGAAAGGCCTTTGTGCCAAGTTTCTGAACTCTAATTTAGTGACCTTCAGATATTTAAACATTATTAAGACCAAGTCAAGCTGACAAAAGAGTCTATACCCCTTTCATTTCCCACCAAGCTGGGCCTGCTGCATCCTGTCTGGAGCCTGGGCGCGCGCAGTACTTTCTGAACATGAGCCATCTTCCAGCTTGAGTGAGAAGGGAATGCACCAACACCAAACACAGCACTGGCTCTGTCCCTCACTGGAGTAATTTTGGGTTCATAGGAAACCCCACCACTCCTGGGTCACCTGGTTAATAACTCCCCCTAATGAAGTAAGAAGAAGTGCATGGAAAAAGTAGTCAAAGAGGGAAGCACCATCTGGGATGGAGCAGAGATGTGCTGGTAGCACTGCACACAGTGGAATGGCATTGCCTTGTCCCAACAGCCCACCCTCTGGATTTTGGGGAGCATGGGACATGAGAGCAGTGTGAGCCTGGCTTCTACATCCTGACACTATGTGCAGAAATCCATCCTGGTGTCTGCTCAGGGACCACTTTTGGTGCAGCTCTTCTTCCAGAGGTCCAATAGCAGCAGTAGTTTCTCTGCATGGTTCTCACTTCATAATTTGAGACAGCAGAGGTGCAGGGAGGAGGGAGAATTCCTGTGGATCTCCACCTCTGTTTGGAACCCAAGGACGTAATAGATAGATAAACCTTGAAAGTAGGTCCCTTAAACTTCAAACTGCAGCTAATTTTTCCATGCAAAGGTAGGCAAACACTGAGTTCCTTTGCTAGTGTGTGGGTGAGTGTGTAACCCTTACTACAACTATTTCTCCCCAGCAACTACACATCATAAAGCAAGTAATCAAGGTTACGTTCACTTCTTTATTTACACAGAAAGAATGTGTAAAATTTCTGTTCTAGTAGTTTATCCACAATTTTGTTTTCCATTCAAGATTTACCTTTATTTTGTATAATATCAGTATTAGCTACCAAGACTTGACCTTACTCATGACATAAAACCTTTTCTTTTAAAAAGCATGGGGATTTGCTGTTACTACCATGTAACACTCAGGCTTTAAACAGCAGCATCATTTGCTGCTGTCCTCTGAGCATGCCAGCGGTATCCACATAATCTCATGATTAAGGTTTATAGGTCTTTTTAAGAGTGCTGAAGGAGAGGAAGAGACTTTCCCAAATTTGCTTGGAAGGCTGTGTCAGGACTTGACCTTCTGATAACAAGCCCCGTGGTTGTGCCACACAACAGCTACTCCCCGCACTCCTCCTGCCCTCGCAATAATGTGCCTGGAATCTGACCCCACATTTCTTGCTGTCATGTTGGTATCAGCTGGAGATAAATGAAGCCTTTTGTTAACTTGTTCCTTGCTTTGCAGGGTGCTTTTCTCTTCTGCTTTAAGGAAGAGCCAGTGGTGATGTGGCACTGCAGCAGAGCTACATATAGGCACTGTCAGCATGGTGTTTGTAATATACTGGCCAAAGCATCTCCTGTGGTAAAAAATGAGACAAGACTCCATTATAAGGAACACAAAAGGGATTTTTTCTATCAAGTTCACTGGAAGCAGGGAGCAAGCTGTCATCTTCCCTGGCTCTTCAGCTCCCAGCCTGTGCAGTACCAAGGAGCAAAAGCGGTGACGTGCATATGCAGAACACAAAAAAAAGTCTTCCCACATCCTGACCTAGATAAATAGGACTTGGAATGAATTTTCTGACTTCATAGCACTGACACTTTAAATCTTCTGAGATTTAAAGATGATAGATATTTTTTAGTCATTTTTATTCTACTTCAAATAGATGGATGTGTTAGAATGCATGTGTACGTGTGTGTGTGTACATGAAGAGAGGCCAAAAGTACTAATACCAGTCTCTCTTACTGTGCTGTAATATGAAATAGGAAATGAATGTGTTAGCAAAAGCAGTGGGTATGGACAGAAGTGCAAGATGCTCTGGCTCTTTTGAGCTGCATCACAAATACCCTGGGACCTAAGGCAGAGAAAGCTGCGAGGTTGCTCCAAGTTATGCTGGCAGAAGGCAGGTCTAAGTGTGCAGAGGTGCAGAGGTGCAAAAGGGGATCATATCCACTTGCACTTTTTAGCAGCACGTTTCTTACAAGAGGTGTAACTCAGGCAGAATATGAGAATATGATCTCAAGTAACCTGCTTTCCAAAATATTTTCCTTGGTAATTGAGCCAACCTCCCCCCTGCTTTATTTTTTTTTTCCCTTCGGTGTGATGCAAGTAATACATGACTGGGGCTACCAAGATACTGCAAGGTGTCATTTAAACCAGAGTAGCAAAGCTGGAATAGCAGAAACATAAGATTGGCTTTTTAATTATCCTGCTTGTTTGCTAAAAAGTATTGTAGATTTCTTTACACACAGAGAAGTCAAAGAAATAATAAGCACTCTTCATCAGTCAGATAGTCTCTATTTATAGATCAGGATAGGTGTAAGAAGCAAGAAGTCGTGGGTTTTCTCTGGTTTTTTTTTTTCCTGATTTTAATTTTTTTTACTTTTAAATTAAATTTATTCATTTAAAATCACACAGATGTTTAGGCTTTGGCCATAGATAAGTGGGTCTACATATAACAGCAATGGCCAAAATTTATCTTTCTTTTCTCTCTCTCCCCCTCACTTCCTCCCTTCCCCACCTGCCTCCTAGAACCCAGCAGAAACAAAATGCTATATATAGACTCAGCACAGTTCCCCCCCACCCTCAATTACTTTATCTGCATGTTTCAATTTCATTCTGTGTCAAGCTTTGCCAAGGTACCAAGTTTGGCATTTTCAAGAGGAGGTTGGATGATTAATCCCTGAGGCTCCCCCTTGTAGTAACACCCCCTCACCCTCTCCCCCCAAAATGTGGGCTACAATACTGTGGGCACTCTGAGGGGCAGCTCATGCTTGTCTGATGTTTATTCACATGAAGTTCCTGGTCTTGTAGACTTTTTTTTCTTTTTTTAAATAAGGCTATGTGGTTTCAGACCTGCACTAGCAGCAGATGGCCAAAGGGCAGGCAGGGATGGCCCATGGTGCTCTGTAAATGGAATATTACCGGCATCCTGCCATCACGCTGCAAGTCTCTGGTGTTTGTTTTGTATTCTCTCAAATCACTCAACACTGAAGTCAGGTGTATAACCAGAATCTCATATTTCATTATTAAAACAACAGACAACCAATAAAAAAAAAAAAAAAAGGGAAAAAGCTTTCTAGTTGAAAGGTAAGACTGAAAACGTGAATCCCAGTTCAGAAGCCAAAAGGCATATGAAGTTCAAAATACTGTTATTTGTCATAAATCTCATGTGTTTTCCAGCCAATTTCTAAGTATGTTGGGGTCTCACTCACAATATTTGAGTGATCAGGGTTGGTAATACGCTAGCTGCTCTCATGTGTGTGACAGGCTCTTCACAGAAAAAGCCTACAGCTGTGCTTCATCTTGGTACTTAGAAAATCCCTCCCCACAAATTAGCCCATCTAAGATATCTATAGATCTTTGTGCCACAACTCATGCTAAAAGGGCAAAGGATACCATCCTTTATTAGGTATTTTATATGGGCAAAACTGCTAATGAACCTGCTGCAGAATACTATGGTTTATGCATTTTCCTGGCTTAAAAGTGCATTTTTGTGTTGAATGATTCTATGAGATGTGTCAGTTTGTGGGTGCCACCTGTGTGGCTCAGTGGCATCTGGACTGAGTGGCATCCCTATGAGGGCTGGCTAATACCCAGGTGGGTGCCACTGGGTTCCCCAGGTTCCCCTGCACCTCAGAACTTTTGAGACTTGATGCATGATAGAGCTTTGAGAAAGAAGAATAAAGAATAAAATACTGAGCATTAAAGTAGTGTGGCGGTAAGTGAAAAGACAGCACAAAGGTGAGATGTTGGAAATTGTAAAAATAAGGGTATCCTTGGAAATACAGAGGTAAAAGAGTGAGGTGGCCAGGCTCTGAGACAGGAAAGGATCAGGTTTAAGAAACAAAAGTATTTTTGAGAAACAAGAAAGAAGGAACAGCAGATTGGTCTTCACACCAGGACGTTATGGGACTGTGAGGTAATAAATAAATAAAGGCCAAAGCAGCTTACTCATAAAGCAGAAGAAATGAGCAATATTTCCATCTGCCTTCCCTGTAAAGTCTTATATCATCCTAAAACATGCTCGAAATGACCTTGTTCAGACTACAAATGAATTCTGTATTTTCTCACTGCTGACCCTGTGACTTCATCCTGCAGCTTTTTGAGTTGTTCCCCTTCTCTCCTGTGTGCTCACCAGGGCAGTGAGTCAGTATTTGTGGAAGGTCTTCCCAACTGTGGCAGTACATGGTGCCCACCCCAAACAGCTGCATTCCCCAGGCTCTGTCCTCAGCTGGTGCAAATGGGTGCAGTTCCTCTGGCTCTGGAATTTAGGTCTGTGCTAAAGGAGACCATGAAAGATTTGGTCTCCTGAATTGAATAGTATTCTTTATAATCTCTTCTCCAATGCGCATGAAAGACCCCAGTCTCACTTTCTTTTCTTGTCATATGTTCAGTTTTTGTGGATCACTTGGCCACTGATAATTGCAAAAGAATTCCAGATAAGAATTTAAAGTTTTGTTCATACTTCCTGGGATTAAGGGCACGAAGGCTCTCCTTGGGGAGGTCCTGGTGGAGTTTTTCCACTGGCCTTTTTTTGTTTGGAAATGTTCCCACAACTTGGGTACAGTTTGAGTGTCATTACAGAGGTCCAGTTGGACCTCAAATAACCTACTGTGACTATCTGTGTAATCAGGACCAAGTCATTGTGAGAAGTAAATCATAAACAGATGGACAGTTGTGTCATGCTGCTCTACAAACGGTAGAAGAGGGCAAAGACACAAAACAGCACCAGAACATGACACCATGATGGCTTCACTAAATCTAAGCGTGAACAGGCTTAGGAAAATTTCTGTGTTCCCAGATGGAGAGAGAGAGAGTGAGGGAATAAAAGGACAGAAATCCTTGAATAGGCATCTGCCAGGATTTGTTGCAGACAGCTTTATCTGAATATCTGGAGAGGTTTTTCGTAGGATAGTGTCATGGTAGCAGACACCCCTGCTCACAGCCAGCTTCCCACTTAGCTTGTGGTAGTGAGTTTTCGACTGGCATGTAGTTTTGTGGTTCTTTTTAAAAGATCCTCTTCATACACTGGAGGAAGAAAACACAAAAGCTATTTCAAGTGCTATCAATTTTTTTCACATACCAGTTGCAAATTGCTTTTGTTGTACCCAAGGCAGTCAGCACTTTCCAGAGGGAGCAAAAGAGGAAAAGGCATTGAATAGCTTTGGTTCGAAAATAATTTTCTTCCCTTTCTTTTTTCCTTTTTTTCATATTTTCAGTTACACTGTGAGAAGTTTCAACAGGAACAACCTTTTCCTTTGTGCTTTGTAGAAAGGAAGCATGCTAACATTTGGAGCTAGGATTGGATGTGACTTTTACCTGTAGATTTTACCTGTATTAGGTAGGAGACGCAGAAGTCTGCAGCAAGGAATTGAGAGCACCAGAAACACTTTATGTTCTGTACTGTTAGTACCATCACTTTCTCAAGGACAGGCTGAACCTTGAGTTACAATTTTGGCAGCTGAAACCAAACAAAACGCTTTTTTGTTTAAGACATATTTAAATGCCATGCAACGGATTTCTTTCTTTTTTGGTCACGTTAAGTCTGTGCATTCAGAGCATAATTTGCCTATTTACGAACAGGAGTCACATTGAGGCTGAAAAAAAATCAGGCTACTTCTACAGGCTTGAGTTGGTGGGTGCTTGACTCCTAGGGTTGAAAATTGATGGTCTCAGACTTCAGCACCTCTGCTGGCCCCTTATGTAGAGGCAGGGAGTATTTACTAGGAGCACCTCACACATGCATTTGGAAGATGACCAACTAATTAATGTTTGCTAAACGCTTCGTGACCCTCAGGGGAAAAACAACTACGGAAAGGCAAAGTCTTATTGTTGTTGTACTGCACCTAATGTACATAAAATGTTTTCAAGGCATCAGGCACAACGTAAATGTTGTATGGTATTAAAACTGACCTGCCCTTGTCAGAGCAAATAATAATTACGCTGAGTGATGAGAGAATCTTGCAGTTTCTTTGCTATGAATGTTTGCCATGTTTACTAATTCAGAAAAGGTCTCATCCAGCAATTGCTGAGGCCAATGACTTAAGCAGCCACTGGCTCAAGAAGGGTGAATTACAGAAGTAATTTATTTTGTGTAAAATCTCCTGATCTCCTCATAGGTTGGACTGTGCTCTCTAGGACATATTTCCCCAAACTGCATGCCTGGGGCTGAGTCACCTCTCAGTCGGTAAGGCTGACATAGAGCTGAAGAACAACCAAAGACGACCTCACTTCATAGCCCTTAAGATAGCCTGTATTTGCAGAATGAAAATTGATGCTGATGCCCTTTCATATAAACATAACGTGAGGAAGTGAACATTTGATTTAACTAAACACACGGGCCTTTTATATGCAAGGCCCTAATTTAAAGCACTGTCACCTCCATACAGAAAATACCAGCTGGAGCAGGAATGATTAAATTAAATCATCTGGCTCTTCTGTGATACCATGAATGTCTGCTGAGAGGGGAAAAAAAAAATCCCTCCCCTTTATTTCTGTAGATCTGCAGCAACCATCAAGGGACACTTCCATGGCAGGAAGGATTAAGTCTTGCACGAACTTCAGTGGTTAATGTGCTTTGGACTGGTGACATGCCCTTCGGACAGACCTACCCCAGTTTTATAATTCTCTTTCTCAGGCTTTTGGGCCTCTGGCAGTCCTTTCTCCTGTTTAATTTCCTCCTTGCCTCCCTCCCACTGGGATCCTCCACCATTCAGCATTTCTGCCACCCAAGTAGGAATTTTGATTGTGTCAGACAAGTGCAGAAAGAGAGACTTTGAGCCTCGGTGGGCTGCAGAGAGAACCGGGGCGGATTTCCTGGGGGCTGAGTGTTTTTTAAGGAGGCAAGAAAGAGGCAGTGTCCGTGCCTCTGATGAGCTTAGCTTGCAACAATGCATGGCCAGGGATTATATCACATCCACAAATAGCTGGAGCTAGGCAAGCATCGCATACAGGTAGGGAGCCACTTCTAGAAAGGAGCTATTCTTCCCCACCCAACTAAGTAAAAGAATAGTGAGGGCACTTGTGTATGAAAAGCTGCCTGGCTTGGCAATATCAGCACACTGGGGACCTGGCCCTTCTTTCATGACAGCAGAGTACTCCAGGTGCCCAGTCTCACAGTTATTTATTTGATTTTCATTTGAGGGCACATACTTCTCTTGGCATGGGAATCTGGGATTAGGTAAAGCTGACAAATTTACAAAACCAAAATTGAAACCATTTTTTTGTTGTTTCTTTTCATTTGTAGCTTGCCTCATAAAGGATTTCCATAGAGGTTTTCTTCTCTTTTCCCGACTTTCTTTTTTTTTCTGGATCTTCTACCTGATGGCACTTCTTCTGTTCTTGCTGCTCGCCATGTGTCAGTAGTAATGTAGGTGGAAAAGAATTTCTGACTGTTTTGATTGCAGCTTTTATGTTTATCTGTTTGGTTTCGGGACACTGTTCAGTTTCAGGAAGTATTTTTATCTCACAGAAGTTTCCTTGTGAGTAGTGATGCTACAAAGACCTCGTTTTAGCACCGTGAAAGCCACTGGAGGTAATGCAGGTCTGTCTTCTGTCAGGAGCTGAAGTCTTTGATTCAAAAAGCAAAGTAGCGTTAAAGTAAGTTGACATTGGTGTAACCTTATACCTTCTGGCTCTTTCCCCAGCACTATTTGGTGCATACTTAGAACCGCATTTTCCTCTCCCTTACACTGATACAGCCCCAGGGAGCTCTGTGGATTTACACCAAAGTAAGGGAGGGAATTTGGCTGCAAGGTCTGCGTGTAATGTGGTTATCAGTGTGAAACTGGTGCACCGGCACACCAGCTCTGAACGTGGCCTGCAAATCAGCACCTTCCTCTGTCTGTGCTGAGGGGACTTGCATGGCAGTGAACCCAGAGAGAGGTGGAATTAGAGGGAAGGGTGACTGGTAGGTGACTGAAACAGACATCTGTAATACTAAGTTTGTTTGGCACTCACAGTCTTTAGGAAGAGCTGGGAAGAATTTGTTTTATGTGTCTGAAGCACTTTGTCACATCTTGGGAAGTGCCTCAGTGAGCAAAGTAACTTTCCCAAACCTAGTGAGCATCCACTGGGGGTGGGGGTGAGAGCCTGACAAACTTCCATTTGAATGACAACTGAAGCAGATGAGAAAGGTGGCAGGTACCCCACGTGGAATAAAGGAATAAATGAAAAGCTTAGGAATATGTGTTTTGCATAGCCTTTCCTTGCTTCTGGGAAAAGAGGTGTGAGGGGATGGAGCTGAAGACTTGATTTAATGTTTGTTTCTGAGAGTATCTGAGAAGGCATGGTGCCACTGGTAGAGGCTTCAGTGCTATCAAGGCATGTTCTAAGAATTTCAGAAGTGCTGGGCAGCTCAGAAGACCTCTTGCTGCCACATCTTAATCTGGAAATCAGGCTTGTTGTCCTGTTTTCTGTTCCTGAACATTGTCCTCAGTTCTACAGTCAAGAATTTAATATTTTGCTCAAAGATTCTGTAGGCCTCTGTCACTGGAAGTGGCTAACAGGCACTTGGTGATTTTAGGCAGGCTCTTTTGTATCTTAAGGCAATGACTTCTGCCATGAGCTGCCTCTCAGAATGAGTGGGACTCAGGAGCTTCAGGGTCCTGTTTCTCCAGCAGCATGAGCTGGTTCTGCCTGGTGCCATGCCTCAAAGGGACACCTCACTTGGCAGGTGCAGGCTGGACCACAGACAGAAAGGATTTCCAGTCAGAAAGAATTTGCAGAATTTCCTTGCATGAGGACTATCTTAAGTACTATTTAGGTGTTTGGTTCAAGTTCTGAGGATAAAGCTAAGAAATTTTACTTCATCAGCTTTGTCCCTGTCTTGCTGCCTGAGACTGTAGGGAGGTTTTAGTTTGGTGCTTTCCAGTTATGCCAGCATGGTGTCATGGAAGTGGTAAAACATGAGACAAGCTTCCTTTAAGCAAGTTAAAGATAGGTGTCTGTTAAACCATCCCAACTGTTTTTTAATTGATCTACATTTTCAGTGCTGTCCTGGCTCTAACCTTTCCTTTCTTGATATGGTTGCTGGCAAGATTGTCATGGGGCAACCCCAGTTTGACATTGTACTTCCCATTCTTGCATTTCTTCCCTCTCTCAAAGACTGAGTGAGGCACACAAACTCTAGATCTGCTAGGGGATGAGCAGCTCCTAGAAGTGACCAAAGAGAGATCAAGACTCCAGGCAGATTCTTTGATCTATCAGAAGGTTTTGATCCATTTGATCAAGAAACATTATTGAACTGTTTGTGAATGCCTGTTGTCTGAATATCTCTTTTGGCAGTTTGAAAGGGGGGTAGGTGAGAAAAATTGGGAGTGATGCTGGCTTGCTTTTGACTCCTATCCTATTGCTATCCAAAGTCTACATTTTGGGGGAGAGCCCATGTGGACCATGTAACTGTGCCTACACAGATAACTCATGGATCTGCATCTGCACGTCATCTCCCTGACATGGACTTTGTCACAGCCACACCTGCCCATGAGGCATCAGATTTGAATTGCAATTTCTCAGAAACCTCAGCTGGTTCAGTATCAGGCCATGACTCAGCAGCGCTTGTTATGAGGAATGTGGTCTCACAGACTTTGCTGCTTCCAAATTGATTTCAGGTGCACGTCACACAGTCAGCTACACAAAATTTTCTCTGATTTTTTTCATTTGTGGATGCTGAGCATTGCTAGACCATGACCAATAGGATAAGCGGAAATCTCTTATACTCTGATGTGTACTTTGGATTACCGTTCCCAAAACAGAGGCAGTAGAGGAGGATGATCTGTGCCTCACTCATCAGCTACTTTGGGGAAAAGTTAGTATCTTGTCTTCAACTGTCACTGAAGATTGGTTCATTCTGGACGTTGTATGGAAGCAACTGAGGTGCAGGCATATGTTCCCTTCTGCTGACTTGGCTGTGGTGACGCTAACCACAGCCAGCAAAGAAGAGCGAGCAACTGGGAACAGTAACATCTCAAACTGCAGCAGAGTGATTGGCCAGACCGCTCCTGTCAGCACTTGGATTTCCTTGCTGTTCATTGAGGAATTAAAAGTTAACTGAGGGTGGTGGTAAAAAATAGATTTGCCTGCCTAGAAAATGCTAAAACCAATTCTGAAAAGCAGAGGTGGATCTGAAGGTAGTTATCTCTCTTGGAATTTATATGGGGATTAAAACACGCGTCATCATTGTAGCACATAGGCAATTTTATAATCACTGCTGGTATTTCACCTCAGGGTACTCTGTGGGATGAAGAATTAATTTTCCATCTTTTTCTAAGGAAGGGAGGCCCGTGATTTTCTGTCAGTCATGAAGGAGAGTTTGTGGCCAAACTAGATGCTTTCTGGACCTCAGAAGTGATTAAACCGTCTGGGATTGGTGAGGGTGTACCGTCACACCTCTGGAAATCAAACTGGGGAAACGTGTGTGCAGAAAAACACTGCAAGATGTTACATGGCCATTTCACTTCCACATCAACAGGAAAAGACACTACAAGGCTGTGCAAAGTGTAAGAAAAGCTGCTGTGCAAAACAGTGACTGCAAAATTAAAATATAGGATGGTTTATTTTATGCAACGTCTTTCCCTCACCCCATCTCAACTTGTTAAAGACAGGAATCTTTCTTAGTGAAAAAAAAACCCCATCTTGAGTACAAGGCAATTTATACTTTTTTTTTTTTTTTTTTTTTTGCTGGGGGTTAAAGTGGCATGTTTGCACAACACCAGCCCTCACCCCAGCAAACCTGCCAGCAGTTGATAGATATAAATAGGGACATTTAGGGAGAAAAGCATATTTACGTTCCTTTGAAATGTGCTTGGCTAAAGGCATATTTTTAAGAGAGGGAGTGGAAAAACAAATGGAAAATATTTTCTTTGAAAGGGAAAAAAAAGCAACAAACTGTCCTTCCTAAACAGAGATGCTTGGCTGGTGTGTACTTTACGCAGCTGTAGGTCAGACCTTGCAAACAACTACTAAATTAGGTCCAGCTACTTTGATGCTAAAAGCATGGAAGTGCCAATAATTAAGTTGCATCAGATGTAGGAAATGACTGATGTGTCTGTTGTGCTCACGACAGCAGAGTTCACTCTGCTGCCATTTGACCGACCCCTCTTTATGTAAGCAAAAGCAGTTTTATTTTAAGGAAAATCAGCTGGTTTTACACCTTTGTTTTGTTTTCTGAACTGCTAATCCCCTGAAGGTATAGAAGCTATTTGAAAGAGCAAATCAAAGCTCCAATAATTTAGTGTTATATTATTTGCTGATGCATGGTTTGATTTAGTGGCTACTTATTATATCAGGTTACCATATAATTATCTTAATTATTGACTCCAGAAGTAAGTAGAGGGATTACGAGAGAGACAGAAAGGCCCAGCGGAAAGAGCATGGTTCAGAGAATCGAACACATCTTGGTGTGCTCTTGGCTCCACCACTCATTTTCTCTGACCCAGAACTCTTTCCCCAGCCAGCCTGGCCATGAAATAAGGATGGATTGCAGAGACAGGACTCAGATGCTTACCCAGGATTCAAAGAGATGCAGGAGAGCAGTATAAAAAGAACAGAGGAAGGTTCTGAAAGACAGTTGTAAAATTAGCAGAAAAAATGAAAGAATACCCACCACAGCACGAGTTTGCATCAAAGAGTAGACCATCTATGTGGACATGGATGGGTAGTATTGCCATGAAGGCTTGAAATTTGAAGCTGCATTTCCAGCCTCTCCTATTGATTCCCATCCCCTCCCCACCCCGCTGAAGTTACATAGCCCTCAGATCTCTTTCTGCAAAACAAGGATGATAGAAAGCATCCTTCTGTCATTGGTTTTTGGTTTTAGCCACTGACATTATCCTCACACAGCCTTCAGCCATGGTTCTCATGACATTGTGGCCATTTTTGGCTTTTAGTCTCCTAGTCCTTTGTCTGATAACCATTGACCTAAGCCAAAGGTTTGAGTTAGCAGGCACCACTGCAATCTAAAAAAAGCTGTCAGTGCAGTCCATACCTGCTGTATTGATAATATTTGAGATATACTGACAAAATACTTCATCTATGGATAAGCTGAGTTGCATCATTTTCCCTAAGAGAGGAGAAAACACGCTGGTTCTGCTCAGCCTGTGCAAATTACTTGCTCTGGTTTTGCTTTTCTTTCCTGAGCCAAGAAATGGGGATAATAGAATGTATCTATTTCCTTCCTAGAAAAGATCAGCTAATGTGAAATGGTGCATGGTGGCTTAGTGCTGAATAAGTGGGATACCCTAATCCAGCAAGGTATCCTTGTTCTATTGTATGCCTTTTCTGCATACCATCTGGAGTTGTTCTCTGCTTAGTATTTTCAGTATGTACCATATGTTTTTGCATGAAAATTCAATAAAATATGCATTATACATGAAAAGTGCTGTAGTAAATAAAGGAAGGATGGAATCCAGTCCCCTTTGTGAACGGCAGGGGCCTCAAATCTTCATAAAAGGTTTAGTCTAGTCTGACGTCTGTGCTTTTCTCCAATTTACTCTGTGTCAGTCTTTAGGAGATGCTCTAATTTAAAACAAAACTCCACTTTCCTGATGAGGTTATTCGATGTTCTTTGGCTGCCCTCTGCTGAGAGCACTGGATAAGACAGGAAAAATGTCCTCTTTCCAAGGAAGGTTACCTTGGAGGAAATTCCCTGTTTATCCATGCGCTGAGTTCTGTCACTGCTGCTGGTGGACAACCGTGGTTTGGTGTTTCTCGTCGTCTCTTTGCTGCCAGTCAGAGGGAAAAGTCTTCTGAGCTACAGCCCTGTTCAGGTTTTAGTGCCCACCACTCATTGTCAAGGGCTGGATGGCTTTGTAGACTTACGAAAATGTGGGTTCAGGCATTGACCACCACACAGAATTAAGCATTAAACAAGGGGTGGCTGTAGGAGGAAACAGGCTTCTCTGCCCAGGCGCTGTTGCAGTCCCCCCCTTCTTGGCAGAGCAATTTGCCACTGCCTGCTGTTCCTCATCGGGTACCCGTTCCCTCCAGTGCCATTTCCACCCCTCCACAGGCATCACAGCACTAGCTCTTTGCTTTATTTCTGTAACTGGGGTGGGGCAAAGGGTTTGTTCCAACATCAGCAAGAGTAACTGAAGGACTTGCTGTTTCTTGTGAACAAAGTGTGAGCCATGCTCTTGTCTTTGGGAAGAAACAAGGGTCCTGTGCAGATTTTGGTGCATGTATAAAGCAATAGCTCTGTTGTAGCTATTAATGCTCTGTGTAATGCCCTGTTTTTAATACTTCCTAGCAAGTTGATTTATTATTATATCTTCATCTGGGCTATGCACCAAAGCATTTTGATGATGAAAGGAATGTTATACACACATTTAATTACTGCCCACATTTTTGTATAATTTTATCATTTACTGTTTTAGATGAGACATCGAGTTCTTCTACAGGAAAGATGCCCAGTAAAAAATAGATGATTTAAAAGCTAATCTGAGATGAGTTTGGCTCTCAAATATGAGAAAATATAGTTGTTTCTTTTTTCCTGCTCTTTCAGATGGTCCCTGATTACCAAAATGTACAAGAACTGCCTTATCTGGACATGGTGATTGCAGAGACATTGCGCATGTACCCACCTGCATTCAGGTATCTGGGTTTTTTTTTCCTTCTGATTCCACAGGATAGCTCCCTAGCTCTGTAAAATGGAAATCTGTTGTTGGAAGACCTATGGTCTCTTAGTCTCTGTGCCAACATCAGTACTGCTTTGTGAGTTTGAAAGATATAAAGCAGCCTATTGAAGGAAAGCTGGCTAATTCTGGTATTTCTAAAGCACTTTTTTACAGCAGATTGGCCAAGGTTGCTTCCTCACCATTCTTCACATCCCCCAAGGTTAGAGGATGGAGTCTTTGAAGCAGGCCTGGCCCTAGAAAGCCAGATGCTGCTTCTTCTGTGTGCCTCAGGCATCAGAGATACGGACCAAAGACCAGCCCTAGCTTGTTGGTCATTAAGGCCCTGATCTGTGGAATGTTGCACATCCAGAAAGCTGTATTTTATATGTGTGTTTAACTTTGGCCTATTTTCACTTAGTACTGCATTATACTAACATAGCTAAACTAATGGCAATATCCATTAACCTCTGAAAGTTTTGTCCTCATTCACACAAGACTAAGTCTACTGTGTTGATGAACTGAAAACAAGGGAAAAAGAAGTTAGAAAATTATTAGATTGTTAAAGTTCTGAGTTATCACAAGCATGAAAACAAATGTTAAGGAATGGAACTTTTCAAAGTGATCAACCTGTTGCACTGCTTCTCGTGAAGCTGGAGATAAAATTCAGATGACTGGAAAGGAGCCAAAGCTGAGCTTGCTGTGAGAGCCTTTGAAAAATTTAACCCGTGATTCCAAGCACCTTAAAATAGCAAAACTTTAAATCATATTTTCTTCTATATGTTCACAAAGATTAGAAGTCAAGATTTTTTTCTGCAGGACATCTGCAGGACTGTTCAGAGAGTAAATGTCAAAGATATTTGCTCCTGGATGAGATGATGGGGCTTTACTGTGTTATACATGGTACCTAAGTGGAAACTGTTTTGCTGGTTAAAGCAACAGGGATCTTTGAGTTTTGTCTGTATCACTGGGAAGCAATCAATGTTTGTCAGATGGGAAACAGAATGAGCATGGAGCAAAGTTATTCTGAAATTTTGGTTGGCATTTTCAGTGGTGTTTATTGATCCAGCTTTTACTCTGATGGATGTGGAAGGGATAGGACAGCCCAGTGCCTCTGAAAGATGTTAATTGCCTATGACAATGGTAATGCTGAGTTAGGGGAAAAATCAGTAGCAGCCAAGTCTGTTATAAAATGAGTTGCTTTTCCTTTTTTTAATGAACTACTATCCAGAGAACTTTCTTCCCCAGAATTCATGTTTCCACTATCACCAAATTCATGTAAGAATGAAAAGAATAGCTTGTCAATGCATTTTTTAGCATGCCAGTGTTTTATAAAAAACTAGTTTTCATAAAAAATTAGTCTAAATCCAATATTCACAGTAAAGTTGCAGTTTAACGGTTATTGCTTTGGAAAATGGTACATAGTCAGAAATTCTTTCCTATGAAAAGGGCAAAAATTCGCTGTCTGGGCTGGAGCTATGGGCTTCTAGCTGGAGACGACACCTGAGAAGACACTAGCATCAGCAACAGTTGTTGTATTTATCTACTGAGAAAGTGTTACTCTGGAAATTGTAGGGTCAGCTGAAGAGATTTACTTTTATAGATCTCTCCTGCTGTGTTTTTAACCTTTGTTAATCATCTGGGATACATGACATTGCAGATTCACTCGGGAAGCAGCTAAAGACTGTGTAGTGCTGGGGCAGGATATTCCAGCTGGGGCTGTCATTGAAACTGCAGTTGGACACCTCCACCATAACCCTGAGTTCTGGCCAGAGCCTGAGAAGTTCATTCCTGAGAGGTATGTGGAATAATGCTTTTCATTCTTAGGTTGAAGTCCTTAATTGAGCCTGTTTAGATCAATGTTAAATGCTGGTTTATGCATTAGGATGTGCACGGAACTCCTGCCCAGTGGAGACACCAGGTCCTGCTGCACTTTCACAGTCACAGTCACCCACTATTCATCCAAAGCAGTGTTTCCACCAAGAGTGCAGTTTAGTTTAATTTAGACCATAACATTATGTTGCTGCTACCAAATTAGACAAGCGATGATAGTGGCGCATCCCATAGATGGTGTGAGATTTGGTCAAGGCTGAAATGTTGCATGGGTTTTCAGACCCATTGCCATATCAGATCCTGTGAATAATGTCTCTTCTGGATGCAGAGATTCTGAAGTGAGATAGCACATTCACTGGCATGGGTGTACCTGGGAAACTCACCCAGCTCCTAGGTGGTTTAGAGCACCTTTTTCACCTGAAATCTTGTAATGGTGGGGGTCCACTCTGAGTGGGGAACCTACCCCATCTCCCGCTGGGGGTTTGCTCTCCATCTGTAAGTTAGTATCCTTGGTTCTTTCTTGGCAAGACATACTTTCACATAGAGCATTTATTCTCTTCAGCTGGTGGGGGGACGCTGTCAGGTTGTGGTTTTGTACCATGCCCTGTCTTACAGGGAGAGTTTCAGCTGATGTGGTGCTGTGTGGAAGCACAGTTCAGTTTTGTGGGCAGCTATATTTTTAAGCTGTTTTGTGGACAGATGCATTTTAAGCTGCCACTACACTGAAAAGTTTACTAAGTAAAAAAAGTGACTGCTCCACAAACAACTGGATGTGAGGCAGGCAGCCCAGAATCATCTTTGCCAGTAAGACAACACATGTATGGCGTAGGTGGGTTTGCCTAATGCTCCTTCTGGAACAAATCTAGGCATATGCTCCGTCAGGCTCTTTTGGCCATGAAAAAGAGCATTTTCAGGGTTAGAGAAGCCCAGAGCTTTTGCTGGAATCTTAGCAGTAACTGGAAATCTAGGGTGGGTTTTTTTAGTAATGCTCATCTACAAATAGTTTCTTAATTGTTTATTCACCGTTTTACCAATAGTATGAAAGCACATTGCAGAGTAAAATGGACAGTGGGGATTGCACTCCCCTTGACTCACACAGTGCTGTTTGTTATGAATCTGAGATTAATTCCCTTTTGAAACTTCCCTGAGGAATGATGCATAATTACTAACATTCACCTTGGCTTGTATCATTTGTTAATGTTAGTAAGAATTACAACATTTTTAACAAAAATTAAAATCATTTAGCTACAGCCTTTTAGCCCTAATATTTAATTATTAAATCAGCCTTTGGAATAATACAAGGGAGACTTTAAATTTACCAGAATGATATATGGGGGTGAGCAAGGCAAGAATTGCATTAACCTGTTTGGATGAGATATGCAACAGTATGTAAGTTAATGGTCCTTCAGTCTCAAATTATAGGCTTCAATAGTACTTTTTGGAGTAGTAACTTGATCTTATTTAGGATATCTAAGCATGGAGATGGGATTAGTGGAAATACACAATTTTTTTTTTCCAAAGCTCAAAATAGCCTGTATTACATCTCATCTCTTTCTACCCTGCATGAGTTCTCTGGGCCTTAGCAGTCTGAAGTTCTGGCAAACTATATCCAAAGAGATGAGAGATTTTCAAGAATGACCCCATACATGAAGGACAGAACCTGTATCCATGCACAGAACTGGGAAAGTAGCTCGGTAGTACAAGAAGAGCTCCAAATACCTTAGGACATGGGAGGATTATGTGGATTTACAGAGTAATGTCATCACTGTAAAGGTTTGATTCTTTCAAGGCACCACTCTGCATAGTGACTCAATACAGCCCAGGATTAGCCTGACCATGTTGATTATGCACTGGCCCTAATAACTTGTACTGACTCAGACACTGTATTCTTGCCTGTACATATTCTATCCAGTAGGCATTCATCATTGCAGATATTGGCAAACAGATTTTACTTTTTTTTTCTCTTTGAACTGCTATTCAAATAGGAATTTTTTTTCCCTCCTGGAAGAAAAAAAAAAAGGCTCATTTCTAATAGGCTGATCAAGTATTTTAAAGCTAGCTAATTAATGCGGATCTGCATGCAGATTGACACATTCATCAGTCTTTCCAGCTGGACTGAGGTACTGAGATGGCTCAAAGAACATAACCATGTGCAATTTTAATGTTTCCCAATTGTGAACCTGCTCTCTTTAGGCCAAGAATAGAGAGAAGGGCTGTACTGAATTGTAATAACCATCTTCCATGGCCTGTCCAATGCCATGAGATTTTATTTCCCCTTACAAGCTTTGAAGAGTAATTCCTGTTGACCTTTATCTACAGGGCACAGCAAGGAATGCTGTTGCTAATTCTGGTTAGTTCAGGATGCAGCCTATTAGTTTCCTCTTAGCTGTAATTTCTCCCTCACATGTGCAAAGCTGCGAGGGACATGTCCCTCACCACCCTAGCACCTGAAGTTATCATTCTTCTGAGCATAGTCCTCAAATGATCGCAATTCATGAAAGATAGATTGGAAGTAATACTCATATCTGCATGTCCTCTCCTGATATCACCAGCTGACAAAGGCTGAAAAGTCAATTATCTGTTTATTTAAGATGTCAGGACATAATCTGTCAATAGTCCCCTTGACCTGTCCATTAAGACCAATTGAAATAACCGTCTTTTGAGATTTAAATGAAAAATGTGAAATCAGGAGCTAAAAGCATTCCTTGAACTGGTTTCCATCTCTGCATTTTTTAGGTTTACAGAGGAGGCCAAGAAGAAACGACATCCCTTTGCATATCTGCCCTTTGGGGCAGGACCTCGTGGCTGCATTGGCATGAAAATGGGTTTGTTGGAGACAAAAATGACTCTGCTGAGGATTTTGCAGAAGTTTCAATTCAAGACCTGCCCAGAGACTGAGGTTTGTACATGCAGAGAGGCTGAAAGATCACACTTGTCAGCTTGAGAGAGTTGACAGTGTGTCTTAGAGGACAACTGATTTGCCTTTGTGACTTCATTTGAGAAAACTGGTGGAGACACTTTCATAATAAGGAGGGACAAGAGATCTAGACTGCATGTTTTAATCAAAATGTGATTCAAGATATATAATTTTTCCCACGAAAGAAATGGTTACACAGCCCTTCCTTAGTGGAGAGCAGTATAGCAACATCACAGTCAAAATATCTAGATTTATAGAAGGTGAGAATGGGTGTATGTATTTTATAGGATCTCAACACTTTAGTATATGCCTATTGCTATGTACATTGCACCTGGCACTTACTCAGCAGCTCTGGAGTTTACAGTGATAATTTCTTCCTGTTCAGATCTACAGTATACCTGGGCAACCACTGCCTCAGCCTCTGGCCGTAAATTCTATTTAATATTATACTAGCACAGCTGACTGTAGAACAAGTACTTTACAGCTTCTGCAGTAATCCTGGTATGAACTGGCCCCCCAGCAAAAATGTCTGTCTGTATGTGGGGGTGTTATAGATGCAGAAACAAACACGTACAACCGCACATAAGATGCTCTTTTTTCTTTCAGATTCCTTTGCAGCTCAAATCAAAAGCTACACTTGGACCAAAAAATGGAGTCTACATTATCCTGGAATCTCGCTAAAAGAAAATGTACATCCTGAAGCCTACTAGGATGAGACCCTTTGTTAGTGACTCACTAACCAAGTACAATTATTTTTCAAAACCCCAAAAACAGGTAGGAGCCTAAGCCCCACTGATGGTCAGTAGGTGCTTCCTCACTGCCCTCCTGTGGGAGAGCCTCCAGTCACCTTTTAAAATGGGCTCCACAGTCTTTTTTGGCAGTTTTCAAATTACTGTGAATAGCATCTGTAAAATAGCATCTGACTTTCACTTGGTTTTCACTTCCTTTCCCTCATCTTTGAGAATGCTTTCCTCCTGCTTCATTTCAACAAACGGAGCAGGTGTTAAGTGTGCGCACAATTTAAAATAGATTTTAATTACAGTTCATTATATGGCACATCCTTCTCATGCACTTAAAAGTTTCTACTCTAGAGAAAACCCAAAAGGCACCACAATTACAGCAGAAAACCTGGGATGCAGTGCATTGGATTTTATCATCAACTCTGCTAACAATCAAAGCTGAGGCTCCTGCACAATGCTTAATCTCTTCCTGTGTCTGTAAAATGGAAAGAGTCGCACCTCCTTCATGCTTTGAAGTGATTTTATATACACTTAAATTAACAATTTGCACTTGGCAAATTGCATTGCTGGAGAAATGAGGAGTTTCCCTGCTTACCAGTTAAGTTCCAGTAGCTAAGACCAAGGAAATGAGGTGACTGCCATTTCGCTGGCTACTGAACTGCTGTTGGAAGACTGGAGAAAAGGAAGATACAAATTTAAAGCAAGCAGGAAGACTGAAGGAAATTGAAGGTTAATCAGATGGTGTTGTTACAACATCTGCTTCATGGTGAGGCTTTTCCTTTCCAAGCACTGCAGTTGGCACCATCCTTGTCTAGTTCCTTGACTCAAGGAAATTAAGAGCATGCATGCACTAGAGCCAATGTCAAAGGAGTGGGATCCAGGATCATCAGTCCAAGCAGCTCTCTTGACTCCTTATGTGACCCTGGAGCAGCTCATGTCCCAAGTGCCCCAGCCTCCCTCAGGAAGGAACTTGTCTGATTTCCAGCTGCAGCAGCACCATGGATCCACTCAAGCTGTATGATTGTGCACGTGCATCTTCACAGCCAAAACAGCCGTACACTTCTAGTCTTCACTTTTTCTCCGTGCTCTTTCCTACTTGTCTACAAAGCCCTTCAACCACCACACAGCCAGTGGAGCAACACACAGCAGGGATCAACTGACAAGGAAAAACCCCACACTTTTCCTTCAGTGGGTGCCACAGACTGGTTGTCTGTACAGTTGTGCTGGTTTTGTCTCAGATAATTTTCTTCACAGCAGTATGGGGCTCTGTTTTGGGTTTGTCTTTTGTTATTAGCAGTGCTTGAACAGAGTCAAGGCCTTTTCTTCTTCTCACACCACTACATCAGCAAGGAGGCTCGAGGTGGACAAGCAGTTGGGAGGGGACACAGCTGGGATAGCTGGCCCCCTCTCACTACGGGGACTTTCCATACCGTATGACATCATGCTCAGCATATAAACCTGGGGAAAGAAGAGGAAAGGGGAGGACGTTCGGAGGGATGGTCTTTCCCAAGTCACTGTAATACATGCCAGAGCCCTGCTTTCCTGGGGTTGGTGGAACACCCGCCTGCCCATGGGAAGTAGTAAATGAATTCCTTGTTTTGCGTGTGGCTTTTGCTTTACCTATTAAACTGTCTTTATCTCAACCCATGAGTTTTCTCACTATTATTCCTCTGATTCTCTCCCTCGGCCCACTGGGGGGAAGTGAACTAGTGGCTCTGTGGGGCTTAGTTGCTGGCTAGGGTTAAACCACAACAACAAAACCATGAGAAGAAATAGGTGTAGTGTCAAGGTCCTTTTTTTTTTTTAATTCCATCTTTTATTTTTTTCTTTAAAATTTTTGTATGGAACAAAAACTCTTATGGCACTATAAAATTAAGGAAGCACCTTTGGTTCTTTGCAAGTCTTGACCTTCTGCCTGCTTGACATACTCTGCTTGAGATTTCCTTAGGTGCAGCATCTCTCTTGATGGTATGCACAGAGAAGTGTCACGGCAGCAGGAGGAAGAGACTGACTGCTCATCTTCATTGCAAGGATTTCTGGAGGGAGCCATCTGCTCACTGATCCCTGGCTAGGTACCTATCTTTTGCTGCCTTCTTCCCACATGCTGCCTGAACACTGATCAAATTACTGTATCTTGTTTCTTGAAGATTGTGTCTTTCTCTTTCATGTTTTGTTGGGGTTTGTTTGTTTGTTTGGGTTTTTTTAAACCAGAACTGAGTGATGAAGTACTGATCTGGCAGTCTTGGAATAGTTCCTATTTCCATGGAGCATCTCTGGCATGCTAAACAACAGTGCCCTGTTATACTGCCTATATGAATTGCTGATGGAGTGATTGCTATTTATTTAAAAAGCAACACACTGTATATACCTAAGTTTCTACACATCATCCATGATTTCCCCCCCTTAAAAATAGTGTGCTGGAGGCTGATTTACCGTATAGCTTATACCTACAGTTGGCAAAAAGCTGGATGGACCTTGCTTAAAAACTTCTCACCTACATGAATGAGCAGAAAGCTTATTTCATATGAAGCCAGCTGCCAAGCGCTTGTCTTCCTTACATGAATTAGAAGGTTGTTTGTGCTTCATTTTTGACAAAATTCTCCAAGTCTAAACCAAGCTTGTCCCTTTCTAACACGATTTTGCATCTATGTGCTAACATTTTTTCAACCGTTCTGCAAAGTCTTCTGGTTAGGAAGTGTTATCTGTTTTCACCTGCCAGTTTGTAGTAGTATGGAATAGAGGAATTATTTTTGCATCTGAAGTCAGATTTCTGGAAGTGCATCAACCCTTGTTCTGCATGCAGACTGAGGGAGACAGCTAGAAAAGACAGAGAAAAGGCTGCCAACTTTCCAGTAATATAGGAAGAGCCCCAAACCATTTGCTCCTTTTAAATAACAGTTGGTGGCACAGTCACCAGACACTGCACAGATGTACCAAGACACTTAATGACGCTGGACCTCACCGTGGTTGTGTGAGCTCAGTGACTCACCTACAGAGCAGGCTGTCTTGAGGGATCAGCAAGCCCTCTGGAAGCACACATTTGCAGAAAAACAAGACACTAAACTGCCAGCAGCTCTCCAAAACAGAAACTGGTAATATCGTGATAATCAGTATGTTTGTGCACTTATATAACATGGTCCCAAACGGATCCTGAGCAGAGTTGCCTTTAAAATTAATAAACAAAAACACAACCAAAAAGAACCCAAAACCTGCCAAGAAAAGAAAAAAAAAACCCACACCCCCTCCCCAGTATTATGTTTATAGTTGTAAAATAAAAAAAACCCTTTATGTCCTTAAGTTACGGTGACTATTAGCATTTCTAGCACAGCATCCTTCAGTCAACAGCAGTTGAGTTTAGGGAGGAACAAAGAAACCAATTTAAATTAATTCCTCTCTTCAGAAACACTAAGTGTGTTGTCTTGCATTGCTGAACTGTGGGTTTGTTTAAAATTGGGCACGTCTGTGTTACAAAAGGGTTTTAGTCATTCTCTGACAGCTGATACAAAGCAAAGGCTGCTTGGTAAAGGAAAGCTATTAAAAACATCTTCTGATCTTTGTAATGATTACAGAAAGCTGTCAGTATAAAATGGTATTTTTAATAAGGCTGCTGATAGAAAAAAAGCTTTGCAGGTTTGTACTTTATAAATAGTATTCCTAGAAAAGCGGAGTTGCACGTTAGAAATCATTGTTTCACTGATTGCAAATTTGAACTATCTGTTCTTATCTGGCATTAAACTGCAGAATTTCCTCTCTGTATGTGATACTTTAGGAAATGACCACCTTCTCATTTCCCTTTGTTAAACATCTTGGACACAGCTTCACCTGATACCAAACTCCTCCAAGTGTTTACAGCAGAAAACATGGTAAAAGAATTTAAAGCTGACTTATAAACTGTTTGCGTCATTGCTTGGTTCATACTGGCCCTGCTCACTTTCTTCTGACCCTGAAAAGTCTCATGCATCTCCAAGATGTTTTCTCCCTGCACTACTGGGTGCTGGGGCTCCCTTCAAGGAGAGAGCAGGATTCCCTCAACTGATAGGATTTTTGCAAGTAGAGATGAATTCGTGACTGGGCCTGAAGAAAGAAGTGCAAGGGAGCTCTGGAGGCCTAGGTGGTCTACCCCTTGGTAAAACAGGTAAGCACCAGTAATCCTGGCCACGTAACAGCCATTCCACCTGGATTTTGTGCTGGTCTTACTCCAAGTTAAGCAGCATTTCTGCTACTCCTACTTGCCCTTTGGCTCAAGAGAAGCTCTGAGCAATGGTTCCTAGAAGCAAAGTGCAAACTTTTTCCAAGCCAAGCAGCAGCGAGCACACCACCAGAGCTGGTACGTGTCATCCACCCAAGATCCTCTTCTCCACCACCCCCTACTTTACTAGGCTGCAGGTATCTGAACCACATAGTATACTGCCACTTGGACAGGATTTTGACACTCACGTCTTGGAAAATCTGGGCAAAATAGCATCACAGACCTGGTTACAGGTAAAACTCATTAAATGGTGCAGCGTATTGACTTTGGCGGGCTGTCAGACCCTTTCCCAACCCAGCATGTGGGGAGTCAGGGATTCATAGAGTTACCATCCTCCATACCACACTGCTGGCATAGCAAAGCTGTTTGGCTTCTGCTGGCTTTGCCATCTGTCTTGCCACGATGGACCTGTAACCAAAAAAAGGAAACAACCTTCACAGCTTATCGTTCTCCTCAAATGGCGTAGGAATGAGTGACAGATTATCACACTGTTCCTGCTCAGTTTCTTGTCTTAAGCAGCCAAAAGATATCCTCCTCCCTCAGAAAAGAGGTTCAATATTACTTTTTGTCTAAAGTTTAGATTTAATGCAAACACCTCTTTAATCTGTTCATTTCCAAATGCAATTCAAACAGCTGTAAAAGGACTATTGTTACTTAATAGCTGCCTCTGTGAGTTTACAAATGCTCAAAAACATATTGAAACATGGTATTTTCAGTATTGACAGAGAGAAAACCATTAGAGGGAATTTAGTGGTTTGAATATCTGTTTATTTACTACACACAGTTTCAAAAGTGGAAAGCATGGCAGCTTTTCTTTTCCTGTGTTAATGGAGAAATAACAGATGACAAAGTACTACCACCAGGTATTTTGTTTGTTATTTTACTCAGACACATACACACAAGCATACATACATCCTCTCCAAGAATTAAGTTAAAGGGTTTAAAAATATAATAAAAAAGTCAATTAAAAAAAATATCAAAACTTTTTGCATTAGAAAGATTGTTTCAATTTTCTGGCAGAAGATTAACGTGACTGAAACTATTCTCATTCTCAGCTGAAACGGTGCTTATGTTGAGAGGAAGAAAGGCATACTACCAGTATTCTCATTTGCCATCAACATGGGGTTTGTTTTGGAAAGAAAACCCCTTATTCTGCACAGGTATGAAAGCTTTCATACATACATGTCATCCTCCTCAATGAATGTACTATTTGCTGATAAGCTCATTTGCTGACATGAGATTTATCGTCTATGTTCTATTACAAATCTTTCAAAAGAAATAATAGTCAACTTGCTTTTCCATATCCAGTGTTTTACTGGGATTAAACACAAATGGGAGTTAAATTTTCCTTTAGGTATCATGCTGCTAGTTTTACAGTTCACATAAAAGGACCCTTACTCCAGCTAATCATGGTTATACTCCTTCTTCACAGTGTTGAAGTAATAAAGAGTTACTCAGTGTACATCTGTCAGTAAATGAATTAAAAAGAAGTGGTCCTAGAGATGAGCTTTTTTTAGGTCATATAGAAAGTATATGTTAAGGCTTCTGCAGTACACTATAGCTAACCGGTACTCACCTAAGCGCATTAATCTATGCATCGGCAACGTACATCTTAAAAAAATACAGTTCAAGTTTTTTGATTGCACACATATGTGCTGACTGCTGAACGCTATTAACATCTTAGGCTGGGAACAATTAAATATTCAACTTAATCTTCAGATTTTTAAAAGTTTCAGCTCTGTGGCTGAAGACTACTTTCCAGGCAAGCACATTTCTCCTGCAGAAAAGGTCCAAAGACAGCTTGATGACACAGGTAACGTGTGTATCTCCTGCAACCAAAGAGGCAGTGCACCTCAGGAGACAGTCACCATCCTTCCCAACAGCTGTAAGAGAGCCATGAAGTTGCTCCACAGAAACAAGGTACTGCTAATCAAGCAGTACAAGGAGTGTATGTCACTCCTAAGTAGGGTATTAAATAACAGCATGAGGTGCCTCCTCTACTTCCTCCATGGCACCTGCTAGCATTCTTTCATTTGTAGGCACAGTGAAAGTCATGAAAAACTGGTGGTGTTCTCACAGACAGAAAATACAGCACTTACTTGATAGAATAAATCAACCAAATCACACAGCACCAAGCAACTCTCGTTATGCTTATACCTTTGGTACTTGTTTTAAATGAGAAAAATTAACAAGTAAAAATAAGTCTCTGTTCCTTTTCAACAAACAAGTTTGATTTTTGAGGTTTTGTTGGTGAAGATTAAGCAGGAGTGCTAATAAGAATTTATGCAAAGAGTTGAGCACAAAGGTTGTACAACACATTTGCAAGCACCTGAATGTCTGTTACAGGAGACGGATTACTAAAAAAACCAGGTTTTAGCCAGTTTTGAGTTAAAAGATAAAGAGGTAGAGGGACACAGCTAGTGACCAATGAGCATGTGTAAAGATCTATCCTGAAACACTTCTCTTTCAACTTGTTGGAAAAAAATGTTTGAACTTGTCATTAATTGGTTGCTGTTACAGCTGATCCTCATGCTACAAGAATCAGCTATTTCTTCTAATAAATTTATAAAAGTCTCTAGTAATATAGGGAAATATAAAAGCTGCTAAAGGAGACAGGGTTTTAGGAATTATAAAACATCCTGTGCCTTTTTATCATTTGTTTTCTATTGCACAGAAAGGATAGAGAATAAATGTTTCTAAATATTCACCTATCTGATCATACAACTTCTATAAAAATCACTTTTTCTCTCTTACGCCAATACTAAAAAAAATGTTTATACCAGTTAAACATAACGATGACAGGTTTTGCTGCTATATGAGTTTCAGTGATACCCTGTATTCTATGAGATACTCTGGATAAATCTGCTGCTTTTCAAAGATGACAAAGATAGAAGGGTTTAAAGAGTCATTCACACAACTGTCGTAGAAGCTTTGGCTGTCCTTCATGGGAGGCCGAACGTAATCAGAACTGCCGCGAGTGAACTCCCCCACCAGCACTCGTGCCAGAAACATGGTCTTGCATGAGTCTGTCCCACAGTACTTGTCAGAATAAGATGCATCCCTTGCAAAATAGCTTCCTGCAGAAGAGACACCAAGACAGAGTTGATAAGTCACCAAAATTGCAGGGAAGAAAGCAATAACAGTGTGAAAGTGAATTAATAAACAAATCCATTAAGCAGCTCATGAACAGCCTTTCCAAAGCCTTCACTTGTTCTGTATCCCCACCCACCTTCATCTCTGACAGAGGCTGTTAACAGTAATCAGAATTTTCTGAGAGTTACAAAGTATTCAATCAGAACACTGGGCTAGTCAGCCTGTCTTGGCTATTGCACTTGGTATGCTGGCAATTTTCTGTACATAGGATAATGTAAAGGAATATAATTTGCTAACAAAGTATTCCGTAACCAGAATGACATTTAGGTTCCTGGGTTAAAAAAAAAAAAAAAAAAAAACCATGTTGCCTTCCTAGAGGAGTTTGGAAAAACTGGAATAGAAGTAATCTTGGAGTCTAGCAGAAACCATCCCTAGATCAGGCCTCTCCTAAGTCTGTCTTTTCTCGCAAGGACTGAGTGGAGCATAGAGGCCAAGGCCTTTCAGTATGCCTTAGCTCCAAATGACCATTGCCAAAGTTGCCCACATCATCACAGAGAGAAGCCCTAGACTTTTTAACTTTACACCTCTGCAGTAAATACTGAGAATTTTTTAGCAGGTCTAAGATTAATGAAAGAGCTGAAAAACAACCTTTGCCATAGACTGTCCCATTAAGGCCACAGATTCTCCAGTCAAAGTTTTGCTGACAGATGGCATCAATGTCTTTTTTATTGGTCCCATGAAATAAAAATCGCTCATCCGCAGCCTTTCCGCCATTGCTCTTCTGCATTAGCTCCTTCTGCCTGTAATAAGAAGCAATATCTTTGAAGTTCCACAGCGGCCCTACCCACAGGTTCCAGCCATATTAGACTCTGAAAATCCTTATATTAAGGCCTAAACTTAGGGCAAACATGGTATCTTGCTGTCTAGCTGCATACAAACATGCTTTCGTTATACAGAAATGCCTCCATGTATTTAACATTAAAAATGCTTTTTTTTCATTCACTGCCTGTGGGGAGGAGGAACCTTAGCAGTAATTTTTTTTTTTTTCCAAAACACAGGAGTTCATGGAGTTAAGGTTTTCCCTCCACGAGTTTTGCATTTAATTTTAGAGGCTGTTTTAGTTTTGACCATCTGCAAAACAGTGTTTGTGCTAGATGTGACCGATTAGCAGCTCCAAGGCTCCACTGGAGGCAGCTGTTCTGGACACACGCCTGGCAGAAGTCCCAACCAGTTACTCAGGAGCAAGGATTCCTCCCACACAGCTCATCTGACTATTCTATATCTTGAATGAGTTTCGGTTTTGTTGATACCTCTTTATCTAAATGTTGATATTGGCTAGGTATTTCAGTGGGAGAGTGAAAGCAGATGCATTTCAGGAATGTGTGTGTCTATCTTTAGCATACAGCATACAGCTAACTGCAGAAACAGCAAACTTCATGCATACATACCAGACCAGTATTTTACACCTACCATTGATACAGTTCCCAGAGAGATGGGTTCTGAACTCTACAAATTCTTTTAATAGCTGTTTTGGGCATTGTACGTTGAAAGTCCACCTTGACTTTCTTGTATTCTTCAGAAGAACTGTCAAGCTCAATCAGCTGTAAAGAAAAGTTTCAAAAGTTACTCTCCTCTTTTACTAAATTATAACAAAGCCACCCTACCTAATGCACTACTTAGAGCTTTAAAGTCTTTTCTGTGAAGCAGAGGTATGAACAGTGGAAACTATCTTGGAAAAAAAGCAGATTAAAGATCTCTGCTCTGTAAAAGTGAGCTCTTATCTAGGGAACGTTAACTCCTGGTTTTTATGACACCCAGGTTGCTCTCTCACAGGACATTAAAGGGTCTGCATGCTTTTGTGCAGTCACTCAGCTACATATTTGCGTCAAGAGACATACGTATGCATATATCAAACAGTACCTAAATCCACAGCAGAAATGAGCAGATAAATTCTCTGTTACTTTTATGTTGCAGCAAACCAAAGAGTATTTTTTTACATCTTTTTAGTTTATACTCCCTACAGCCAGTTAACACAAACTGCACTGCCTGTTGTGTTTCTAAATAAATAGAAAAGGCTTTATTTGAACAAACGTTTTTAGGGAAGAGTATGGTCACACTAATAAAAATCAGTTCCTTACATGACAATCATGTTTTCCATAGGAACATTAAAAAATGTCAACATTAGCCTTCCCTACTTCTTATTGACAATTTCTTGAGGATTTGCATTTTCCAAGTTACCAATTTTCAAGCTGCAAATCAGATCTTTTCTTCAGGTATAGTTACTGGAGCTGACAGAGGAGGTGGTGCAAGCAGGCAGGACATAAGAAAAGGCAAACCGTGCAGATGTTATCTGGACTGTGTTACAAAGGTAAACAAGTTCATTCTACTGGAGTTATGGTACAGATTAGTAAAAGATCCCATCCTGAACAGGCTGCCCAGAGCAGTTGTGGAATGTCTCTGGAGATATTCAAAACCCACATGGACACAATCCTATGTAACCTGCTCTAGGTGAACCTGCTTTAACAGGGGAGTTGGATTTGATCTCCAGAGGTCTCTCCTTCCAAGTCCAACCATTCTGTGATTCTGTGAACTCTCCTGATTTCAACAGTTCTCCATAGATGCACTAAAGTCTACATATACACAGCTCAGGGAATGGTTACCCTGAAGTTCAGGGTAAATCATGTGATTTACTTCTGATGCTTCAGTGCATGTTGGGCTTCAAAAACTATGTATTTTGGGCACCAGTATTAGTCTTGTGAACACAGTAGAAGCTTCAGGCAAATTTGCCAAGGCAAGAGACCAACAGTAGCAGTGAAAGCCAAGGTAACCAGAGCTATACTGCCACCATTTGTTTAACTTTGAGTTTAGTTTCACCTCTAGGTCTGCCCAGTGTGATATCAGGTTCAAATTTACCAACACCTCTTCATTATACTACATAAGAAACAATAATTTATGAAGGCCAAGAAACACTGAAGTTGTGATGTAACAAACAGCAAAACTGACAGAAAGATAAAAACCAAAAAGCTCCAAACCTTGAATCCCAGTTCAGGCAGGGCAGATTTGTCCCAGTGAGCTGGAATGCCCTTAAACTCTTCTGTAGGTTTAATGCCCCTGTAGATCATAAAACATTACAAATAGACAGTTAATATAAAACAAAACATTACATTTTATGTGTATATGATACTAAACACTTTTGTCAAGCTTAGAGAAAGTATAGACAACTGAACATATTCAGAAATATTGCAAAACTGTCATTTCAGTTCAACACATGAAAATATTTGTTCCAAATCATCATGTCAAGACTTATGGCAGGAAGAAAGATGCCAAGCAAGTTAAAAAAAAGAAAAAAAGATACACACTGAACTAAACATGTAAGTATTTCTCTTAGCTGCAGAGTTGAATACATAAAAGCTCTGCTACACTGGGGTAGATAAATACAAATGCATCCAGTATCATGTCAGTATGACAGAAACAGCCCTCCCTGCTACTTCCACCCCAATTTTAATTAGTGTGTTTAGCTGCTCTTTTTGGTGGTGTTTAAGCAAGCACTGTGTGCTGCAAGGGAATTGGCTGTTACATGCAATTATATCTCCTTGCAGACTCCCACCTTTTGCTCCACCTGTAACAACTACTACTTTCCTCTCAGACTGTCTGCTTGCTCTCAAAAGAATTATTTGTAAACTTACTTGGCTTTGAAAATTATTCATCTCAGAGACAGCTAATAAGCATAAACATTATTGCATCCATCTGTATTAGCTGTTCTAGTCAGCAGCTCCCTAAAACATTGCTAGATGTTGAATTATTTCCTGTTTCCACACTTTCTATGCCAAGTCCAAACTTTCTTCACCCCTAAGGTCTCTGAGTTGCTTGAAAACTGTTGGCCAGGCTGCAATACTGTCCTGGCAAGACATCATCATAGGAAAGGTATGTCCCTTTCCCTCTAAATGCCTTTCATAATTGCCTTAACAGCTACTTCTTTGCCTTATTTACACCCATGGAAGACGCTGCATTCACAATGCACTAAATCCATCACTTCAGAACAAGCAGCTGCAGTTTACCTGGCTCTTGTGTTCTCTACCTCTTTCTGAGAGACAAATTTAGGTCTTCTGCAAATCTTTCTCTCTGTTGTATAGCGAAGGTTTTTCTGAATCATGGCTGGGAAAACAAACAAACAAACAATCACAAAGATGTTTTAGAAAGCTTTCATACTCCAGCAACATTTGTCACTAAGTTGTTTTGTCAAAAACATTGACAAACAGGCACTGAGCATTTTTTTTCTACTACTGCTCTTAACTTTACAGGAAATGACAGATATTGGTAGCTATTTTCCCTTCGTTTTTCCATCAGCCACACTTAACAAAAAAGGATCATTTTAAAGTATTTACTTTTTCTCCATGGACTGTATCCCTCCTTCTCAATATGCAATCAAGATTCTGGTTTCCTACATTTAGTCATAGATTTCAAATCCTATAAACAGAACCTAAGACCATTAATTTTTATTGACCACCAGTGGAAATAAGTCACAGCAGCCTGACTTTTAGAGGCATTCCTTCTGGATCTTGGAACCTCCACAGCTACTGCGATATCATACTAACAATTCAGAGTCAGTAGCAGCCAGGACAACGAGGCCTCCTCTTCAGAGATATGCAGGAAAACAAACAAAAAACCCTCTTGGCACCAACAAGCCTAGAAACTAAGTTTTGGAAAATATCTACACAGCATATATTTGCCTAAGTTACTAAAAAAGCCCAAACCTTAGAAAAGGGATTGATTTACTATGCAATTTTCTCTTCTAAGCCAGACAAGTTTCACCAGCATTGCTTTTGACTGAATCACAAACAGGAAATCACATGCCCTCTCTGTTTTTCTATGTTTTGTTGGGGGTTTTGGGGGGGTTTTGTTTGTGTACTTTGGTTTTGGTTTTTGTTTTTCTGTTTGGTTTTTTTTCAGGCAGAATTAGACAGTAATGGAGAGTTGGATCAAAGACAACTACACCAAAATGACAGTCTAGGCAGGCTGATTCCCACCACTGTTTTCCATCATTTTGAAAAGGATATCAGGAAAGGCAACAGCTCGGAGAAGACAGTGCCATTACAAGTGGCTTACACGTCTTGAACTCCTGAGAAACACATCTTCCTACTTTGACATAGTCGAGGTATTTCCTCAGCCTTTCCAGACAGGATGAAAATATCTGCATAAATCTTGCAATGCTAAGGATTGTTTGGACCCTATACCTTGCCCAAGTTTGTTTTTTTTTTTTCTGCAAACCAGTGATTAAAGCAGACAAGAAGCTGGCTTGGTCAAATCTTCTAGAAGTTCCTCACCATTTGTGTTGGTGCCAGCATCAATGACAATGTCACACCTGGACCTTCTGACAGACATTCTGAAACCTAGCAAAAGAACTTCTCAAAAATAACAGGTCTGAAGGAATAGGAATGCTACTTTGCCTATGTGAACAGCTCTTATTCTGAGAAATTTGACAGAAGCTCGTAAGTGTTGCAATTCAAAGTTCAAATTTCTCTCTTCTATCTCCTGTAATGAAGTAGTTTAAAACCTCAAGAGACCTTGGAGGGAGGGACAAAACCAAAGAACAAAAAAAATGGAACCTACCTTCAAAATTTAATTCATATTCGTGCTTTCCAGCTTTGAAGTTCAGCTTTGGAGAACCTTTGGCTATATAAGCTTTTTCCAGGTCATCACTGGAGACCGTAGCAGCTACATGAAGATCATCCTGTCAGGCCAAAAATAGAGAAGAAAAGTTTTTCCTGGTCTGTTACATGCACGCAAGTTTAAAACCCAACAACTCTGACATCTATATTAGCTGCAGTATGTATCAGCTTTTGGGAATTACAGCAGCTACCAGACAAAAGCCAATGTATTAAACAGTTGCAGCTGCCCCTCAAGCAAACTAAACACTGTTACAAAGCCCAAGCTCATACTGCAAAGGGCACGCTGTGAGCAGTACTACTGATAGCGTGCTGTCGTTTAGCCCACTCAATACCATGTAGCTGCCTGCTCACTACCACCCCCCCCCCCGCTGGAATAAGGAAGAAAATGGAAAAGTGGATTAAGAACAGTTTAGTAATTGATATACAGTAAAATATAATAATAATAGCCACAATAATAAAAATAATTTTAATATTTGTTAAGGAAAGAAAACAGAGAGAGAGAAAGGAATAAAGCCCCAAGACAGACAAGTGATGCACAATACAATTGCTCACCACCTGCTGACCGATGCCCAGCCTGTCCCTGGGGAGTGATCAGCCTTTCTCAGGTAACTCCCCCCAGTTTCTATACTGAGTGTGATGGTATGGAATATCCCTTTAGCCTGTTTGGGTCAGCTGTACTGGCTGTGTTCCCTCCCAGCTTCTTGTACATCTCCTCACTGGCAGAGTGTGGGAAGCCAAGAAATCCTTGATTTAGAGTGAGCACTACTTATCAACAACTAAAACATCAGTGTTTGATCAATGTTATTCTCATACTAAATCCAAAACCACTGTGCCAGCTACTAGGGAGTGAATTAACTCTACCCCAGCTGAAACCAGGACAGACGACACATTCACCAACTAGACCAACAAAGAGGCAGAGCACAAGAGAAGTTTTAGTCAGGAGCAAAAACAGGAGCATATTAATGCGATCCTATCCGATGTGACTCACTGAGTATTTATCTGTTGATAATACTTGTGACTCACCAGTGATCACTCCCCTACCTGAATCATCAAATTCCCAGGGAAAAGATCCCATTAGGCCTTTAAAATCCATCTGTGCAGTATCAGTGAGAGGAAGAGAGTGACAAAAGAGTAGAAGGATATAAACAGACTGTACTTTTCAGTAGTTCTGCACTTCTAACACAGAGTTGAGAGTCTCCCCATTTCTTCACACTTACTTTTTTCCCATACTCCTGCCACATGCCATATTCATCTTTCCAGTACCAGATCCATTCTGTTGTAAGAATGAAGTGAGGGGGTTTGGTCACAGAGGAGGCCGTAGAAAGACGCCTAACTTTTGCAAACCCACAGTGCATACTGAGAAAACAGATACATGCCATGACAGAGCCACTTTCAGTAACACCATTAGTAAATCTATTAAAAAAAATAAAAAACGAGAAAAGATAATCAGAATGTGAAGAATTATTCAGAGGTTCAGAAGCCCACCACAAATTTGCGAATTAAGCCAACATCACCAAAACGCAGAACGCAAGCCTCCACTGTCCACAAAAATCCCAGCTCTGTCTTGTGTTGGTACATATTTTGCATTACAGTATTACATCTCACACTGGGTCCATGGGCAGTAACCATTACGCACTTGTAAATTAATGAGTTACGTCGGAAGAACGGGAACAGTGGAAAACATGCACTGCCTTCTTCTTGCTAACCAACCATATTCTAAACAGAACACTGTCATAACTTAAGTAGTGCTTCAAAGAGTCTCTAATATAACATCAAAGGGATAAGTAAATTTTCCAGCATGGGAGGCGGCATACTGGTGTGAGCCCCTTTCAATATCCTCTTTGTGGGACATAACCAGTTCCAAGCTCTTGAAGGTATTTTCATATTTTCTCCCTCTCTCTCTCTCTCTCTCTCTCTTAGTAATGACTGCAACAGAACTGTCAAAATTTATAGCCACTAAGGGCCTGGTACAACATAGCAAACTCAAAACATTATTAAATCTTAAGAGAGTTTATACCTGGTCTTATTTGGGTCACAATATGCTTTTTCTATTTCTTCCATATTCTTCAAGTCCTTCCAGGTATTGCCATCAGAGATCTGCCATCTATATGGCAAGTGAAAATGAGTTCTGATACACTTTTCTGAAAAATTTTTTTAAAAAAAGAAGTATTATTTTTACAGGCTATGAGAAAACTCCAACATTTCAGGGCTGTACACCTAGCTAGTGAAACCATAAAAAGCATAGTCATGGAAAGTGTTTACCTATGGAATCATTACTAGCGGTAGTTCAGAATTTTTCAGCATATGCAAATAAAATTTAATTTCTGGGCTTAGGTAGAAGTTCAGTTTCGGTACCCACTAGACTCTCTTTGCCCATTACAATTGCACAGACTATTCTGTCTTCTCAGTTGCAGAGACAAAAAAGGAATCGAGATCACAAGCTCATGCAGGGCTATTATTTCATAAATAGAATAACACTGTAGACTCAAACATCTATGCTTAACCACTACTTCACAAAGTGGTATTACTGAGGAAAAAAACAAAATGCAACAGTGCTTAGTTTTAGGATAAGAGGGGAACTGTGTGGTTTAATTCCAGATGGTAACAAAGCATGACACAGCCACTCCCATTTTCCCTGGTGAGTTGCAGAGGAGAACAGGAAAAAGGTAAAACCTATGGGTTGAGATCAGAACATTTTAATAACTGAAATAAAGTAAAATACAATAACAACAACAATTACATATATATATAAAAGGGGGGTAACAAAAAGCAAGAGAGGAATAAAGCCCAAGACAGATGAGTGATGCACACTACAACTGCTCACCACCCACTGACTGATGCCCAGCCCATCCTTGAGCAGTGATAAGCCCCTCCCAGCCAACTCCTCAAAGTTTATGTGATGTTCTAATGGTTCTGTGCCCCTTTGGCAAGTTCAAGGCAGCTGTCCTGGCCATGCTCCTTCCCTCGTTCCTGTGTACCTCCTCATTTGCAAAGCATGGGAAGCTGAAAAGTTCTTGATTTTGGCTAAACATTACTTAGCAACAACTAAAACATCAGTGTGTTATCAATGTTATTCTCACACACAGGTATAGAGCTATATACCTTAAAACTGTGTAACAAAATCATGTAGCTTAACCTGTATAGCTTATCATTAAAGGTCAGGCAGTCTCAGCAGAAAGGAATTTCTCAAGAGACAGAAAGTATCTTTATTTTGAAGCAAAGCTGATAAAGCTAATGAACTAGACATAACTGTCCTCATGGTTGTACAAAACTGTACAAAGCGCACAGCCACTGATTTCAAGGGCATGAAGATGTGCCTAAGTAAGAGTTCAAGAAAAGGACAACGTGAGGACGACTGCGGAACAAACAAGAATGACCCCTCCGAAGGACCACCGACTCAAAATGGGAGGCCTGTCCAGGAGAGGAACAATTCTGGGAAAGGGGTGGAACAGGATTAGGTAATTCTTTGAATTGTTAATTCAAATAAAAGTAAAGAGGCTTTTATGCATCCAGTGTCATAAATAAAGGACTGCTGCCTGCTGAAAATCACAAATTGAGTCTTAGGGGTTTTCTTTTAAGACCTGATATATGGCATCGCTCATACTAAATCCAAAACACAGCACTGTATCAGTTACTAGGAAGAAAATTAACTCTATCCCAGCTGAAACCAGGGGAGTATCCATTGCTTATTCCATACTATTTACACCATGCCTAGGTTCCACACTTTCCAATACAATCCAGTTAATCACCTCCACCTTTGCTGTCTTTTGATATATATGCAGACATCATTCCCTTAGTCTCAAAGTCCTTCAAGAAGTCTCCAAGAGCTGAGGCCTCACCAGGAACAAGAGCAGTGGTAGCAGTGACCGAGGTATCGCAAGTGTTACATGGAGTTCAAAGTATCAGTATGTAGTCACTTGTCAACAGGAGAGAAGGTGACATCACCAGTACAAGTATGCATAAACCTGAGGCCAGTTTTCACAGCAGAAAAGGCAACTTAACTACAGGGAAAGTGAAGGAGGCGGCACCACATAGGTCACGTGAGAAAGCGTGCAGTACTTCAGGGAGCTAAAGAACACCAAGAAGAAAAAAAATGACAGAAGGACAAGAAGAAAGCTGGCACAACAGCCTTTTTCCTGGACAAGCTGGAACATTTTGAAAGGGAGAGAGCTGAAACAGAACAGAAGAGTACTAGAAGAAACAAGGGAGTATCTATTGTATCTTTCCTATTTAGAAATGTGACTCCTACCATTCAGCAAGTACCTTAGGTAAACACAGGTGGAGTAGCCAATCTTCAAGCACAGGCGGATATTATACATTCCAGAGGAAAATAAAATGGCTCCTTTGTTTGGTATACCGGATAGTTCAAACACTGGCCTACCAGCATTTAAGACTGCAGTGAGATTTAACTAAAGATAAGCATAAGCTCTAAAGTTTCCTGTTTCTGTGAAAGATGTCTCTCACCTCATTATGAGAAAAAGAAAATACACTGGGCTTGATACAGTCTATACTGATAACTGATACAACCTACCTTTAAAGCCACAACTTTTGTACAGATGATATAAACAGATCTGTTCTGATTCATCATCTTTTGTAGTTGCAGACTCTCCTTTAGGACTGTGTTTTTTCTCTAGGGGGAAATGATAAGACTTATTAATATACTTTGTATCAACAAGCCTTCTTAAAAGTACTCCTATCAGTAGGGAAGAAACCTAAAGCCAGTGTTTGTAACAACATAATTGCATTCAGCTTCAGAGAGACATTGTAGCCTTTGATAATCTTGTATACTCAAAAGTTCCCTCACTGTGTCCATTCTTTCTGAACACGACTTTTCTGTAACTGCTAAATTCTTCAGATACAGTTTTTAGCTATCACTGCAATACAAGAATAGAATCCAATGCCTTTACACTTCCAGACGGACTCGAGTTAATCATGCATTCCACACAGCTGATCACACTGGCAGCTCTAAAATATGAAGCTTCAAAATTTGATAGGTCTGTAAAATAAAGCACTGGAGGCAGAATAGTGGAGATGAACATACACGCTTGGATTTTCCATTCTTTTATCCTTTTTTTCCTGCTAAATTATACTTAACTCACAATTCTAAGGAACTTCAAAAGAAAAGAGCAAACAAAATATTACATCTCCAAGAAGTAAATAGGATAGTGCTGTCTCTGAATTCTTGTGCTTAACAATTGCTACATTAATGAAAAAAAATTAAATAGTTATAATCAAACACAACACCCCTATTCTTAAAGTTCTCTACCTTCATGATTTTTACAAAAAAACCCCCAAACTATAGACCTCCCTATTTCCAGTTCCTATTACGCTCCCAAGTCTTGAAATTCACTTCACTTGTCAAGACACAAATTTCTGTCAATGAGATAGGTACAAGGTCCCTCCTAAATAACAAGTCAAGATGTGAATTCAGTTTTCTTAATGACACCTGTGAGAACCATAGACTCTTCTTCTGATGCTTTCAAAAGATGGTATCATTTACCTCTGGATGGTGAAATCTTGGCCTCTTCTATGTCACCCATGTTCCTGTTGCCATTTCTGATGTCATACATGTTTCTATAGAAAGAAGGTAGCTTCTCAATATTGTACAAGCTCATTCCCTGTTTCAGCAGTTTCTCAACACATTCTGACTTTAATAAGTCATGGGATCGTTTGCAGGTGTTGCCAAATCTGCACTGTCCCCACAAAAAGTACTGGCAAACGTGCAGTTTGGTGCAGGCCATTTTAAAGGTACAAGATCCATAAGGTCCATCACCTTTGTTATAATGCAGACAAACCTTGGGTAGAGAAAGAAAGAAAGAAATATTTTAAAGATTAAGGTACAGTGTGCTCATATAGACTGTTTGAATCTATGATTTTTAAATTTTTGCAACTGTGAGTAGACATTTGCTTTTAAAAGATACATTTCTTCTTGTTTTCCAAATGATTGTTAAGTTTTTCCTTTGTCCTGCTAATGTTTAGAAAGATCTTCCAATAGACAACATTCTTACATTCTCAAGCAGCTGGAATTTAGCGCTAAGTCACATAAATGTAGGACAGTAGATTTTATTGTGTCACTACCTTTTCGTTTTCTAGTTTTGGAACACTGAATTGTTTTGACCTGTGTTGGTAAAGAGCTACTGGATCTGGCTAGGATGGACTTAACGTTCTTCACAACAGATCATAGCATGCTATGTTTTGGGTTTGTGACCAAAACAGTGTTGACAACACATCCCTTTGGTCTGTTTGGGTTAGCTGTCCTGGCTATGCTCCCTTTCAGTTTTTTCTGCACCTCCTCTTTGGCAGAGCAAGGAAAACTGAAGAGTCCTTGACTGAAGGTAAGCACTACTCGGCAACAATCAAAACATCAGTGGATTGTCAATCTTATTTTCATATTAAATCCAGAACACTCTGTACCCACTGCTAGTAAGAAAATTAACTCTATCCTAGCTGAAACCAGGAACAGCTAAACACGACACAGCCATTTGCTCACTCCCCCAGGGCATGGGGGAGAGAATCAGAAAAAAAGCTAAAACTCCTGGGGTTGAGATAAACACAGGACATAAATTGAAGGGGAAATAATAATAATTATGATAAAAGAATATACAAAACAAGTGATGCACAATGCAATTGCTCACCACTCCCTGACCAGCTAGTCCCCAAGCAGCATGCCACCAGCTCCTGGCCAACTCCCCCCAGATTTATTGTTCAGAATGATGTCACACAGTATGGAATATCCCTTTGGCCAGTCTGGGTCAGCTGTCCTTGCTATGTCCCGTCACAGCTTCTTGTGTACTCCCAGTCTATGGGCTGGCAGGGCAGTATGAAAAGCTGAAAACTCCTTGACCTGGTGCAATCAATGCTCAGCAATAACTAAAACATGACTGTGTTATCAACATTTTTCTCATCCGGAATCTAACACACAGCACTGTATCTACCCCAGGCAAAACTAGGAAACAGTCCAAACTGGCCAAAGGAATATTCCATGTCATATGATGTTACAACGATTAAAAAAAAAATAAAAAAAAAAGGGAGGGGAAAGAGGGGCAAAGAAAGAAGGAAGGGATGGGTCTTCCTTACAAGGTGGCCCTTGCTCAGAGACTTGTTGGGCATCAATCTGCTTAGGTGATGAAGCAGAAGTGTTCCTTTGATACATTTATTTTCTCCCCTCCTTCTTCCGCTTGCTAAACTGTCTTTATCTCCATCCACAAGTTTTGTCACTTTTGTTCTTATTATCTCTCACCTGTTCTGCTCGTGACAGGGAATTGAGGAGTAAGTGGGGCTTAGCTGCCAGCCAGGCTTAACCCACCACAGGTGAGAACAGAGGATCCATATATAAAGTTTTAGATTTGCATTAAGCTAACTAAGTTGACACCTAATATCTCCATCTCTATCAAGCCTTCTCCACTTGGTGATGCACAGTGAAACACAAGGCTCAGAAACTGTCACAGTAATACTCACCTCTGGTAACAGGGAAGGGTCATTTTGGAGCAAAAGCTGGCAAAGTTCATCACTGTCTAAAATCTCAAGCCCATAGTGTTTTAGAACACGGAGATTGTGGTCCGAGTAGAAGTCGTGAGCAAACCTGCATTCTTTCCTACAAGTTAAGAAACCCAACTGCAAAGTGAGTGTAACAGAGTAGCACTGTTTTGCTATCCCATGGGCTTACACTAAACAGTTTCAAAACCACACATTCCAAAACTACAGTTTCAGAAAAATCCGTATTGCTCCTTTATAAAAGTTATGTGACTCGCAAAACAGATTACACAATTACTCTGAGGATAACTGCCACGCTACTTCTGATTTCCAGTCACAACAGCGTCTGACAATACCGGCGTTTTGACCTGCAGCTCACAACCACGGAAACACCAAGACACCGGAGTAACGCTCCCTTCCCGCTCCATGAGCACATCCCCCAACATCCCGCAGCACAGGCTGCGTGGGGAGGCGGGACTGAGCCGGCAGGGACCTTGCGGGAGGGAGCGGCGGGGAGCTGGGCAGGAAGCGCTGCGAGACCCGCAGCCTGTGAAACCACCGTCCGTGCCCGTCTCTTTGGAAACAGGAACTTAAAAAAAAAAAAAACAACCTACACACACACGTACAAAAAACCCCAACCAACAAAAAAAAAAAAAAAGAAAAAGAAAGAAGGGCAAAACAAAAAAACAAACATACACACAAAAAAAACCCAAACAAACAAAAACCTACAAAACAAAAACTCAAACAAACAAACAAACAACCCAGGAGGGGGGGGAAGGAGCATTTCCGACACGAAAAGGGCTGCACGGCCCGTACCGAAGCCTCCTTCCACTGCAGGGGCGCACCGTGCCCAACGCCGAACCCCCCGGCCCCCGCACCCCGGCATCCCCGCCGATGGAAGCCGCGCCCCCCGCCCCTCACCTCAGCCCCTGGTTGCGGCAGTGCCCCTTCAGGTGGTACTTGCAGAGGTGCAGCTGCCCGCAGTGCCCCGGGCAGCCCGCGCCGTACTGCTGGCACAGCCGCACGGGGCTGGTGGCCACCACCACGGCCACCTCGGCCGCCGCCGCCGCGCCCGCCCCGCCGGGCCGCTGCACCAGCGTGAAGCGCCCCGCGTCCCGCAGCACGGCCGCCACCTGCTCCGCCGAGGGCCGGCCCGGCAGCCAGCGCTGCAGCTCGGCCTGCTCCAGGCAGCCGCCGCTGCCGCACAGCACCCGCAGCGCCTCGGCCGCCAGCGCCATGGTCCCGCAGCGCTGCCTCGCCCGACTTCCAGGCGGCTCCGCCCCGGGAGAAGCAACGGAAACGGAAACGAAAGCGAAACCGCCGGCGATGGAACGGGCGCCACCCGAAAGGCTTTGCTCCCTCCCCAGCGGGCCCCGGGGGTGTGGTTTGTTTTGGGTTCCTTCAGGCGGACTGCAGGGAGCGTGCGGCGGTACTGTGGGAGGCCACTTCGCCTCCCTCCCTTGCCTGGCTTTTAGGATGTGTTGCCCTACTCAGATTTCACCAAAAAGGGATGGCAGCTGCAAAGCTGTACAGTTCCCACGAGAGAAAGTGGCACAGGGAAGAAAAGAGACCACAACCAAGTCTTCTTCACCGCCTTCAGTTACAGAAAGAAGGCTGGTGTGTGAACTCAGCCGTTGTGAGGCACCAGAAAAACATCTCAGTTAAGGCTGCTGACCTGTGTTGGTTTTCTGGTGACACGTCATGAAAGCCGCTCTCACACGACTTTCCTTTCGATATCTAAGTTAAAAGCTCAGTCACGGTCGTGCATCTGCTGGACATGCAGCTGCCCTGCTTCCAATGCTCATAGAACCACGGTGTCCCTGCATCTGCTTGAACTGCCACTCCATGGCACCAGAATGTGGCCAAGCAATGTCCTCACCTTCTAGGAACTTGCAAACTCTTTAGAAGGGTGACCGTTTTTTAATTAAGTACCTTTATCTGGGTCTTTTGACACTCCTGGTGCTGCATCACAGTCATTCAGAAGCATGTTTTGAATGATGGCAAGACAAGGTAAAATGCCATCATTTAAGTCCAACTGGCAGCAGTAGGCATGGGGACTCTGATGGTGATTCTCATTGAACAAAAGCTCTGCCTGCTTCCTTCTTTTGGCAGTCATGTTCTGTTGCCCCTTTACCCTTGTCTTATTTCCTGTTTGTCCCGTGAGATCAGAAAGGGAATGACAAAATGAGAAGCTAGTACACTGGACAGAAGAACAGCTCTGCTAGGTCACTTACAGGTTCTTACAGATCTGTAGCCTGCCTCTGACAGGCCGTCAACAGATGTCTAGGAGGCAACATGAGAGGCTGTACTGTTACTGTCCATCTCTGCTTCCCAGTGTCCACTGATTAGCTTTCCTGAAGCAAAGGAAAAGTGCTTTCTTGTTCAATTTCTGACTTTATATCTACTTTATATGATCATATACCATTTTGTTGTTTTCTAAACTGAAACATTTTGGTCTATTTTAATCATTTTTTCAATGGAAGTAGTTCCCTAGCTTGGACTTTGTCCTCTTTTGTTTCTTATGACAGTCTTTTCTTGAGGGCAGACCTACCGATGGTCCTCTGTCTAGTGCCCAAAATCCATCCTATCTAATCTGTGCCCAACCTTTTACATCTTAAAGACCTGTCCCAGCATCGCTGTGCTGTCCAGGTAACTGCTTTAGCTGGATCTCCCTTTCACCCTTTCTTTCCTCATGAATCTGAAAAAGCCTACTCATTTGGCAGATATATGGCTTTTTTTATCATAAAATTTATATGAATGACTACACTGGTGTCAACATTATATAGAGAGAAGTACAAAGAAGGAAGAGCAGTACAAGATCAGGGTTGTGGAGGTATTTGCAGGTAGCTTTATACCTGCATATGTAGCAATTCATTCGAGTATGTTGGTGTGCATGTCACAGGGAAGTCACATGGCTGTTCCTGCTTTGCAGTTTTTTGAGGCTCTGGAGCAGGGCTATCATTCTATCTCTTTTCATGGAAGAGAAGTAAAACTAGGAAAACAGGCAATGATTGATGTGGAGAGAAGATTTGGAGAGTTGCCTTTGAATTACAGCACCTTCCCATCCCTGAATTCATACCCAGAGTAAATCATAGCTTATTCTTTCTCACACAAGTTTCTTGTAGTTTGGTGTTATGTTCCTCAGGAAGAAAAAAGTACCCCTTTGATTTAATAGAACTTCCCCACCTATGAATTATATATAGGCAAAATTGTGCTTTCTCAGAAGAAGAATTTTCTGCTAATGGAAAAGTCAATTTACATTTGTAAAATTAAATACCTCCTATGTAAGAAACAGTTATATTGGACATCAAGGGCACCTAAGGCAAGTGGCTCCTCTTCACCACTCAAATACTGTCAGTAAAGGTAAGGCTAGAACTGTTTTCTTAAAAGCCATTGTAGCATAATTGTATATGAGCTATTCTACCTGCAGTTTATGACTGCTCTGTGCACTGGCCCTGAAATAAGCTCCCTCTAAACGGTTCCTATGGTTTCTGAGCAGCTGCTGAACTCAGAGCACATGGGTTTTTAATAATTGTGAGACTTCGGGTACTGCAGTTTCAGTGATCCACCTTTGTCTGATGTGTTGTCCTATGAAAACTTTACTCTAAAAATTTTCAGATTTCAGTCATTAGACTAATATCTTTATTTTTAGGAACAGTTTATGGATACTTGTGTTAATTTGAACTGTGACATCATTTCTTAATCTTACTTGCATCAGTCTTCAAAATGTAGTAATTTAAAGATTTTCCTGGTAATTTTTGTATGCATCCTTAAAACATCCACTGCTGTTATAGTGCATGGTACCTTCCAATTTCCACCTTATCCACATGTTTCAGTTTTTCTCCTACCAAGCATGATGAAGCTCCTACCTTTATATTGTCTACTGTGGAAGGTGATGCAAGGAAAACGGGCAGAGCAGGACAGAATTTAGACACAGTTGTGACCTGGAGCGTCCTCTGGTGAAACATCACCTTCTGGTTGATACAGCTGCTTTTCTGACTCTCAGGAGTTCAGAAGCTTAGAAGTGTGATATGTTTGCTTGCAGATGTTTTTGATTGCCTCTCAATCTACTTTTAAACACAAATTTGAGGGCTAATCCTTGTCCCAGTGGTGGTGTGACAGTGTGGTGAAACACTTGACTAAACTTTCCGTATTTTGTCTGCAATTGGTTAATTTATAATGGCTTGTATTTGCTATATATTATTTCTGTGTGCTACTCTAATTTCTTTGCTTATGACTAGTATTTCTGAAATCTGTACTCACTGACAGCATATCGAGCTTACAGCTACAATCCCAAGAGTTTCCCAGTGATACACTAACCTAAAAATCAACCATCCAACTGCTGACACAAGCACCCACAACTGGAAAGCAGGAAACAGGAAACTTAGTTCTGGTGCAGTATGTGAGTAGCACCAGACTGTGGGGCTATTGACTGTCCCAGGGATCTTGCAGCCTCTGCAAAGGGCAGGATAAATCCTCATTTTTTGCTCTTGCCTCAGGATACAAATATAAACATATATTTTCACATGCAAACAGTCTGCACAGGTTCTAGAACAAAGTGTCTATTTTGTAAAGATAAGCCAGCGTAATGTAACATGCAAGAATTTGTATTGTGCACAGTTTCTTTCATTGCAAAAGTACGTTTCAAGATGTCTTGCCTATGAAAATAAAAATAATTTGGGCTGATATTTCAGTATAGTTAGTGATGCTTTTATTTGTCATTGTCATAGTTTTATTCTGTTGAAGATTTTATTACTTGGTGCAGAGGTAAATGTCTGTTTATTGTGCATAGGCTTTTGTTCTCAGTTACGCAGCCTCAAAAAGGTATTGTATTCATACAGGCCCATCATCTCCTACACTGACTTCCACCATCTTTCAGAAACCTACTTAGAACTTCTTTTCTCTACTCTTCATTCCTCTACAGATCACGTCTCCTCTACTTTATTCTTGCAAGGACTGAGTTGAGAACTCTCCTCCAAGGATTCCTCCTAAAATTATGGGGGTTAATGTAGGAGGAAAATTTTCCATTACTTTTGAGACCACAGGTCTCATTCCTGGTGGCTGTTTCCTTGGTTCAGTATTTCAGGAGGCTCACCTCTGGCTGGAAAGACAATACACAGCCCTGTTTGATCACATGTAGACATAGCCCTAAAACTTGTGTATTTGCTGGCACTAAGTATGGAGCACATCTTTCTTCCAGAACTTCTTAACAGAGTGAATAACACCTTTAATACTGTGACGATCCTCAAACGAGCAGTGTTATAAGTTAGCACGATACTGGAGAACTTAAAGAGGCCAATTTATAATAAGTATAATAATTTTATTAGTAAAT